>CM037848.1:1120374-1502139 GCA_021234535.1 Stichopus chloronotus | reverse complement strand
TACCCTAACCCTAACCCTAACCCTAACCCCTAACCCTAACCCTAACCCTAACCCTAACCCTAACCCTAACCCTAACCCTAAACCCTAACCCTAACCCTCTCAACACTTATCCTTCATTGGTTTAGTCCTTATTACCCGGACATTTTAATTTTTTAATCCCCTTACATAAATACCAACCTCAACCTATAACGACGGATTCTGAATCCTACTGTGATCCTCAGCCACAAACGTAACTGTAACCTTGAATTTTAATCCTACTGGTTGTTAGAGTGTTAGAGGGCATCATCTTGAAACAAACTACAGAATGCTTCCAAATTAAGAATGAATTATCTTTCATTCGTTTAACTGTAACATCTTTTTTCCAGGTGATCCTCTTCAAGGTTTCAAATTGTTCATAGCTTTGATAAGTTAGTCTTAACCCTATGACCAGAGTCAACCTGAAAGAACGTCGTCTTCAGCGGACTTACTGTCTTTGGTTTCACCACTGGGTGGTCTGACATATCATGGAACCGACATCTCTTCTGGTCTTACCATAACATACCGAGAAAACCGAGAACAAGACGAAAATTCTTGCACATTTTGGAAATTTGGAGTTTCTGATTGATTGAGATCTTTGTGGTTGAGTCCGGGTTAGACTACTTTTTGCAGAGGGGGGGGGGGGGGGAGAGTCCCCCAGTGCCGACATCCAGGCCAGAAGGCAGGTTAGTTCCATATTGCTAAGTACATCGTAAACATACTAACATAAACCATGTTTAAAGCATCTTTTGAACCATTACAGATTAGCTCAAAATCAAAAGTATGAACAGCAAAGAAGTGCGCAATTACTGCTTACAACAAGAGAACAGGCGCGGTGGAACGGAGAAATAGTGGGGGTAAGGGGGAGGGGAATTACTGAGGGCAAGACTTTTTAAGGGGAGTCCTACCGTCGGTTGACGTTGAGCAAAAAATAAAACAGCTCGTTTTTCAGGTCCCCCAGATGGCCAGAAACATTTGTCAGATGTGTAGTGCTTTCCTTGTCAAGATTTTGAAAAAGAGATAACATGTCTGCGGTTTGAATCATACATCATTTATTGAACTATCTCTGGGCAAATTAGAGTATAAGCCGGAAAATTTCACGACGTCTCTGCTGTTAACAATATTTTCAAATAAGTAATCTACGACGTATCAGATATTATCAACATTACAAAATTAGTAATATTAATTGAAAATTTAAAGTCCCATCACCTAAATCATCACTGTACCTGAGTTACATACATTGTGCCATTGCTAAAGACATCACGTTTAAAATCAGAGAGATTTCAATTTGAACCTATAAAAGCAAGTTTAATACAAAATATACTATTGTTACCTTCAAACAATTATTTTGTCACACATTCCTTTCTGTGAAAAAAATTAAAGCTTGGTTCGAAAACTAGATGATATCGTTCGATATTATTTACAAACAGGATTTGGCAATTATAGGGTGTGATATAAAACGACAATTGAACATTGACACTGAAAGAGTTGTCTACATTGTTACTTACTTTGATGATTAAATTCAAATAGGCCTAACTGCATTTTACGAGTTAAACATTAGAAGGCCAACATTCCTTACTCTGAACAAGAAAGAAAAATGAAAAGACAATTGATAAATCCTATACGTAGCATTCGATTCAAAAGAAGCAGTGTCTGCCGTTTTAACAAATATGAAAGTACACCTCATCCTCTTTATGTAATGCTACGAACTTACTACATACGTATCTGCTGACTGAAATTAAGCAAGATATTGGCAGGCCGTTGTTACGACGGACATAAGGTGACATGCGAGATGCAAAGTAATGATGATCGGGTAACTTATCTCGACAAAAGCTTGCAATTGTTGAGTTACCACTTCGCTGACTTGACAATTTTCAAACTGTTGTCAAAAATAAGTTACTTTTAACTCGTTATCACGACAATTTCACAAATTTTGTGGAGATCTCGACTCAAGAGTAAGTCTGTAAGTTTGTAAGTTAACAATTGCAAAATTTTGTCAGTAAAAGAAGATATTTGAAAGTCGGCAACTCCACATCTGCGATGTCCCCTTATGTGTGCGGCAGTATTGCGTTCACATTTAATACTTTATTTTTTAAGAATAATGTTGTTAGCTCCATGTGAAAAAGAACCAGAAATCCGGAAGATGTTTTAACCACTTAATAAATTTTGTTCTGTAATCCTCGTATCGTAACGGTAACTTGTCTCGGTAACCCTCATATCCGAAACTTGGTTCTAAAATCTTCAAAGATTTAATTTGGCTATGCAACGGTCATATCGGTAGTTAGATTCTGTAACCATCCTATTAATAACGTGTCTCTGCCAGGGTCATATAGGTAACTTGATAAAATGATATGTAACTCCTAAACGGGTGACTTGCTTCTGTAAGTCTCATATAGGTCACTTGGTTCTGCAACTCTCATACTGCTGAGTGTGTTCTGTAACCGTTATAACGGTGACTTGGTTCTGTAACCTTCCCTTTGGTAAGTTTTTCTGTGAAGCTCATATCGGTAACTTGGTTCTGTAACCCTCATATGGGTACCTAACGTGAACGTATCTATTCATTTTCATTATAAAATTCTACCATGATGGTGATAAAGACATCTTCATGAATAACTAATTGCAGTGTAAATCTCACTGATGAGGCTAAAATACCTAGCAACATTGACCTTCACTGAATCTTTCTGATCATTCCAACATTTCGGAAAAGTCCCTCTGATGAAGAATTACCAGGAATTCGTCCTTGAAATCCTGGAGCAAGGCAGTCACCTTAAGGAAAAATGCAAGACAACATAATGGGAATTTCAGTATCTGTCATACTTCATTTGCGTTCAAGTGTAGTATTGTGAACGATGCAGTGTTATTATTAATTTTGTCGTAATTACATAATCACAGTTAGCACACGTAAGATATATGTTTCACCTCTGAAGTGGAGTACTGAACGTAACATAAAACCAACGTTACCACTGAGTATATGTATTCTCACTATGAAGTGGTAAAACTGAGTGGTGGCTGGTACACAGTCAAAGTTAACACTGCCAAGTTAAAGTATGTATTTTACCTCTAAACTGGTAGATCTGAATGGGCTAACCTACAAACACCTCCATGAATGCCTAGTGAGCTGCAGATTTTACCTTTGAACTGGTAGAAGTGAGTGAGACTATCATGGAGGTAAGAGGAGAGCAATCCGAATCTTTATGTTAATCCCAGCTGTTACATTTCCAGATTTAACTTTCAATCCATAAGTGAAGAGCACGGCTTAGGGCACCCATTTACTGCTCAGACTCTATGAAACGGATTATGATAGCCATGGAGGTATGAGCGGCCTTTACGTAATTAGTATTGCCGTCTTTGGAAGGTGTTAAAAAAACAAAGGGGCTGGATTACAGTGTCTATTGAGTGACCAATAGGACATGAAGTACAGTAAAAATTACATGCACAGTGAATTTTGGTGTGATGTGACCAACCAGGAGGTGCAAGAGAAGGAGATACAACAGAAGCTCCTTCTTTTGAGGTAGCCTAATTTCAGCCGTAATCGTCTATTTTGTTCACCTTGTGCAGATTTAGTGGGATTAAAGGTATTAGGAACTTAACGTAAAAAGTCTATGTTGTCTACTCCGTTGTAAATTACCTATCGAAAAATTGTTTAGAGCTATAGCATTGCCAGCCGTTAAGTTCTTGAGAATCAGTTTTCAACTTCCAACTTGGACCGACCCCTATCGAAATAGAAATATTTGATGTTTTGTAACTTATTGAATATCGATACACCCTCTGCAAACTTGCGAAAATTATTGAAAATCCGAAACATGCAACAGTATAGTCTTATGATCGTTTTCGTCATTTGCAAATGGAAAAGGTCTTTGTTTTATTCTTATATACCAGTCTGTCTTGATTCCAAAGAGATAGCCAGTTTTGAGACAATGGTTTTGAGTTGATTGCCGGCAATGAACCTTGCATCAAAACTTTTTGCTGCGCAATCCTTTTCAAAGATTATAAGTAGGTGTGAATGAAGATTACGTGGATGTCCCTAGAAGTAAGATACATCACCTTAAAGGGAAATAGGGCGTTTAGAATACACCAACATGACATACACAAGAATAGCTGTAGTCATTGTTAAACCATCCAGTCTCATCAATAAACACCTGCTAAAGCTTCATCTCCTCAAAACATTATGCATGTGATGAGTAACGGCAGATGCATCATTTGAATTTTGAAAAGTTTGGGTGAACAAATTAGTGTTGAGCAACACATAACTGAGTTTCTATCTGTGAGGAACTTATTTCTTGAAAAGGAGGCTACTATTCTTCCTTATTTTGAATAATCTATCTTTCTGCATCCACAAACATTGATTTTAATAATATGGATGTTTTCTGTAAAACAAACGCCCTATTTCCCTTTAAAGTAAAGCGACACTCTAAGCTGTTCTCATCCCTTTATGAATTGAAAGTTATCACGCCGGAGAAAATCTAAAAGGATTAGCATAACTTAAACGTCCAGTTGTATCTCCTTCTCTTGCACCTCCCTGGAACAAAAAAGAGTGAAGTGCAGTGATTCATGGTGAAGAAATATGCCATTTGAAACAAACCGGAAGGTGGCATCTAAAACAGTTAAAAATTTACATTTATTTTCTATTTTTCATCTCTGTAACAATTCCTTCGATAAAAAACAGCTACATTTCGTGATAGTTGTTGATTCTGACTGAGTTTTATCCCTGCCAAATACGGCCTTTCAAACTGATGTAGCCTCAAATGCAACCGCACCAGTCCAGTTTTGTTATTTGAAGTTAAAGGAATTCTCCACCAACAAGAAAACTTAACATAATATGTGAGATTCTTTACTGTTCTATCCGTTAAGTATACCTATTTTACCAGAGGAAGCTTCCTTAGAAGTGAAATAACGCTTTGAAAGTTGGGCTTCAGCACGAGCCTGAAAATGTGTGACGTAGAACCGACAAATACCGTTTTCCATCTTTCGCACTCTTCCCGTTTCTGGCAAGGTCTTGGACGCAAAAACTTTTTCGTTCAGAGATTATAAATACTCTATGAATGTCTGCATTCACTAAGATACATTCAGTAAGATACTAACATACTAAGCGCATGAAACCAGAAGAGCTGATATTGTGATGGACAATTTAATTACTGCTTATACTTTAAGACCCCCTAACAAAGCGAAAGTAAGCTGTGTAAATAGTTCAAAGGTATTTCTATCCTTTATTCGTCGGTACAAGTTCAACATCATTCACAGAGCAACGTCATTTAAGTCAACTAATCCTAGAGCAATTGGGTAGCTCCGAACAATGATTTCAATGGTAGGTATATGCCACTCCCTGGTGAAACGAAGGTTTTACCGCCAAATAAGGGATCAGAACAGTACTGTAACCCACAGCTTGGGATAAAAATCAAGGGCAATGTTCAATCTCCATTTGTCGGTACTACCGATTGGTCACAACCGATTGATTTCTAGCAATAGGCTCGAACCTCGAATATTTTACTGAAATAATTCAATTTTTGTGAATTCTTTGAGATATTTCATGAAAATGAGAACGATGTCTTGTCTAGAAAAGTGTTTTCATTTTTTTAAGAGACATGAGAAGCGACGGTGGAGAATTCCCTTAAAAGTTTGTTAATCTAGCTGCTATACTGCTGATCACGTGCACACACATATATGAGATGCACACATGTGTATCAAACAGCTGATCTGTCCTACCACTCATGCCCATGATTGTGTTACGTCATACGTTTTGTAGAACAATGGTAATTGCGTAAGCTCAAAGTCGAATTAAACAGTTTAATCCGCATTAACTGATACTGGCGACAACTCTAGTTTAACGGGATTTTCCTCTTCTTATCTCCATGGTGGTACAATGTCAAGGTGTTAACCTGAGTAATTATCTGACCTCTAAAGTGATAAACTGAGTCACTGGTATCTTACCTTTAAAAAAAAAAATAGAAATGAAAGGTATCTCTCAAATAACAACACCAAGCACTATAGTCAATATCAACGTAAGTTGTTACATTACATTTAAAGTAATAAACCTGAATTATCTTACCTCTAAAGTGGTAGAACTGAATGGAACGTAGTCACCGTTAACGTGAGTTATATATCCGTTCCCTCGTTTTGCTGATTCAAATAGTCCCTCATCATGGTCAACATAAACTGCTTTAATCTTAAAGACACAAACACAAGATGTGACGATGTTCATTAATTGTAGAAAGTGCAGAAAGTCACGCCAACATGAAATGTAATTGATTTTTAGAGCGTTGCAAGGCAGATCTTTAAGGGCAATAGGGTGTTTGCAATGACATCAACATGACATAGAAAGAAAATAGCTTTAATCTTGCAAAACCATGCAGGTTAATTAATATTTAAACAGTCCAAAAAGTTTCATCCCCTCTAAACATTATGCATAGGATGAGATACGGAAGTTGCGTAATTTGAATATTTGAACGTTAATGTTATCAAATTACTCTTGATCAATAAATAAATGATATCTGTGAGAAATCTACATCTTGGAAAGAAGGTCACTGTCTTTCCTAATTTTAAAAATACTTTTTTTTTGTAAACAATCGCCTCATTTTTCTTTAAATGTAATAACATAGTAATTTTAATCAGTTGATAATGTAGATTCAGGAAGTACCTGGACAATTGCGGATGAACCTTTAATGAAATAAAGTTCGGTCGTAGACACAAATCCAAGATTTCTCAGTAGCATACCTGAGTTATGAGTTCTGTAAATGTGCTTTTCAAAGAATTTTGGATCTAACAGGTTTGTAGACGAAAATTCAGGTTTATTGACCATGACCCAATAAGGTTTGTATTGAAAAAACAAATAATTGCGAAATAAAATCTGGTAATGAATCCTCTTTGTCGAATACATGTGTGTTTACACATTCAGTTACCAAAGTGACTGTGTAGAATTCAAAGTAATCTATTCAACACTCTGTGTAGAATTCAAAGTAATCTATTCAACACTCTGCCCTTCCTTCTTCAGAACTATCACCGACAAAATTATTACCATGATTCACACCTCATCCTTTAAAAATAGCAAATTTTTATTAACCACAGATGATACTTGTTCAATTTAATTGTAAGATTTTTCTTGTCATTTGAAATCCCCAATTAGTTAGGTTTCTGGCCACATTGCAAAATAGTTTCAGTCTGAAAAAGATAAAAATAAAGTATGGGAAAGTCATTTATAAAGATCGGGTTTCCTTTGGAAATTCAACCTTAGCGTTGGTGAATGTCAGTCCAAACTTGTGTTTGCTACATTAAGTGATACTCTAGGTTTATCATCTGAATATTTCTTTTCATTAAATTACCAGGTCATTAAATTACCGGTTTTCGACCGGTACATAGAGTTGTGTATTTTTTTTTGGGGGGGGGGGGGAGAGGGTCCCTCCTTTTTAATACTTTTGCTTTGCAAAAGGTCTCAAATGCAAAATAGGGGTAAAACTATGTTACAACTTTAACTACATGTATAGACTATTATTTCCATTTCACTGTCAATATATATTGCTTTGGAAACGGATCCCTACTCTAATTTCTAGGGATACATGCCTCCTATGCCCACATCATAGCTACTACTAGTTTTGATAGCCACCTTTCCTTGTGACTGAAATCTAGGTATGTTATGATATTAAGCTGAAAGTTTAACTTAAAATTTTATCAGCTTACTTTCAATTAAAAGAGATGAGGAAAACTCTTACTTTCGTCCCTTCAACTGTAAAAGGAATCTCTCCATTTTTCAGAAGTGTTATCAACTGCAGATCAGCTCGTGGTAATCTTTCTATGGTAATTTGAATTTCCTAATTAATAAAATGCATTGAGAAACTTCGATGTAATCACATGTAGCTACCGTTATTAAAATCATAACAGTCATAATTGTTATCAAAAAGTTATGAATGATGCTACAAGATGCTTCAATTTGATGAAATTGTTTAGCAGATTTTAAACTGATAAATCAAAGTCGAAAAAGAGGAAAATTGAACTTAACACATTCCCTTACATAAACCATACTTAATTTGTCAGAGTGTAACTCCTTCTTTGGGAAATGTCTAAGTTTGGAATAGCGTGCTATTATCACATCATGAAAATATTCAAGCGGTCATTCTTTAATTTTTTTTTATAATCTATGAACGCTTTACCACTTTGTATTTCGTAAACATGAATTACAAATTGCTGACACAGGAAGAGGGTGTTAGACAAATACAACACAAAATTTGTTTCTGACACACAAAGAAAATTTTTGTTCTGTCACACTTACAGAATTTTTTTTTCCTGACGTACGCTCACAAGAAGAAGATTTGTTCCTGACACAAAGGAAGGGGTTGTTCCCGAAATATTCACAAAGTAAGAGATCGTTCTAGACAAAGAAAAATTAAGGGGATGTACCGACACACTCTCAAAGGAAGGGATTGTTCCAGAGAAGGACAAGGAAAGATTTGTTCCTGACACACTAAAAAACAAAGGGGTTACTCCTGACACACTCACATAGAAAGATTTCTTCATAACGTAGTCTCAAAGAAAGGTTTGTTTCTGACCAGTCACACACAAAAGGGTCGTGCCAGACGGCAAACAAACTGCATACACGCACATGAGGATTTTGTTTCTGACACAATGGAAGGGGTTGTTCCCGAGAAACTCCCAAAAGAAGAGATTGTTCTAAACACAGAAAAAAATGAAGTGGGTTGTTCCTGACATCTCACAAAACAGAAGGCGTTGTTCCTGGCCCACTCACAAAGAGATGTTTGTTCCTGACGCAGTTACAACCTAATGGATTGTTTCTGACATACTCTCAAATTAAGGGGTTGTTCCAGACTCACACAAAAATAGAAGGTTGGTTCCTTAAGCACACACAAAGAATTATTTGTTGCCATCATTACACTCAAGGGAGGGCAGTGACAACACAAGGGCAGTTTACAGGGGGTCAAGAGACGACGTGAGTCACAGGTCGATATAGCTAGAATTTTGTTTCTAGGCCCTCAGATACAAAAGAGTGTAATACATTGTGGTAAGGAAATACGGTATGCCTCTACTGCAGAGTCATACTAAAAATTTTGGAATAGAGATGAACTGCGAATTGCTATCTACGCAGAGGGCCACGGAGGGTACCACAATATTTTTTCATAAAAATACCCGTCAAATCGGCCTTCCCAGGCTTTGCGGACTCGACTGAGGAGTCGGTCAAGACTGGGCACGATTCCTTTTTAAAAAATACAAATTTTGGGCAATTTGAATGAGGGAAATGCCACAACAGTTGAAATCTCGAATTACCACAAACTTAGCTATGTCACGTATTATGTGCACCTGTGCACAGTTAAACGCAATATGTAAAAAGAAGCTTCAATGCGTACACGCACACACACTGTCGGAGTGTCTGTCATGTAGGTTATTCTGGTCTATTACCTCAATCTTGAAGCTAGCACAACATTTCGGATCACGAATTCGAGATGAACGCCAACACGCAAGTTCGTAGTTTACAAGTTAGATCCCATACTTTATGTGAAGGTCACACGCTAAGTTCTACTCGGTGACTAACGCTTGAAGAAGAGTTGCTAATTTGACTTGAAACATCATAAGGCATCGTTGCAGAAATTTTATATCTTTTTTATTTTGTCAATATTTCAGACCATGACTGCAAAGGGACCATGGCCCCTTGTGTTCCCCCTCTTTTGGTTCCGTGCAGATCAATTAAATAATCGCCTGTAAATGCTCGAAAGGACACAAATTCTACATAAATATAAATTTTCCTATATTTTCATGTAGAGAATCTGCGAAACTAGTAAATGCCCAAGTCAAATTGCTATACATCTCATATGTACCATTGTTCAGTGATGACCCTAAACGCATGTTATGATTAATTGATCATCAATCTGTATGAAGAAACGTGTTGATCGTTTGATCCCAAAACTCTTATTGTGCCAAACACCACCATTCATAACCTTTGACATTAAATTTTTACATAACCAAACATTTTTACATCTTAAAATTTGCTGAAGGCAATCTATTATATGTTGAAGCTGATATGCGAAGTGCTATTCTGAGCGACTGGTAAGCACTTTTGTCCATTTTTAATGTACGCTACGTCTCAGGCGATTGGGGAAGCTCGTCCACCAACGATGTCGCTCCGCTAAGATAGTGTTGCAGGTATTGAATAACCTAGCAAGTTTTGTTATGTTGAAATTGGGCATGCAAAAAGACATTCGCCTCCAATGATGGCGACGGATGCATTGAAGCAGGGAGCTGTTATTTATATGGAGGCAGTACGCTTTGAAGTGAGGTTAGTGCCGCCAAGGTCACACCGTAATCTGTTCTTTGTATAGTAACTAAAATTTCTAAGGACTTACACCGGATTAGGAGATAAACACAATAACAGCTCTGTCGTCTGCTACGGCAACAGAACTTCACTTTGACTTTCTCTACTGCAACAACATGCCAGTCGTCACTGAAATAAATGCCTTTTTCGGCCTTTCGACGCTCGGCGACGTGTATGACCATGTAATATTTGGTTTGTCTATCAAACCATAAAAAAGAATCGATATCTCGCCATTTCTGGAAACTTGAGGAAACTTCTCGGCTATTTGTCAAAAACATAGACTTTTGCCTCTGTAGTTCATTTGCATGCGCTAACTTCTATAGGAACGGGCTAAAGGTAATCATTCATATCAATTAAACAGTCGTTTCGAGTTGCGTGCCATTTGCTCTTTAAAGATTGTCGGTACAAACCTACATATCAAAGCATTGTTCGGAGCGATCTTCTTGTTCAAGAATAAGCTGACTTTAATGACGGTGCTAGGTAAATTGTATTGAACTGCCAAGGTCCAATAAAGGAAAGAAATACCTTTGAGCTAATTGCACAGCTTATCATCACTCAATTGGGGGGATCTTAAAGTATTAGCATTAAGTTAATTTTCCGTACTCTCTCCATCTAAATAACAGCTCCCTGATTGAAGTCCTTACAAATGCAAACACACCAGATATGGAATACCCTTTCTTGCTATCCTCTTTGGCAATGGGGGTTCTCAAACGTCCCAGACAGCAGTGTCCCTGCTGAGCAGATATTTAACAGAAGTTTATCCTGATGAGGTCACACCGCTTCAGTTCGTCAACAAACAGGATGGGAACCATAATGTTTCACGGTGCGAACATGTTTTGCAGAGCCTTGTTATACTTGTCACAGTGTGACTGCATTACTTCACGTTGGCGCTGGGAATGGTATTGTTACTTCTGTGCACGCAGAAACAATGTCCTCGGCCAACGTCGTACACATAAAACATTGGTTGGCAGTTAGTTGATGGATCGAGAGGAGGAAGAAGGGGTGCTCTAATATCAATCTAAAACTTGAAGACTCATTTGACTCAGCTTGGGTAATCTCGAGTTTGCTTCTTTTTTTTTGTACAGCACTGTCCTTTTGGCTTTGATGAAATTGTAATCTGTGTAATCAGGGGGCAGTTTGTATCTTTGTTTTTAAAGCCTATATTGTAAACACGATATCTCAAGAAGGGAAGCTTGGACAGATCTCACATTCAGTGCATAGGTGACAACATAAGGTGCCGAAACCCTACTGTTATTGGAGGAGTTGAAAGGTCATTTGGGGTCAAGAGCGGTCATATAGTGAAAACATTATAAAGACGATATCTTAAGAAGGGAAGCTTGAACAATGCCACATTAAGTAGGAGAATCCTACAGATTTTGATGGAGGTCAAACTTCATTTTAGGTCAACAACCGTCAAAACTGTGAAAACATTGTAAACACGATATCTCAAGAAACGAAACTTGGACAAATCTCGTATTTGATATGTAGATATGCCACATAGGGTGCAAGATTTCTATCAATTTTGTTGGATGTCAAATGCCACTTGAGGTCAACAGGGGTCAAAATGTGAAAACATCGTAAACACGATATCTCAAGAAAAACGTTTGGGCAGCTCTCATTTTTGGCATGTTGGTGTATCTCATTGAGTGTAGAATAATTCTATTGTTACTGGCGAAGGACAAAAGAAATTTAAAGTCAGTAGGGTCACATTTTAAAATTCTTGTAAACATCGTAGGCCTATATTAAGAAGGAAAGGTTTGACACATGTCATATTCACTATGTAGGTGTAACTCATTAAGTATAACAACCATTTGCATTTGAGTGAAAATCAAAGGTCATTTCATCAACAGGGGTAAAGTCGTGAAATCTTTGTAGACACGACCTCAAGAAAGAAAGCTTGTGCAGATCTCATATTTGATATAAAGCATAGGTAGCTTGTGACACATACTAATGTAATAATTTCAATTTCAGAATAAAAATGCTTTCAATTGAATCATCAAAAAACAATGCAGTTGTGCTTTCTTGTTTACTCTTCTATTTGTTCAATGTTTTGAATAACAAATACATAGCTCACGTTAAATCGTAGGACATTATATTGCATTTAAATGCTAGACTCTAAACCATCATTGAAATTGATCTCACTAACCAGTCCACAGGTGAAAGTAGCCTGGTTACTATGACTACCACCTAAAATCTGTCAGGAAAATTATGTTCCAAAAAACGTGTTTTCATCAGTGATGATCGTCTAGTAGCCCAGAATGTGTTTACAAGGAAATATTAATAGTGTCATAATGGTAAGTGTCATAATGGTAAGGGTCATAATTGTAAGGGTCATAATGGTAAGGGTCATAATTGTAAGTTTTTCCATGACATACTCTCGGCAAAATTCACATAAAGCAGCACATTTCAAATTTGCACAGTGACTCGACGACTCGAAATCTGACGGTGTGACTCGGACTCGAAAGGTAAGGACTCTGACTCGGATTAGGTGGACTCGACTCAAGCACTATGTATTAAGAGGTTGGACCAGGGTTGATATTAATGTGGTTGGGTAACATCGGTAGGTGCGTTCGACTTCGCGACTCGAGTAACTCGAGTGACACGAGAAAGTGTTCGACTGGGCGAAAAAGTCATTGAAACGTCACATATCGAGCCATCCAATTAAGGGGCCGACCTCAGGAGGTCAGCCACATGAGACATGTGACATAATTTACGTCACAGTTGAAGAAGAGTCTAGTCTACCGTCGGGAGGAAAAATGTCCGTTGTCATAAAAAAGGGTGAAGAACCATACTTAGAGAGTATTGATGATAACTGAAAAAGCGTTCAGGTCAAATGCACACCGACTTGGGTGTTTCCTACTGTTGTACCAGTAGAGCATAAACTTATCACTTAACCAGTGTGTGTAACTTCACATTAGTTAGTTTTACATTCAAACGCGTCAACGTAAGATGTGCAGTACAATTTGCACCTAGGCTAGGGAGAGTAGTTGGCCTACTTCTAGGCTGGGCCCTGACTCCTGAAATCCTCAAGTAAACAACGATGAGCTAGCACGCACGCGCATTATCAACTAACTGGCGTCATTACTTGAGCTACTGTTCGAGTCAACGCTCGACACGCATGCGTATTGCTGACGTGAAACTGACTCGAAACAGGACTCTAGCCTTTCTGACGAACGCACCTAGTGAGCACCTGACAGGTAGACATGATGTCATAGTTTATAGTTAATATGCATGTATTCAGCTTGAACTTTACATGAAAATGTCCACAAGGGCTCTTTAATAGTGAAAATGGGTCTGACATCAATTTTATCACGTACAGGGCCTCAAAACTTCAGAGGGCCTTAAAACCCCAAAATGTGGTGTTATCTAGCCGAAAAGGTACATGGATAATTCTTTTCTATGGAAAGAGTAAATCTTAATGATCACAAAATGCATTTTGCCCCCCCCCCCCACATTTTTTGCCCTCTCCCAAGGCCATATGTACAGACCTGCAACAATATGTGTCCCATTCCTTGACCCCTGGGTCCCAAACTACTTGATGGGACCATCAAACCTTTTGTACCTTTTCAGCTGAATAAACGTTCTAGGCCCCCGGACTCTACCTGCCTGCGCACATAGACCTAGCCCTACATAGACACGCAAACGTATACGAAGATTTAATCCTCGTTAGAACAGTTTTTACATCATCGCTGAAATTCGTTTTCCATTATCGAAAAACGAGTGTTTTTACATTAACGGTATTTTTTACATTATCAGTTGTTTTTACATTATCGGTTGCACAGATGTTTTTACACACACTTTCACAAACAGAGGTAATTTTTTCACAAAAAAAAAATCATGCATGAAATATTTCTATACACCCCTGAACTGAGAGCAACTGATCTTCTGTCCACCATGATTTGGATGACAAATGTTGCTTACCTCACTGTCTCCGAATATGTCTCGAATGTTTCTGCAAACATCCACATTACACACTTCATGTCCATTGATTTTTATAAGAGAATCACCTGCGTAGATCCCCTCGCATCTACCACAATTTTTTACCCTGTGAACACAATGTAAAATAATATTTTAAAAAAATCACCTCAAATTACTTTGATAAATAAAACTGCAAGAATACACCTTTTAAAAGAAATACATTCATAGCACACTGAAAATGACACTAATTTATAACTACTTCTATAAGAGCTTTGTCATGTTAACAGTAGACTCTTCATGAGTATTTTAATCCATTATACTAACTCATATCATTTAATTACTCAAGATGAGTTGTCTGCGATATAACTTAAAACATGAAGATATGAGTTACCTTTGTCTTTTTTCACTATAATTTTGCAATCTATTTTGACATGTTGTTGCAGGTTGTAAAATATTTGCATTCTGTTGCAAATTTTAATGATTAAAGTGGAGAATAAGAATTTCCAAGTAACCACAACCTACTCAGACAACGAAGCCATTCTGTGATACGTCTACTAATAAAAAACATTTTACATTTCAATCATTTACGTTTAATCTCACCAAAGTTTTCCACGATCTTCAAAAAACTTGAGTCCAACTGCCTCCTCTAAGGAGATTATCATCGTAATGGGTCCTCTCCCTACCTCATCAAGAAGTTGGCTGAAGAAAATATGAATAAATATAAGGATAAGACTTGCGAGATTACTATTTAATTAAATATTCAAACTTGTAGGCTGGACATGGGCAATGTTACACGACGTACAAATGCTGTAGTATTTATAAACAAATGAATATTTTTCTCTTTTGTTTATTGGACATTTTTCCTTTTAAAACGATTGAAGTTTACAGTAAATGCATTTACATATGGCTTTGGATCATCCTTACCTAATGTTTAAACGAAAGCACTACAATACTATGTAAATTTTGTCATAATTTGGAAATCGAAAAGAAAACAAAATATTGTCTGGTGACTGTTGATATGATTCTTTGGATCAATAAGTATGTAGAAGTCCTAAAACATTACGCTAAACGTTGTAGCATAACTTAACTTAATTTAAACATTGTATTTGGGCCTACACGAAAGTGATTAGATCCATATCTTTAAATATAAGAAACTTAAACTGATGAAGGAAGTCATCAAATGTAGGCTCACCATCATGCCTCTTACAATCATTAAAAAAATTCCATTTGCAAAATTTAAACATTGTAAGGATGACAGAGACCATGGCCATAGCCAAATATTTTCTTTTGAAAAGTAAATAAAGAATAAAGCTACTTCCAATATTGCATCCAAGAAGCAATGTGCTATACTCTCAATAGCTACCTTGCAAAATGAACATGAATCAAAACCACATTTCACCATAATAATAGCGATTGATAGTAGTACTTGTATGGAAGAACCTAAATTGAAAATACTGAAGATTAGCTTTAAACATAATGTGTTTTGGTGTGTAAAAATCGTCAGTAGGATTGGCTTGAATCTGCCATTTCTTTTTGAAGTTGGAAGATCTGCATGGATGCGTAATTGTTCTTTACAAATAAAATGCAGAGAGGCGACAGGAGTGGAAAGCATAGTGTCTTAAAAATCAATATCGTGATGTATTCAACTTGTTGATTTTTAAAGTGCCTGAGGTTTTCCAGCTAGGAGGAATGGCAAGAAATTAGCCCTAAGAAAAAAAAAATAAAAGGAAAAAGTAAAAGGAATGGAGTTAGCATGCTAACATGGTAAGTCTGCACAAATTGATTAAACGAGAACGGACCATTGTTGTGATTGAAAAATTCCTTACAAAAATTATATTTATCTATTATAAAAATAATTTTTCTTTAACAGTAGCTCGAGCATAACAATATTACCATTAGCACGGATATGAAAATTGTTCTAAATGATTTGGGCACCAAAATGTAAAGCAGGCACTGTGTATACAAAAGAAGTGCAGGTTAGCACAATTTCTCTGATAAAGGAACTATTACTATTTCTGAGATCATTTTTGGCATAATTACGTTGAAATATAAATTTTCCTTACAAGGTACAAAACAAACAAAAGTTTCCAAATACTATCAAAATTACTGAAGTTTTATTCAAGTACACTTTAAACTATTGACAAAATTCTGGATGTATGTTTACTTTAAACGGTGTTAATCATTACTGAACTTTGACTTTGTCCGGGTTCCCATTCCAAAGTTAAATATAACACATTCTAACTTCTTAATAAAATTGTATGGAGTGTATATATGGTAAAACTTGAAAACGAAACACCACCTGAGAGGCAAACGTTTTAATAATGACAATAATGACAAATGAAATTGCTTTTTATACAGCAGCATCATCATATTGGAGGAAATATATTACTGTGCTTTAAAGAGGCTCATTGAGTTGTTTTGTGAAATTCACTCAATTTTTCTAAACCGGTCAAGTTTTACTTCACATACTAATGACAAACAGTCAAACTAAAAGGATCCCAAAGTTTTACTTTTTTAAAGTGAGTAACCAACGAGTAAATTTGGTTTTTGAAACTTTGTGACCAGACATTTTCACATTAGTACATTCACATGCACACAATCAGAGCAAGTAGCCGTCAAAAATTCGAAAAAATTGACAGTTTTCATATAACTATTGGATGTGAAACTTGATTAATTATGCTAATTGCGAGTATTGTCGTGTGTTTGTATACTTCAAAATCACCGCAATCTTTTCTGATATCAACTCAATGAGCCCCTTTAAGGGAAATTTAGAGTGTGATCAAATTCCGTCTCTCATGTGAGAGATGTGTGTTTAATTGACGTCTTTAAGAAAACGGGTAGTGTTATTTGTTTCAGTCAACAATCTGAACTGTGAGAAATTAACAATTCACCAGACAAAACAATTGGGTCAGTTTAATAAGTTACATTACCTTTTTGACCGTGAGGGACGGACTTCAATAAAAAAGGAAGGTATTGGCATTGTTCTACATTTTGTGGAATTCTATGGGAACGTTTACATATCTTTTAAATCATTTAAGCAAATAAGAAGAGCAATATCAGACCCTAAGTACATGATATGTGAACAAGAACATGTATACATTTATACAACTGAGGGGAGGGCACAGGATATGCATGGGATATGCAAGTGAGAGACGGACAAAATTTTAAACCAACACGGTGACCATACTTCATTTTAGAAATTTTCGGATGTTACTGAAGATAATTCATGCATAACTTATCTCTAGAAATCGCTGTCTACATGCAGTTATAAAGGGACGTGAGGGACAGACATGACACTGGACAAACAGCATTTCAACAGAATGTAATGGCGGCATGAGGGATGTTCAGTGTCAGCCCCTCAAATATTTCCTTTTCAATTCATTTGACAGAATTTGGCTAATTTTCAGGGGAAATGTGATTATAATTGTCAATGGATATGACCTTTGAGAGACTTTCAGCTGATAGTTTTCAAGAAACAAAAACCTTTTCTGATTTTTTGCCTAACGGACAGACACAACTTCCATACCGAAACTGTAACTACCCTTTCTCTGAGAAGTAAACATTGAGTATACATTTATATCTACACTCCCAGTCTGACGTTTCTAGGGTTATATACCACCTTTTGAAAAAAAAAAAAAAAAAAGGATTTATTTGATTTTTCTGTGACATTGAATCAATTTTAAGGATCCAAATGCTCCTTTATTCCAATTGACACTTTCTGGGTGGGAACTTTTGATAACCGTAGCTACCAAGTTTAGCCATAATGAACTTACTTTACCAAATTTCAAAATAATTTCAAATGTTTCCTATATTTGCATCACACTCTTTATGAGAACTAATTGTTTTAACTTTGTTGCATTCATGTTCCCCTACCAAAATCAATGCATTTTGAGGAAGAAAATGTTCATTTTGTTACACGAATGCACATGTTTGTACTCATAAGAATGTAGTCCAACTCATGGCCTTGCACTTATACTAGTACACATGAAATTGCACTCGTAGTCGTACTCATTAGTTTGTACTCGTACTCACAGGATTTGAAAATCAGGTAATGGTATACCCAACACTTTATACTCGTACTTGTACTCGGGACTTTGTACCCGTACTCGTACTTGTGCTCACACAACAGGTCTGCTTAAAACTCAACCCAAAATTAAATAGGAGAGCGTTCTGAAAATAAAACTCCACTTGATCGTATCAAAGCTTCACCGATGTTCAAGAGTAATAGAAGGACGCTGCCATTGATTGGCGTATTCACTACTATATAAAATGAAACGAATGTTTTCACCTTTGAATCTGTTTTCAAAAACCTGTTTGTTGTATACCAATCATTTCATGCAACACACATTTTAACCTAAAGCAACTGCTTTACGCACCAGTTTTGTAGTCTACATTTAAAAGTGTAATGGGTCTAATATTGTGTAGCAAAGTAGGATTTTCATTAGGTTTTAAAATTAACGTGATTATGCCCGTTATTTGTTCCTGCGATAATGAACATCCGTTACAATCAAACTCCAAAGGGTCAACAACCAAAGGGTCAACAACCAAAGGGTCTAATGTTGGCGAAATGATTTATAGAAACTGACTGAGAGGTTGCCCTCGCAATAGGAAATTTGTCATTTTCCATGGACTTGAGAGGCTGAGAACATTCTTCAGACATAGTTAACCTTTTCAGGAATCAATATTTAGGTGTGGATTTTGTTTGGGTAATCCTGTAACAAATGGCTTAGGTTTATAACCCTTTGAAGTTTATAAAATATGACAAAAGGAGAAACAATACATCATTACTTGACGATATGTCATCATTTTCTCGTTTAATGGTATGCCTTTACTCTACCTCGTACACTCACGAGATCTAATAAATGTTTCTCCTCTTGCTTTAACTTCTGCATACCTCAAGAAATTTTTACAAATATTAAATTTAAGAAACCACAAGCGACCTGAAGGATTTTTGCTATATTTACTACTGCGTAGTACTGTAAACATAACCTTATTAATAAGCCCAATACAACTTGGGTTATTTAACAGCGCGTTGTTCAGCTTTAAGAACCCTCCACCTTCTTAGACAAACAGGTTGATATAAAAAGTAAAATAAAGGAATGATCTGATTGGACTCCTGGTGAGAATGTTATCTCACTTACTGCAGTGGCGTAGAAAGGTTTTTTTTTTTCCACGGGGGGGGGGGGGCAAAGATATGAAATTTCTCCTAAATGTTTTCAAGGTTACATGGTTTTTTCCTTGACGTGAAAGGTAATTGTGGCATGGATCAGGCATGGTTTTCTGGAAGGGGGAATGGATAATAACAGGGTTGCTAAATTTGAGTGAGTACGTAGAGCGGGAATTTTCCAGGAAACTACCTAAGCGGAGGGATGGGGTCGGTTGGTGCGGGCAGAAAATTTTGAAAAATAATGACCTCTCAGACAGACGGAAAGATCATTTCCCAGGCTTGAAAGCAGCATATAACCACTCATAATTTTGCGCTTTCGTTTGCAATAAAATGTTCAACTCAATAAAATAAAATAGCAAATGCAAAATGATCAGGAAACAACCAAATAAAAAGTACTAGGTGATGGTAATGTAAAGTACTAAGCTAATCATTGGAAAAGTAGCCTCTTATGTTTTGCGAATTCACTAAATGGACTTTAACAAAATAGGTTCGCATGCTTCCTTGCTCTTTTTTTATTTTTTCCAGAATTTCGGGTCCACAGCACTGCCGGCTAAAAAAGTTTAGCAAGGAGTAGGGAGAAATCCCAGGGAAGTTTGGGTGTGTGCCTAAAGTGAGATTCTTCCGGGGCACCACGATCAGTTTGCGCGTAGCGTACAAACTTTTGGTGTAAGAAACCACTCAGATCGCCGGAAATGGCGCTTCATAGCCCCTGCAACGACATAACGTTTTGAATTCAAAATTTAAGGTTGCAGTCAATATGATACCAAGTGAGATTGGCCGAAGGACTAACCCTAACCCCTCATGAAGAGCAATTTTCTTTTTATTAGGCTGGGTGTTGTGAGTTGGGAAATGTCCCTCGCTCCCACGTATGCCACTGCCTGAGTCTTTTCATAAGTGTGAAATTGTGATATGATGGATTCAATGACTGACTGTCATCCCGGGGGATGGCCCTTTGCAATCTTTGTTTATTTGTAGGGTGGGCTAGATGCAAAATGGTGCTATATTTGAATGCTAATTGAATATATTCCAAAAATTCCTGTTTTTTTAAGAAATGATTTTATCTTTTCATGACTGCTTGCACTGCAGAAGATCCTTTTGGAGATCTCATCTGAGTATACCTTATCCAGATTCTAATTTCTTCATACCTGTAGATTACTTTTGACTAAACTGATTGATGATGAACTAGTACTCCTGTTAACGCTTGCAATCGCAGAAATTTTCCATGACCTACATGTAGTTTGGGGGGTTACTTCGTTCTTTATTTTAGGTCACAAAAAGTACCTGCCAGTTTAAGTCGAACAGTTTTTTCACTCGCTAAACTACGCGGCCCCACTACACTGCTCTGCTCTTCACTGCACATAAAACAACAGTGCATTCACGTTCGGCCAGATGTAGTGTAATCGGGCATTTCTCTCGAACGCGACTCAGGCATTCAATATGAATCCTGCTTGTAAATGTCTCAAAATTCCTTATGAAATAAATAATTAGAGAAATGAAAGGAATATTATTTCCTCAAATTTCCCTCTAAAAATTTTTCCACAGGAGGAAACTTGCCCCCCCCCCCCTTTGTTTAAGCTTCTGACTTACTACATGAGCAACGTGTCTTGATAGTAGACAATAATTTAATGTGCAATGTATTCCTAAAAAAGCTTCAAAGATCAAGTTTGAAGTTCCAAATTAAAAAGAAAATGTGTAACACCACTACAAATAATTGTATCCCCTACAAATTTGCAACCGAGTGAGGACATGCGACAGATTTTTTTCAGCCTCTCCATACACCAAATGTATTAAATTATTCCGAATCCGTAGTCTCACCCCACCCCCTCCCCCTCATTTAAGGCTGTCCTGACTCTCTTGACGTTCCTGTACAACTATGTATTTGTAGTTCCTTATAAGAAAATCCATATTGTTCATTTACACTATTTTGAACTTCTTTTATGGCTTAGCGAGTCCCTTTTTGTTAGACCAGCGACGAAAGATGAAGTTCTCAAAACTATTTTATCTCTCAAGAACTGCTGGCTTTGACTTAATTAAGTTCGACATACATTTTGAAGGATGTTGTTCATTCATTATGTGTTTCTCTCTCATATCTTTGTAATCTTTTTTTTTCTGTTCATTGTATTGTGAACCATTTTACTTAAGTTGATTCTGTTGTCCCTGTCTTTAAACGGGTGATGAGGAATTAGTAAATAATTATAGAATCATCTCAGTGTTATCATGTATTTCAAAAGTACTAGCAATAGTTGCTTTTCTCTGGAATTTATGCATTTGTAGTAAAGCACAATTTAAGTTATTATTACCAATTTGACTTTTGCCTTATCGTTCCACCATACATACTATTTTACAATTCAACAATAAGGTAATTGAGGATTTTGAGAACAACCATTATACCTCAGGCATACTCATTGACTTCTTCAAAAGCATTTGATACTTTTCAGCATTTTCTTTTTCGTATACTAGTTATAGTTTTAATAGATACTTAGTAGTGAGAGAGAAGTAGTGATGGTAAGTTTACCAAGAAGGGGGAAGTATTGATACATTTCGGACAAGCTTAGTAGTGGTACGTTTGAGAGAGAGAGAGAGAGAGAGGCGTGGTGGAACATTTAAGAGAGGTGTACAAATGGTAGGTTCAAAAGAGGTGTTATTGTGGTATAGGGTTAAAGGAAACGTGTCGGTGTCATGGTTTAAGAGAGAGTTTGTAGGCTTAAAATAGAATTCATAGCAGTAGATTTAGGAGAGGCCTAGCAGTCGTAAGTTTAAGACAGAAACGGTAGCTTTTAAAGGTCATTGTGTTCTGTAGTTTCCCGATGTCGTCACGTTTAAATATAGAAGTAATCGAAAATAAAACTATTCCTATATTTAATCTACCACACATTTAAATTGGCGAACATACCGTAACATATCTCGAGGATGGTTTTCTTCGACACGATGAACCAATTTGCGTTGTCTTTTTTGTTGCGAGTTTGCATCAGCTTTGAAAACGGTCATGGTTGCCGGAGTCCGTTCACAAAGATTAGTTTCCGAATGAAGTAGCATGTAATCCTTGTTTACTTCATCACCAGGATTTGGGATTGATCTTTGTCTTGCGCAGACGTATTCATTCAAATGGCAATCCTCCACTTCATCTTTGAATACATAAACATCTTCGACAGGTGTCTTGATGCATTTGTCAGTCATGAATTTGTTTTTCGAGATTTCTGCAGCCTTTAATGGTAACACGTCGTCGATCGTATCTGACGGGGTTAATTGAATTGTCGAATTAGATGAAGAGTCACATGTCACAGTTTCAGAAGACAGCAATGACGAAGAGGAAGCTGAGGAGGACTCGCAATTCGATTCACTGAAATCTCCGGTCACGTCAAGGCATGTTCTGCCAGCTAACAAAATATCATGACAAGGAAAGGTTAAGGACACTTGACGTGAAACTAAGATTTCAAAGTTTAAAATATGTCACACAATTTGTTTAAAATGTAAAAGACATATAATGTTGTGCTCGTTAGCAGGAGATTAATAGGCACAATTACTTCAACGTGAAGCTATACAAGTGATCGATGTTTTGTGGTATCAATATAATCATTATAGCAACTCTTATATAAGAGTTGCAATCATGTAAAGAAAATCTATACAACACATTGTCAACGGTTATTAAAATTTAACACAAATCGACGTAGTTTACTAGATTAACCCTAATCAGTTGTTGTCGTATACAGTCTACGTACTGGATTACACTAAATATCGTGTTTACAAGATATAATATGATTGACATATCGTTCTTTGACTCACCTTCGTACAAACAAGATTCGAATGCTGTATCTGCTGTATCATTCCCTTCAGTAGATTTGGTAATTGATGCAGTTGGTTCAGTGCTTCTTCTACTGAATGTTTTAGTGCAGGGGAACAATGTTTCATTTAACCGATCGATCCAGACTTGCATTTCATCCCTTCGAAATACCAAACAAGAAAAATACACAGAAATATCTCTCAATCATGTTTAATTCAATATTTGTCAATATTTGTCATAGCAAAAAATTTTCAGTCAACGTAGAGCTCAACACTCTCACAATTCTACTTGAAAATTTAAATCTGCAGACAGTGATAAAAGATGAAAAACTGATGCTAACATTATAGTCATTTTCAACTAAGCAAGGAGTTGATGGTAACTTTGTTAATCAAACCTCAGATCTCTAAATGACTTCTTATTAGTATAATTACCTACCTCCTCTTAAAGATGAAAAACTCGTGTTTTGGTCCTTTTGAAGTTTGATGGATTACACAGAGGACGTTACCTCGAATGTTGGACTTAAGTAACTGAAAGTTCGATAATTCTCCCATTGGCACCACTTCTCCATGTAAAGGAATACTGTTGACTAATGTCCGAGGAGGACTGTAGATATCCATCCGGTGAAGACCATTGTCATCAACCTTCAGCTCAATTTCGTGAAATGCACTCTGTTCGATGTAAATTACAAAGAAATATCGATATATTCCTCTTCTTTTAGTTTGACCATTC
Source organism: Stichopus chloronotus (assembly GCA_021234535.1). Taxonomy (NCBI): domain Eukaryota; kingdom Metazoa; phylum Echinodermata; class Holothuroidea; order Aspidochirotida; family Stichopodidae; genus Stichopus; species Stichopus chloronotus. Next base: position 1,478,217 of record CM037848.1, on the reverse strand, counting down.
ACTACCGTAGGGCGACACATTATGACTGCTATCTGATGATACATTAGTGAAATGTAAAAAGAGTGAGGTGCAGATTATTCCAACCTACAGTTTTATTGCCAAACGTTTTTGATCTATGATTCGAGCAAATTATACCGTGTTATATATACTATATATGTAGCGAATTGTAACATTATACTTCATACTTCAGGTAGCAAATTAAAGCATCCTACACACTTGAAGTGTAAGAGCATAGAATATGGGGCTTGCAAAAGGGCAAAGGAAAGACATGAATAAGGTTATCAACAAACCTGTAAAAGTGCTTAATATCACTATATATGTATTGTGATAGAGCTCGGTTTTCTTGTTGATGGGGTTCTTGGCGAGTAGGATTTCTAACTTTTCTTCCATACACAGGTTGCATTGACCTGAGCTACTTTTGGTGGTTTGATTCTTTTACTATTTCCCAGGAGATTGTGTGCTCTTTGTTATTCTTTCTTAATTCCCATATAGACTTAGATAATTCAGTCTTCTTTTCGTATTTTTTGTGGCGAAACGATTTTGTGTGGTTATTATACCTTTCTTTAAAGTCCCCCCTGTTAACCCTACGTACGTTCTAGATTCGTTACCCGAGGCTACGGTGGCTTTACAAACCACCCCTTTTACACCGGGCACCTTCCTCCCAGGGGGTAAGCTTCGTTTCTCCTGCAGTTGCAGGTCCTCTCCGCGGTTTTGCCCTTGTTGATGATTTTATTGTTGTGCACTTTTATGATTGAGCCGATATTGCCCATACAGCTATAGCTGACTTTCATCGTGTTTTTGTTGAAAATTTGGTGGAGCTCCCCGGGGGAAAGTGCCAATTTAATAGTTTCAAGAAAATCCCCCCAATGCTGGATTTTACATTTCGGCTGTATGGTGGGTTAAAACAAATTACTTTTCTTTTTCTGTTTCTTCCTGGTTTGCGGTAACGGTTGGGTTCCTTCTCCTTGTCGCATGTAATGTGCTCCTTGAATCCAGACTTGCTGAGTACATCATTGTATGTTTTGGAGGGGCTGTTGAATATTTCCTGGTTTGATGATAGTGTAGCTATTCTCTTTCCAACAGATGTGGGAATTTGCTTCAAAACCGTGCTGGGGTGGTTCGACCTGATGTTAATGTATATTATTTATTTGGGTTTCCGAAATGGTTTGTGTGTACCCGTGATAAAGTCCAAGTTGGCGTCCAAGAAGTCGAACTTAATATTTGTCTGGACTGTTATGTTGAACCCGAACCTCTTGGGTTGAACCCAACGACCAACCCATAAACAAGAACCCCATTAACAAGAAAACCGTGCTGATAAGCTGGTGTCGGTATGGCAACGCGTCAACCAAGCATGTAAAGAAGAAAGGCAGCTAGTATATGTCTGTGCGTCGTTTGAGTAGACAGTTACCTGATGATCGCGTTAGCGTGAAACACAGTGTCGTAAAACCATGTACTAGTGTATGGAATAATTAATATATATATATATATGAATATATACATATATATAATAAGCAGCAAATTCAAATAGGGAGAAGGAGTACCCTTAAACTTAGACCATCTCTACCTGGTCAAACGTCTGTTTTTTGCATCACACCCCCTCCCTCTTCCAAAGATGAATTAACACCCATGCCTTTTATATATTGACAATACTTTTAAACTAAACTTCACCTATTTTACTGTTAGTAGCATTTTTCCCTTTGATATATTTTGGGACGACAATCAAATCTGTTTTCTAATTTTTTGGCTTAACATAACCATACAGGTCCGTTCATTGCATGTTTGTCTAGTGGAATATGTAAAGAACTATGTATGTCATTATTTTTCTATAAATTCTCATGTAAGCAAGAAACGCACAGTTCTACCATTGGTTGGCTCATATCTTGCTGAGAAAATATTTAGATATTATTACCTCTCAGATTGAAAATATTGGTAGACCTAACAATTCCCACTTGTAATTGTCCAATTTGTCCTTACTGTCACTGTAGCTAGAACAATGTCGAAACGGTTCAGATTTAATAGTATAAAAAGCCAGTATTTCCAAGCACAAGTTTTGGTCGATACTGGGTATAATTGATACACTATACATGACTGTTACCTAAAATTGAACAATTGATATTGCTAACAAATAACCTGTCAGGTCATGGATTCATCTATTGTAATATGTTTGAGGCACGCAAATGTCAGAAAAGATGGTGCTAATCGTTTTGATATGCATTTCAGGCTATTTAATGCCTAATAAAGTTGGGTATGTCTCACTCAAACTGTTCATACAGTATACGGTACTACCTACACACATACAAGTCAGTAAACTTTAACAATGTTTTAAATGCTTCCTTCTTTCTTTTTTTGCTTCTGTTTTTAAAAGTTTTGTAACAGAACATATTTCTCACGGTGAGCGCAAGAAACTACAGTGTATCATGGGGAGGAAAAGAGAGCAACCGTGAATGCTCCAAACAATCGTACTACAATGTCAACGCTAACGCAATACAAACGCTACAACGCTGTAACTTCAAACAGTGAATAAATGGGCGATAAATGTATTGAAAAGTAGAATTTTACTGTTATCTTTCTACACTCCATGGCATATATAGTGTACAGTTCAAAGCAAAACCAGCCAATTCTCCTAGCAGGTACAGTATTAACGGTAAGATCTGATCAGGCCAGGGGAATTGGGTAGCAAAGCGAGCATTGCTCTCTCTTGTAGCCCAGCATTGCTAAGTTGTAGTATGCCATAAGCAAATTAGCCATTGGCGTAGGGAGTAACATGAAAGCGGTAATGGGGAGAGGGACAACAATTTCACACTACGCACGTCACCAAGAAGAAAATAGCCGAAAAAAATCAACATGAGCAAGTACATGATATAACTCAAATTAACATATGGAACATGTACATTGAAAAATCAAGAAATCTCTGTTTTTCTAACCATGCCTAACACAAGACACCACCCACAATTTCTTCAAGATAACGTTGAAAAAATGACAAAGTGTAACTCTGCTATAAACAGTAATAATGGCGAAAGGAGAAGTTTACTACATGATATTGTCATATACTAATTATTTGCATGAACACTATTTGACCCATCTTTCTCCCCTATTCCATGATTCTTCCATTTTCGCTACAATATCCTCTGTCCGGATGTACATAGACTTAGATAATTGACTGAACTTTTTGTGGAACATTTAGCCTATTCTACTGGTGACAAAATGACCTCTTCATTTTCAATCTTTGTTTCTGTACAACGTCTTATGATGTCATAGTAGGAGCAGATTCGTGCATTAGCTATCTTTCCAATAATTGAAAATGCTTCTACTTGCATATACTTTTAATGGATTTGTTTGAAACTTGCCCACAATACTTCTTGGGAAGGGGGCCATTTAGGATATCAAGGAATGCTTGGTACAAGGTCTCATATGGCCCTATGGCCTACTTTTTCAGATTGTGCAAAATTTTTACCCTTTTACAAGTCCATGTACAATCTTATTGGTTTGTCATAACGATACGTGTTGTCAGATGTACCTTCAGGATGTTCATGAATTTTTGATCCAGTTTATGAAGTTTTGCAAAACGTTTTTCTACAGATTCTCTTGTACAATTTTGATGATTTGACACAATCATGGTTCTCTGCTATTAAAACCTTTAGGGTGTTCAGAAATAGTGCATCTAAAGCCCAAGATGGACGCTAGGGCCCATCTTCAGCCTTAGAACCAAAATGGACAAGCCATGGATATATTGTGCACATGTATGTCAATCTGTAGTAGGAGAAGCATTTTGAGTAATTCCGTTAACACACTGGACCATGTACCAAAACTTCATTAATACACTAAACAGATCACTAACAAAGAATCATTATGACATATCGTTAAGATTGTACATGGCCGTCTGAAGGATGCTGTCAACTCTGTTTAACATTAATTGCAGGAAAGAAGTACTTTGCAGTATTTCATGAGATGGATCCTAGGCCCATCTTGAGATTTGGACCCAAACTCCTTCAACAGCGTAAATGTGCCACCTGAGTATCAGTATGACAAAGCATCAACATCGTAAAAGAGAATCTGTAGAAACAGAATCATCCTGCAGAATTTCATAAAATGGACCATAGGCCCATATGAGACCTTGGACAAAAAATTCACGAACACAATGAAGGCACCACTAACAACGTATCGGGATGACGAATCATCTAGATTGAGCATAGTAATCTGTTAGAGGCAAGGCATTTTTTTCAAAATTTAGTAAAATGGGCCATACTGGTCTACATGAGACCTTGGACCAAAACACTCTGAACACCCAGACCCCAAGACAGATTGTGTGGAAGTTTGAAGCAAATCCCTCAATGCATGTGCACGTAGAATCATTTTGAGTTTTTGTGGATCAATATCTTGTGCATGAAAGGGTTCCTGATATGACGTCATAAGCACCATTTAGAGAAAAAGTTTCCCAAGCAGGCCTTTCAACTGTGGAAATTAAAACTTTGATTACATAACATTGGAAGACGTCCCAAGGGCACCAAATGCAGTTTTGGAAATCAATTTGTCCGAATATTTAGAAAAAGCAGTTTCTATTGAATTGTAGTCTACGCATCACATCCTCTTTAAAAAGTTGGAAATGTTTCACTACGGGGTGCTTGCAACAAGTTCGTGTTTTACCCTGACATTCCTCCTAAAAAAATCAATCGGGTTCTTAGTCGCTTCGTTGCGTTAGATGGTGTTCAACAGTCGACCCCCATTTTTTTTTTTTTTGTTATTTCAGAGCTTAAATGAGTCTTTACTAAAATAAACGTGGAGGGTAAAGATATGTTCACCCCCTCCCGAACATTAGTCAAATATTCCAAGAATAAATGAAGCAGGTTGCATGAATCATTCATTTTTCTCCTATTAATCGAGAATTGCAGGCATGAGATCCCTATCGTGATGCTGGGTACATGCAGCTTGGAACACCCGGGAAGTACCGTTTCCTGCCATCTGGTACGTTTGGAAAGGGAAGCATTTTCTTATACAATCCCGCGCCAACTGATGGTGGCGCTCCGCTTATTGAGTCCTGCCGGCACTCAATTCCCTTAAATATTTTTTTTTCATCCCGTAACCTTTAATTTAGATTCATGCGTACAGGTGTCAAAAAAAGTTTCTTTTCCACCATGATAGGGAAAGGTGCAAATTTGATGGTGTGAATGGTGCCTGATTTGCCACCCTGCCATAAGCCCTTATAGCCCTCCCCCAGGACCGCGGTTGAGAACAGGGACGATGAGTCAATTTTGCCCCTAACAAAAAAAAAAAGAACCTGGCCACGCCCCTGCTTTTCAAGCTTAAAGTAATTGTAATGGTCTGCAAATTACTTTAAAGTTGATATCTTGTTAGTGTATTTACAATGCACGGCAGAAAACTATAGGAACAATTATCTCAAGGCTAGTAGATGGCACAAGCAAAATTCACAACCTCTGCCAAAGGAATTCTCGCCTAGCCCCTGCACACGAACGCAACAACTAGAATTTCGGTAAGGAATTAAACGGAAAAATGTGCAACATGAAGCGTCTGATGCACTCTTTTCAAGGATTAACTTTTTTGTACATCATATACAGAAGAATCCTAGGTACAGCAGAATAATATTTACAGCGGAATACCAGAAAGTATGAATACTGTCCACGATAACAATCCTATGAAAGGGTACTGCTATAGCTTACCGGTTCGTAGAGCTCAGCAATTTCCTCGTTGCAACTGATAGCAGTAGCGTAGGCTGCTTTTCCTGTCAGTAAGGTTGAATTTCTATCTACCGGATTAAAACCAGCCATTTTGAAGGATATAACGTTGAACGTCACCTGCTCTTTAAAGAGACACCTAGAAGCAAAAGACAAAATTGATTGTGCCTGTTGTGTGAAATCATTAAAGTGAAGTAAATTCAAACTTTATTGGATTCCCGAAGAGAAATTGCTAGCCGTGGGAAAATGTAAAACAATGATCAAGTACGTTGGACAACAGAAAAGAACATACGAAAATGAGCACATAGGAAGAAAAAGTATCAGAGAGAAGTGAAATATAGACATCAATACAGAAGGAACATTGCAAGAACGAAATGGAGTGGGAATGAAGATACAAGAGTAAAATGAGAGCCGGTTTACTAACGATTAAAACGATCATTAAAATGATTAAAACTGCAAAGAACGAAAGATGATTTGTGAAGATTTCTTAGTGTAGTCTCATCTTTTAACTAATTATTGCAGTACTGAGATCTTTATGTAGTGGGTCATGTGGGCCCACGAAAACACCATCAAGTTTGATACAAATACAGTTTTGCTAAATAAAGGCAGTCGAGCGTTGATTCCACCAAGAATGCCACTTGAATGTTTTTACAATAGCATTAATACACTTCAAATTTCGAGAAGTCACACTTTCACGCCAATTGTTATATGCAGTATCTTCAATGCGCCAATGCTTGAGTTATGATATACGATCAGGCGTTCACTCCCTTCGATATATTCAAGCCACACTAAGTCGATCATTCATTATAAGTCTCCGTCTGATCATAACTTCTCTAAGTTCGTTCCTACGTCTTCTGAAATTATAACCAAATCGTTCCTTTTCTTGACAATGAGCTCAAGGAAGTACAACATTGCACCGAGGGGTTTCTTTGATGTAGGTGTGGTCATCACCAATCAGTGCAAAGTCATGCCGGAGCAAACCAAAGGACAACTCTAAAGACAAAGATTTAACATCTGACGTGTTATAAAAAGTGAAAAAGAAGTGAATAAAAACGGAATACTCTCTAAAAACGTTTTTTGTTACCCGACTTGTTACCAAAACTGGGTACATATATGAAGAGGGCAAGATTTTACCCATAAGATGGCAAATAATTTTTCACCCCACATTTTTCACCCAACACTGGGTACATATGTGTCTAAGCAGCTATTGGGTAAATGTTGGCGATTATTGTTGGGCATTCTGAGCTTTTAAAACTTAAATAAGTACAGACCTTTGAAAAACTATTCATTTTTAATTTGTATTTACATCCTTTTCGTAAACATGTTGCAGTTATCTTTTACATATCATTGTAGACAGCTTACTGAAATTTCATACAGAGAAACTTCATACCCATCAGAAAAAATTTTCTATTAGAATCAGTATTGGAGACATTATCAAAACAAAGACCCTCATTACTTTACCAGTCATACCATGATCTAATAAATGAGACCATTTTTTTTATCTGAATAAAACTTTGCTTTACAAAATGAAACAAGATATTTTAATCATATAACAAGTGTTTCTTCGAAAAATGTTTTAAAGTTATGTTCCCCACGTGATGACAAATAATCTTCTCAAGCCCACTGAACTTTTCATACGAAGTCTGTTTTTCCAGTATAATAAACTAAGCAGTTAACATTGAACAGTCTCACTTCACCTGCATTCAAAACTGGTATTCGACTGTATAAACTAAAGCGGGATGTAATGAAGTTTACGTTTCATCCACAACAATGTCACATGAGAGCCCTTCCCCAAGGCTGGGACAGCCGGGAAGTTTCCGTTTCCGACCATCTGGGGGTTTGTAAAGAAAAAAATCGGGTACGTTCAGCTTCAACTGATGGTGCGCTCTACCTAGATAGTCCTGCGTGTGTGGTGCGCGCAAAAGACTTTCCTCTCCGGTCAGGTCCTCACCCCTGTTGAAAAGCCTGGATAGACGCTACAGATGTCTCGATGACGTATAGGCAATATATACCCCGCCAATCAGTAAACCCTTATGATGCTATGGTGATTTCTGCTTATATTCTATTCTCGTTGATTTTCTGCCTAACCAACGAAAGTTTTTTTTTTTTTTCGATTTTTCGCCTAGGATATGGAACCACTCTCCAGGAGACGTTTCACTAGAAATTCCCATATATGTACTACTATTTTTCATTGATTGTTTTTTCAAATTGAAGAGATGGTATTCCTCTTTATGGCTGGGTACTTGCAGCTTAGAACATTCGGGAAAACCCGTTAATGTTATGAGTTTGAAAACCAAAAATTTTCTTGTACTCATTGTGGCTGTCCGCTTTGATAGTAATCCCTCTCAGGAATAAGTAACCAATAAATTCATCTCCTCACCGAAGCAAAATTTCCAGGGAGTGACGTACCCAGGAATTTGTGGAGGGGGAGGCCGTAGCCTCTGCCGGAATTACTGCAATTGAAAGATCCGAGCGTAGCGCGGCACGATCGGTTGGTGCGGAGCGTACAAGAAAGTTTTTGCTGGGGGGGGGGGGGCATGATTTCCCCTGAAAATTGTGAAATCTGCAGATCTCCTGCAATCTGGAGCATTTAAGAAGACCTTAAAAGACCTTCCAAGGGGAGGGGGTGCAAACTTGTGAAGACTTTCTAAGCGGAGCGCCACCATCGTTTGGCAAGGAGCGTACAAGAAAATTTTGGGTTTTACAAACCCCCCAGATGGCCGAAAATAGCCCTTCCCAAGTTTTTTCAGCTGCATGAACCCAGCCTTATTTCTGATATTTTCAGCAAGATATGCGTATTTAAAAAAAATTGGGAATGTGAGGGGGGACCATGGCCCAATGCCCCCCCCCCCACGTGTACGCTAGTGTTTCCAGGAGTCCGTGCGCCTATATGTTTAGCTTAAAATATTTGGAAGATGAAAATTGTGGATTGCAGACATAATACACCTATCTCAATGCTGAGTATATGCAGCGTAGGACAGCCGGAAAATGACATTTCCGGCCTTCTGGGAGGTTTGAAAAGCCCCAAATTTTCTTGTATACTCCGAGCCACCTAAAAGAGGCGATCCGCTAAGATAGTCCTGCCACGACCAAGTACCAATATTGGTTCAAATCACATCATCGGAATGCACCTCATTAGTAGAAAATTCAAACTAACTCTTATACATAAACTTGTCCTCCCTGTTTTTTCTTCAAAAAAATATTAAGGGACCTAGCAATCTTGAAACAACATAGCACATAAAACAAAGAACAAGTTAATAGTATTTGCACTAGCTTACTGGCTCGATGCCTTATATGCAAGATATGCTCTAGTTTCTCTGAATGAATGATGAATGGTGCGTCTGGCAGTTAAAATCTGACAGATTGGAAGAATTTCCAGGCTAGAATGAATAGCAAAGTTTGCTAATACTAGTGGATGTGCAACACGTACAAAAATTGGAAGTATGCATCAAAAGCTTAAAGTAAGGTGCTGTACGTAAAATGCGTGTCTCTAGATTATGACGGAGCACTGCCTGGGCTTGACACAACTCCCTGCAGACAATGAAAGTTTGGGGAGTAGCTCCCTCATAAAGTCTTTTCAAAGTGGGCTATGTCTGCTACCTCCTGAGGAAAAGAGAAGACAAAAGAGATTTTATAATCGCTCTTACCGTTACTGTGTATTTCTCAATGACTATGTTTCCACAATATGTCATTGAAACCATGGGGATCGTTCATGTGTATACCTCGGTCATGTTACATAGTGCACATTAAAAGTTTTAATTTCTGCTTCCCATAAGAAACACACACACAATGAGGGGGTTGAAAATATAGGAAAATACTGACACTTGTGTAACGCACAGTCTTCAGTCTTTAAAGGTTGCCCTGGTTTCTAGTGCAATATGATTTGTTGCGCTAATATGCTTTGATACCTCTTGTATTTAAGCATTGCTTAACTGTTTGTAGGTTGCACCTTGCTTTCAAGCCAAGATAATTGAATTGATTGTAAAATAGAAGTGTTCCATAACCCCAGTCTGACATAACCATAAGTAGAACTTAAGATAATATGCAAATCATCAGGTGCAGGGGTAATTTTATGCCCACCCCCTCCTTTCTTCGACAACTTTGCAAACTAAAAACATCGGAAACAAATTTAGCATTCCAGTAACTCTATTTTATGCATTTCTCACAGCCTCAGCAGCAATGGAGAAAATGAAGAATCTGAGCAAGTGCTCTGGTCAAAATTAGACATTTCCTACTGAACTTGTGTATGGAGCTTCTGTGGAATAAAAACAATATTCACCTTGTGGACTTTTCACCGGTTTCAGAATATTCATTAGGACAGAGTCCTTGCACTGAGCCACCTCCTTTGTCCTTCTGAATCTGTATAAATGAGTAAAATAAGGTTCTGAATGGACTACCTATATTCCTTATAGGCTAAATTGATTTCTAAATACCACACTTTTTCTATGAAGGGATAAGTGCAAAGTCCAATAGTAATGACAGCATTAACCAAAATGTTTTTCCATGAGTAATATTCAATGTGGCTAAATTATCAGAGGTATGTAGTACGGCTGGATAGCTAACTCCTCTGTTCATTTGGTCGCACAAGAAATACTTGCAGACGCCTCAAATTCAGAGATTCTGCGATAAGGTAAATGTTAGCACCCTTTGAACAGATATACTTAATCTGTGCACATGAAGGTCCATTGTCAGTTCATTTTGAAATAACACATGATCATTGTCTTAATTCACAGTGACGAAGGATCATCACTCCACTTTTTACTCTTTTGTCAACCCTCCACAGAGTTAATTGTTGTTATTAAGGCATTGATATAAGGTTGTTTCTGACAAACGAATCATGACTTTCTTAATTAGTTCATTCTTGGTCTGTCATCAGTTGAAGTACCGATGCATGTAGAAAATAAAATCTTATGTACCTTAAAAGTGTTACGATGATTCACAACAAGGCCTCTGCAGCCACGAGAATCCTTAGCATTATTAATTTTACCTGTTTGTAAGACCTTCCCAGTATTGGTTTGGGACCATTTTTGCATTCCCCCCCCCCCCACCTTTAAGAGGATTGTCACAAAAAATGCAATAATCAGATGTGACAATTCCGAAAAAATTTTGCAGCGTCCCCCCCCCCCCGGCAAATTAAAATTTGTTCTGTGCACTTACTGACGTAGGCCTTTGAACACTTTCATAACCGTTCCGATGTCTGATGGAGGCCGTCATCTAGCCTATACCGACCATGCCACGCAATTACCTGTATTCCCTGAAGTAGATCTTACTCAGTTTACAGCAAATACTCTACGACTGTGACGCTATACCACAGCTTACATTGGATGAGCGACACTGAGCTAGCCAATGGCAGTCTACATCTACAATGTAGCATCAACTTAACGTTCAGCTACTATGTTATCATATGCAAACTTAGATTGGTCAACAACTGCAGCGATGATCTTCGGAAACTTTATGTTCATCAATCAAACTGACATTTAAAATAGTACGAGGAATTACTCCAAAAAGTGTTACGTTCATAATGACCAAGATTAATTACGGTGTACTTTCATATCAATTTAAAAGCTCTCCAGAACTCCCACTTTTGCAAAAACTTGATCATTTCGATGTCGGTTAGCTGTTCAATTCAGACCTTCGCAGGTAGTTTGCTTTGCAAGAGCATTTTGTAAATTTGTCCATACGTTGGTAAAACGAATATTGTTTAACTTCTAAGGCATACACATTGCCCAACATTGGTTAATAAAAACAACCAACAACACTCAGCACTCACATTGTACAACCAAGCTTACTCAAGTATTATTTAGAGTGTAAAACTGTTCCCGGTGAATCCCTGAAACATTCAACCTTTATGAGGGAGAGTGTGTGCAACATCTATCATGATTTATGACGTCACTACGTTTGAGTCGAGCAGTATCTATTTGTCCTTTTTTCTTACAGATGCAGATATTTCTAATGTTGCTGGAAGTTGATAAAAAAAAAGCTCTTACGGTTAAGAAACAATTGTGGCATTTCCCGGGACGAACGCATGATGGATTTGAAGAAATTAATCAACTTTATATTTATCAACTAAATCAAATTTATCTTTAGCTGAAATCTGTCAACATTCAATATCCCTCTACTTAATCACAACACTCTGCTATTCAAAAGCAGGCCAACTTGATGGAAACCTCGGATACCTGAAATGAGGATTTTCCCTCTGAAATCTGAAATCATTTAATTGTTTGTATAATCCAATGTGATCAAACAACAATGTTTACACAGCACCTACACTGAATAAAGATCTCACACTGGAGAGGCTTAAGCATTCACCATTTTATTATCAAACAAGTATGGACCTAAACTAAAACTATAAAAATCTGTAATTGGCTAACCTGAACCTGTGACGTCGTATAGACAGCATCATGTACAATAGTAATTTTAAACCAACGTCAAAGGTCATGTGAGACTTTAAACAACAGTTGGCATAACATAACGTATTTTAAATTTTGATAACGAAAAGTATTTGTGTCTTTTGTTTCCTGCCAAATTGTCGACCAGGTGGCAAGATATTGTTTCGGCGGATATTAATAGCTGTTACTTTAATATTGTTTTCAAAATAGAGTTTACACGTAGTGATAGGGTTCTTTGTGTTAACGTACAAGTAGGTCTCACTCAGTAAACTACAGCAAGAAAACTGCAAGTGTCACTTACATGTTGCCATGCTAACGAAACTTGAAAACGCCTCGGGACTGAATGATAAAACGATGACAAATTTACAATGCAGACAAAGAACTGATTTTTATCAAATTTAAGAAATGCTTAACGAATCTTTTAATATTGTCTCACAGCATAACTTACCTACAAGTATCAACTTGTGTTCAACTTGAACTTCTTTCTCGGAAATTTAACCGTTTTTCATAAATATAACAACTACAAATATAGTTTATATGATATCACCATTATTCTGGTTTTGTGTGTTCTTGTTGTTTGCTGTTACCAGGGCCATATTTTCAGAAGGGTGTGGCGATCTTAATTCCGAATGACTGGATTATTTTCAACAGTTTCGTATAGCAGGAATATGTTATCTGGGGCCGTTCTATGAAGTAGTCTTCACAAAAGGGAACTATCAGGACAGGGATGGGTAGAGGATTTTCTTTAGCTGGTCCAACGTAAAAAGGGCACAGGACTATGTAAGCGGGGCCACTATCACTTGGCGCAGAGCGTGCAAGGGAAGTTTTGCTTTTGCAACCCCTCCCCCTAACCATTCTCTGTCTAAGGTATTTTAAGGTCCATATAATACTGTAGCTTGGAAGAGGTCTTATGTGTGCAATTTCTCAATTGAAAGAAAAAATTCAATTGACGAAAAATGATAGCACACATCAGATTGGTTTGGATGATACAAGAATCGTAATGTACATCATTCATTTTTTGAGCATTAGCCGCCACTGACTTCACTGTACTTCATCCCAAATAGCTGGTATTGCCACTGGTTCCAGGAGGTGTGCATTTCTGGGTGGGCAAGATTCAAGTGGCTCCCATCATTCGCATGTTTGATATAATTGCCATAATAACCAAAAATTAATTTTTTTGCTCCTACAAATTAATCAGAAATAATTTGTATCATTTGCAAGTTCTCAAAAACTCCTCCCCAGGCATTGATCATACCTGCTTACATACTTCAACGCAATTGTGATGCAACTTCTTTACCGCTAGCATACATTGTGAATTTGGCTCTTTCTTCTTGCACCTTTTCATCTCAAAATAGCCAGAATTATCCCAATCTACAAATCCGATGATCCATCGCTCGTTAATAATTACCGTCCAGTTTCTGTACTTACATGTCAAAAAGCTTTGACAGTTGTTTACTCACCCAGTTTTCTTGATAAGCATTGATAAGCATTATCTTATCTTTTATCACCAGTACACGGTTTTCGCAAGGACAGATACACGTATGTATATGTCAGCATTTATATAAGTGATTCACCCATCACTCAAGAAAAAGTAGACATTTTAGGTCTTTTTATTGATTTTTAGGTAATAAAGTGAAAACATGTAAATTATTGAAAATATGTAACTTTGTTAGTTGCTAAAAGTATCGCAGTTCTCCACAGATTAAATGTCAGATACCTCAACGCACAATCTACTTTTTGTACAACTCACTTGTTTTATTTAACTTATCCCATTGCAATTTTATATGGGGCAATACGTACAAAACATACCTTGCCCATATATATATTTCGCTGAAAGAGCAATACGTTTTGTAGCGGCCAGGTATGCTTCATCCACACTGGAGGTTCCATCATTGCCAGTAGTGAATCAGTTGCTAGGTAACCGGTTTCATAACCCGGATTACAAGGACTACAGCACAATACTCTGCTTTCTGCCATTCAAAGAAATGTGGTTAAATGTAGGTGGTATTGGATTTCCCGCCAATTGCAGCAGTACCTTTAAAAAGTACCTCAGGCAATAAGAATCGAAATGGGGCTTTCTAAAAAGTCTCCGTTCTTGACCGTCGTCTTGGGAGAGCAGTATAAGCTGTCAAGAAGAGCTAACGGTACAAAATGATTTTATATTTTACTTCTGTTTTTCTACTGCAATCTTGCACAAAATTGTTGGGACACTTTGCCCTTCTTTGCAAATATAATACAGAATTTTAGCTGAGAGGATAACATGAAACCCCGAGTCCCTTTCCAATGTTGCGCTATAGGCGTGAATGAACACTTTGAACAATAATCCGGTAGATAACATTGAACGGGGAAGCATCGTGTCCTAAGGTATTTTGTCCAAGATTGTAGATCCAAGTGCCGAAAATGTCCTGATTTTCATTCCACCAGTAAACAACGAATTCCTTTAATGAAGAACCCGTGTCTTGGAAGACGGTGTACAATGAGTGAGGGGTTACATATTGCCATTCTTCTATAAAAGGAAATAGCAAGCCACGATTTCTAGCATTTTGAGCAGGTGGGACTACTGTGTCTAAACTGAGGGCCACTACCTGTTGGCGCGGAGCGTGCAAAGAAAGTTGTGGCTTTTAAAATCTCCCAGATGGCTGAAAAAGGTATGGAGTGGGTGATGCCCTGAAACTGCGTTTACCCAGACTTGTCATAGCAGGGAGCTGTTATTTAGAGTTATTTAGAGCTGTTATTTATCTAAATAACAGCTCCCTGCTTCAAGTCGACTACTTTTATCTAGAATGTTTCCACTTATCAAATCGCAGTATCCCTTAATCCCTCTAAACTAAAACTTTTCATCTTGTAGGTAACCTTAGATGCAACTTTAGATACTAGAGAAGAGTAAAAAAGAGCATCGGATTACCTGCTGACATCGCTCTGCTGGAAGAACATATAAAAGAGCTCGCAGCCCGGTGTTGTGATGAGCTGAACCGCGAAATGCAGACCTCTGAAGTCAGGAAACTCCTTGCAGGGAATATCGATGTGTTTGCTACGTCAAAAGAGGACTTCGGAGGAACTGATCTGGTACACGAACACCAAATTAACACGTTAGAGGCAAGGCCAGTCGCCCAGGCTCCACAGAGACTCCCGATGCGTCGCAAGGGTGGAGCTCAGGGTGGAGTAGAGAGAATCCTTAAGCATGACGTCATCGAATTGTCGTCGAGTGCTTGGGAGTCTCCGGTTGTACTGGTGAAGAAGAAAGACGGCTCCAACAGGTTCTATGCCGACGGTAGGAAGTTGAATTACGTCACCGAGAAGGATTCATGCACCTCACCCCGAACTGATGACTCCCTAGAAAATCTATCAAGAGCATTGTGGTTTTCAACGCTCGATCTTGCAAGCGAGTACTGACCGGTCGAAGTTCAGGATAGCAACCGTTGGAAAACTGCGTTTGTTACTGGAAGTGTGCTTTTCCAGTTTATGGAGCTCCCTTTCCGACTTTGTAGTGCTCCGGCGACGTTCGAAAGGCTCATGGAGCGCGTCTTAAAGGGATTGCAGTGGAAAATTGTACCATGTTTTATTGCACCTTTTTTGTGTTCGGGGATCCGAGAAGACACTAGAGAGACCTAAATGGTGCTTTGTCAGAGACTACGTGAGACGAATTGAAGTTAAATCCGAAAAGAGCAACATCTTTCAAAGAATAGTCAACTACCTGGGTCACAATGTCTCAAACGAGGGAATCGCCAGGACCCCAAGGAGATCTGGCTGTATTGGAGTAGCCAACACCTTGTTCCACTACAGAGATGGGTGGTTTCATTGGGTATTGCTTCTACTATCCTTGGTTTGTTAAGTATTTTACCAGATTTGTGCGCGTTTGTTTCGCCTTACGGAATAAGACAGTAAACACAGATGGGATGATGACTATGAACTGGTTTTCAGAAAGTTATAACATGTTTTAACATCAACTCCTCTCTTGGCGTATGCGACAGAGAAGGGGATGTTCATCCTAGATTGCGATGCCAGTGATTTAGTCATAGGGTTCGTATTGTCGCAATTTTCTGAGAGTGCTACCCAAGAAAATGTTTTGGCCTATTTCAGAAAGGCATTACCCAAGACAGAAAGAAACTATTGCGTAGCACGCAAAGAGCTGCTGGCCTTTGCAATCTAGTGCAATACTTGGCTTCATTTGAAGTCATAAAATGTGCTAGATTGAGATATGAATAGTTCCAAGTGGTATGTCAGACTTTCTGACTATCCTCTCTCCTAGACTGAAATATGAAAAGTTCATATGAAATTTCAGAATTAATGAAAATTTGTTTCAATTACCAGGTAATCTCACAATCTGGTACAATATTTGGTATCTTTTTACGTCATAAAATGTGCTAGACTGTAATATGAAAAATTCGAACTGGCTTTTTTATATTTTCCGACTATCGTGGCTCTGACTTTTGTTTTGTTGATAATGGGGACCTTCCTCGGTCGCGACGTCTCTGAGTGTATATCGACAATTCATTCAAACACAAGTTCACAAACCGAATTTTTATATAGGTCCTCTTTTTCGGGTAATTTGAAATTTTGTTGGTGTATTTATGGAGAGGGAACGTGCGTCATTCCCATACCTTCTTTTGTCCAATGACATAAAGCGACAAAGAAACCACTGCGCGAAGGGCGCAGTTGGTGGCATTTGGGATGTATAGATGAATCTAACCTTGATACATGAACACCGAAACTGCATGGCCACGCAGCCAGAGATTACATCAGTCACTCACCAAAACTGTGCGCGTTATTTGTTACAATGTCCCCCTATCATTCAAACAGTGAGCCAAAACATTTCTCTTTATGAAACGTGGGGTGATGCATTTGATATTATGTCCCTCTCATATCAAAATCTGGGGGACGTGTCCCCCTGTCCCCCCCCCCCCCCAGGATTGACGTCCATGACTCTGGAAAGAAGTGCAGAAGTCACGACCGAATTGGGAACAAGACGCAACTGGCAGTCTAGCATTGAAAAACTACTGGAGCTAATGGGATCGACTCTTTTAGATGGCCTGCTCTGACGTGGATTCGAGTCAGACACAGGTAACCGTGAAATACATCAGCTGGTTGTCCCGAAGACGATGCGAGAAGAAATACAGGACAAGGGGGACTTCATCTGGTTACTGAACACAAAGAGGAAGAAGAGAATTGAAAATGAGCCCCCAGAAAAGACCCCAAATAATCCATCGCTCCATCTCTCTTTCTCTATCTCTCTCTCTCTGGCTGCTGAAGTAAACAAGGAGGAGTTGTCCACATCCTTCCAGCCAGAAAGGATGTGGAAAGCTGTTTGTAAATATCAATATCTACAAATCTCCACCGGTAGTAGGAAAAGAGGACGAAGGAAAAGAAGAAAAAAGACGAGATAATGTCCTCGTTCCACCTGGGAGGGTAAAACATTGTTTAAAAGTAAGGAGGTCGCGACTGAAACTGTTATCAAAGATGTTTAACCAGGGAGATATTGATTAACTTAGTAGAAAATGTTTCTGTGATAATTTGGTTACTTTGTAGTATTTCTGTCAACTGTTGTGAACCCTGTATTAATCGCAGTTTCTCCTTTTCAGTACAGAGCATTCCGTACGAACAATTTAGCTAGCTCATTTTATTTTTAACGAAATAAAACATTGTTTACTATGTCGTCACTTTTTATCTCTGGAAAGAGACTTTTTCTGTCAGGATGTATATTTTGTTATTTCGGTACATTTTATCTGTGGAAGACAGAAGACAAGCTCTTTGTTATGTGATTATACCGTTACATTTATGTGAAGATGATGTTAACACTGAGAAGAAAGCAGATCTGATCTGAGCGAAGATTATAACTTCGTCACTCTACTTTATATTCTTAAGGAAATGTCAGATTTTTGCATGTTAGCGCATGTTGTTCTTGTGTATGCACATATCATAATTTCTGAGGGAAGTGGGTTTTTATGTTTGTAAAGTGTTCGCTTGATATCACCTGTGTTAAGCGTTTGCTGATCACATTATTATGTTTTTCTTATGGTAAGTTGCAATTGCTTTTGATGTTTATTTTTTTTTATCGTACTTACTGTACATTACATTTCTTTGGGGGTGAGATCTTGCTGTCGCGCGTCGGGTGCCACAACAGATGTTTGATTCATCAAGTATTTGGTGCCAAGTATAGTCAGGTCATTTGATTTTTTTTACTGTTGTAAAATAAAAATTTTATCCGTGGTGAATACGAGGACGCATTGTAGCGTGGGTAGGGGTGGTGTAGCGAAAACCGGTATGTTTGTTACTCGACCTATTGGACCTAGTAACATCCCAAGAGCTGCGCGGTCGTGGTTTGACATTTGGGGTCGAACCAGGTGAGATTGTATAATGT
This sequence comes from Stichopus chloronotus, assembly GCA_021234535.1. NCBI lineage: Eukaryota > Metazoa > Echinodermata > Holothuroidea > Aspidochirotida > Stichopodidae > Stichopus > Stichopus chloronotus. The sequence goes on along the minus strand of CM037848.1, from coordinate 1,459,780 downwards.
TTGAGTTTGCGCTGATTTCATCCAGTTATATTTATGCAGGGGATGACATGCTATCTCCTTGGTCGTTGCTCACTTTAGGCCTGTTTACGTTTAATCGTGGTAAATTTGGTGAAGATCTTACTGTGGATTATGTGCGGATGGTAAGTCTGCCTTGGTGTTTATTTCCGGGGTATTTAATTAACAAACATTTGTGAAGTCAGTCAGTCAGACAGTCAGTATACATATATACATACACACATACTTACATACATACATACATACATACATGCATACATGATTACAAAGGTTACGATTATCGTCATAACCAAATAGAGATAAACAGAGTTATGACACTTGTTTTTGCCACTTTCGATGAGACCATCTTGATGGTATTTCAATAGCTGGTAAGAGAGTTTTAAGTTCCTCAAATCAGATCATTAAGTAGAGCCTTTAGCTTAGGTTTAACTGCGTTGCAACTGGTATATATTATTACCTTCAAACCGAACTTTCTAGTGTCGAATAAAACATGTGCGTTCTCAACCTGGTTTATTGCATCAAATATATCTTCTTTTTGTTGCCCTAAGTGAAAAGTATGATTGAACAAGAAAAGGTTTGTTGTTTGACATTGTATGAGATATCTGTCATTGCACATTTTATAAAAAGAAATGCAATGAAAATAGATCAATTATCGTGATAATGATCTTGAAAGCAATGAGTAATACATGCATAATATATACACAGGCATATATTTAAAGGTTCTGTTTTCCTTTTTTTTCTCTGTCACGATTAATTATCTGTATTGAAGGGTTCGTAATTAACTGGTGAAGTTTCACACAGCATTAGCAAGAACAAAAAGTCTCAGGAAAATTTAAAATAAAAGAAAACGGTAGTCCACGCTGCGTGTTTCCAGAAAATCAGGCAATCGATATGTAGACTACAAATTGGCAAATGTGAATTTGTATAACACCTGTTTCGTATCCGAATACGTGTGTCCTGGGTATATGGATTGAATCGTGACGTATTATATGGAACGGCGCTATTCCCGTAGGTTTTGGATGTTTTTGTAAAGAGACCTTTAGCTGTTACAAATCGTTGGGGAAACACAGTCGACAAGGACTGACGTAGTTTGATGTGAAGGAAATTATAGCCTTTATGTGCATACTCAGTGTCTGCTGTGCACCGACTATTACTGTCATTCGTAGTTTCTGAGGGTAAGATCTAAGAATGAATACAAAGAAATGATTTTAAAGAAATGAAAATCATTTCTTAAAACACGAGTTCCTGGAAATACATTCGATTAAAAAATCGTCAAATGTAGCACTAGTTTACATTTAGTCCTCCCTGCATCAGCAGCAAAAAATGATCCACAGACGAGAAGGTACCAACTCCTCTTAGACCCTCAGGATGGTACGTATCAGCCATCAGTTCCATTACGTACATCAGAAGTATCACCCCGTCACACACACACACACATTCAGAGCAGCCCCACAACATCCCACCATCATATCAAAATGTCTGAATACGCCTGTGAATATGAAACTTGTCATTCAAGTTATTTTATTCCTTTCCGTGCACTGTAAACAATTTCCTGTAATTTTTACAGTAAATTACTGGCAGCAGAGTTGCCAGTATTGTACTGTAGATTTTACAGTAAATACCTTCACTACTGTAAAATTTACCTACAGTATACTACTGTAAAATTTACAGTAGTAACATCAGTTGCTGTAAACATGGATACAGTAATTTACTGTGATTGATAAATACTACTGTAAACATGAAATGGCTCCATACTGTAAAATTTAAAAGTAAAATAGTAAAATACTGTAATTTTCCTACAGTCTGAATCGATTGAAAACATTGTCATTGAGGAATTATCATTGCAGATTGACAATTCAATTGCATGATTGTCAGGGATGGCAGCTCGTGAGTTCAATTCCCGTATCGGCTATACCAGAGGCTATCAAATGGTACCTATTGCAATCTCGTTGAGTGTCCCACATACTAGGACTAGATCAGGGCTAGATCAGGGAAAAATTGGGTAGGATTTGCATCTGCCAAGCAAGGTAAGCTCCCATTTTCAGTTGACGTCCTGTAAAGAAAAGTTCTGTCTCCTGAAGACTGAAAAGTGCCAGCTGTTGATAATGAGTTGGACCAGTCTTCTGACCAGCTATGTTTAAAATAAATAAATTAATTGGGCTACCAGGGTCAATATTTCAATCTCACTCTTGCTGTTAATGAAAACAAAACATGGAAACATGCTCCTGAAAAAAACGATAAAGCTTGAAAATGTCCTTTCTTAAATTTTCTTTATTGATATGTTTCTCACTTAAAACTGTTTTAAAAGTAAATAGAATAAGATAAACAAACTAACAGTAACCATTGTCATACACATATATATATATTTGTGGTGGTATTCACATCAAGGAAATAACTTATCCATGCCTGCAAATCTTAAATGGATATTTCTGAGGTCGGCAGTTTGAATCCCAGAATCTCAGTTATCTATTCATTATTTCAGACTGCCGCAGGTAATGCTTGAGCCTTAAAGAGATCATTTTTTAAATGGAAACCAGAAATTACAGTAATTATATTTTGGAAGATATCTCATGCACCAGAAGCAGTGGGTTGATAAACAGGTTTAAAAGAACTTTTCTGGGATGATCTGCAGTTTTCCTACAGCCTAATCTCTAATCTTAACAAAGTCTATTATCAATACAATACAAACAGCCAAGCAGATATCTTGTAGACAGTGCATACCAAACAATTAGTCACATGGGTCATTGCTTCTGCCATGTCTTCTATAGTAAGGGTCATACCAAGTACCAAGTGGCTACACCATTTGGTTGAGCATCTACTTTTCACATGGGATACATATTTTGTATCATATTAACATGTTTAAGTTGCAGCTTTCTTGCATGTAATTTTGGACATTATAGATTCCAACTACTAAAAGATAAAACCATCATTTCTGCTTGATATAAGATATGTTATATTCATCAGTTTCTCTTCTTGGGATATTGGGTATACAAAGGTTTTGATCTTTACCTCTGGTGCCTTCAAATCACCTTTGACCTCTAAAAACACTATGGATTATCCACTCAAAATGGGTTATTGACATGAAGAGTATGAGAACACTCACTTTACACTTCTTGAGATATTGTGTTTACAAGTTTTTTAACTTTGACCTGTAAACCCCAAATAACCTTTGACCCCACCAAAAACAAGAGGGATCATCTACTTTATATGGGTCATCTACAAGCCAAGTATGAGGTAACTCACTATTACCCTCTGTACAATACTGTGTTTATGAGCAGCATCACACACAGCATCACAACTGAAAAAATTTCCTTTGCCTCTGAAAAGGAATAAAAAAATACACTTCATTAGAACATGTGCTCAAATTGCCAGAAAACATACATAAAGCATATAACTGCAAATGATTTTATTGATAAGTAAGCCTAATTGAAAGCTTAAATATGCATCATATACCTGCAAATAGACCTAAATATATGCAAAATACATATTCTTACTATTGCATTGTGTAACTGAGCACAATCATTTTAACTCAGTTTGCTCCACCCCACCCAATGCAAACCGGTTCTAGCTTCAGGTAGGAGCTTTCTATGTTGGACTGATGCCTACACTTATCTGCAAGGAAACCAGAGTTCAACACAATGTGCCTGATGGCCTGGAAAGGAGAAGCCTTTACCTCATACAATGGACACATGTCCCATCTGAAAGTTATCTATATTTAATTTGTTGTAAAATGAACCTTGCAAATTACTACAGTCAACACTGTGAAAGGCAGCACTTAAACTGTGCATTACTCATAAAATCATACATTAACACCAGAATATTTGAATAAACTTTAGTGATAACAGCACTGTGACCCTTTCAATAACTTGTATTCTGGAGATGACAGTTCATTTTTCCTAAGTTGTTGACCAACAGATGCAAACTTAAGTAAATTTGAAATGTTAAATTTGCTATTAGTCTACAGTTCTTCAGCTACAGAGGTAAACAATGGTAAGAAGCCGTGTGATGAAAGATGTTGTCCATATATATATATATATATATATATATATATATATATATATATATATATATATATATATATATATATATATATCTATATATATATCTATATATATATATATATATATATATATATATATATATATATATATATATATATATATGTGTGCCACTAAGTGATGTTTTTTCTGGGGTGTGACATGATATTAATACCCCATTATCAGTTTGGTTAATGGAAGTGGATGTTCAACCTTAGCTGGCGGCATGCTGTTAAACATTTATCTTTCAGTCTCTGGCTATTCAAGTTGGGATTGGCACTTGGATCTTCCTATTCTTTTTCTTAGTTATTTTGTGCGTGGAGGTCGCCTTACTAACGGCTGCAGAAAATGAAAAGACATGTTCATAACTTTGGTCAGAACAGCAACAATGTCATCAACTTTACTCTTAATAAGAATGGAGAAGTGTGAGCACATCCTCTATATCTAATCAGAACTATTGGTGTGAGCACCAAATTAACTGCAGAGGCTTGCAGAAAGGATTTGATAGAGATATAGTTGAATAAACTGTGTATTCCATTATCTTTTAGTTAGTTAGGGTCACTGGATTGTTTTTCCTGCCGTCTATTCCCTACAGCACATGACCAAAAATTATCATTCATGCAAATCCTACATTCTAAGCAATTAATAGTAGGCAACGTTCTTACACTTTTACTACCTATTGGAAGTTGTTCTAATTTGTTAATCTTTCCACTGAGCATCAAATCAAGTTAAATGACAACACTATCATGCAGCAACCATAAAACAAGATGTGGAATGTCACATCACTTGCAAAGAATACAAATAAAACAAATAAAAATACAATTACAAAAATTTGTTTCCTAGCTGAATGAAAACAAACATTGATCAATTGGAAGACTTTACAATATGAGTCATTTGTCTCCATGTGAGTTAAGAATATGTGTACATTGACACACCTTCCATCAAATACCTCACTCTATTCGAAGAGGTTTGGTAAAATACCCTGCCCCAGAGCCACTATTGACTGACATTCCTGGAAGTGATGCACATTAGTGTCATAGTCAACAAATTCACAGTACCAGAGGTAGTAGGAACGTGTGAACAACCATTATACCCAGCCACACATGAATGCATATTTATACCTTTGCTATCCTAAACATGTGTGTTTCCAAAGACCAATGTCATTTCTTTTTAGCAAGAATTAAAGTAATATACAAAGCAATTCAAGTTAACTATGCTTCAAGTTAGTTATGCTTAAAATGATCTTACTTTTGTTTCCTTCTTATTACTACAGTTAATGAAAATTTCACTGAACATACCAGATATAGTCCTTTACCTAAAGGTAATTATTCTACTCAGTCCATCTACAGATTCCCTACACTGGGCAATTGTAGAAATTTGTATATATTATATCAAAATGACTAAAGTATTGAAGTGATGAACAGAAGATTAGTTTGATTGGCTTATAAAGTAATTACCTTACCACCAAAGTTTATAGGTACTGTATGGTGTGGTAGTTTTATCACTTTTATTCCACACTCCTTTGTAAGACTCAGATGTTATTTTGCAAGGTTTTTATTTGTTTTTAAGGATTTCCTAACAGTAAGTTAAGGTTGGTCTAGCATGAAGTTGTCTACAATTAACACACAGCAAAGTCTACATCAAACTGCTGTGATACCATACATCTGATCATTTGAAGAAAGGTGTGCATAAAGGTATGCAGGGAGGATGCCCTGGACTCAAAGACTTGGGAAATATAAACCAAACTTGTTTGATCACCATTAGAACCATGAGAACAGCTCAACTACTTATCCATTCAAAGTCAGCCAGATCTTTCACAAATGTGGTGACGCGTGAATTGACACACTCGTTCTTCCGCTGGACCTCTTTACCAGACTTCTTGTTGATCCTTTTCTTTTTAGTGCATTTGGTACCATTTTCTGGATTAATACACACAAAGCACCTGAGAATGATAGAACAAGAAAGTGAAATATATTTTAGATAAGAATAATCGTTTATCCATGATGAAACAATTGTGTTTAATTTTATTTGAATGCTACCGACTCAGGGAGCCTCAAAAGGCTTATATCGAGAGCCCCTGCCCAAGTTTAATCATGTGAGCTTTCGACTAGTGCTTAGATGATGAAGTGGCAGAGAAGAAACCAATCCCATCCTGCTTTAATGACAGCCATTCAACAACCCTATCCAAAGAACATTAGTGAACTCCAGACCATTTTCTCAATGCCCAGAGGAGTTGAAGCCATTAGTTGGTACAACGTAACTGTTTGCAGCCACACGGCAGACTTATTTTAACACCCCATTATGATCCACCCCCTAGAAACTTCACAAGATCGCTGCTCAACATCACAGCAAGGCCTTTTGCCACTGCAAATACAGCCACTTCTGGAAAAGCTGGAAGTTGAATCAAACACAGGCCTCGCTGGTGCAAAGCATCTCCGATCCACTGAGCTACTGTAAACCCCACAGTTCCTGATTTTGATATGCCAACAATCACACTAGATCATCCTTCACTAATGGATTTAGTTATAGACATGTAATGGAGATGTTTTGGTTAGTTTGGTATAGAACAATTCAAGACTGAAAAATACAGACTGACAAGATACTTTCTTTGTGAGTTGGATGACATGATCAGACAGATTTAAATGGTCTCCCATTTAAAAACCATACAGATACTGTAATACACTATTGTGTAACTCCTTACCTTTTAAAGGCAGCTCCCAGTGGCACTTCACAAGGGTCTTATGTAGAAGAGAAAAACATTCCAGTTCACGCCCTTTAAATCCCATAGCAATACTACCTTCCTAACTCGAGATATCTCATATTAAAGAGTACTTATTTTTGTCAAAAAATACCTCTAGTTCTCATCAAGGTCACAGAATGTTATGTGAAGTGGGCACATTGCCTCAAATTCCTTTTTTCTTTTTATATAATTTAATGTCCTGTACTCCTGTTTGTCCTTGAAATTTGATACCATTAGAATATTTGAATATGCATGTTTCCATGCAGATTTAGCACAAATCTACACCATATGTAGGGCATAACAATGTTGCTAAGTATTCCCTACTGTATAGTCGCACCAATAAAGAAATTCACTTCAATGTCAAATTAATGTGCCACAGCGACATCACAGATTTCTCATAATGCACTTCATTGTGAGTAAAAATTGCATTTCTTTGAAAATAAATATCTTCCAAACAATACAAGCTGTTGAGATGCGGTTTTCACCTCTAAAGAGAGAAAAAAATTCTCCATTTTTTAAGTTATTGAATTTTGTCTCTGGCAAGTCTCTTTAAGCTACAAAGATATTTTTTTTCAAATGTTTTCTGTAACACTCTCATTTTCATTCATGATTTGCTTGATCTACCTTCAATAGTATTCATTCTTTTGCTTAGGACTGTACCAATTATAAACCCCTTATTCCACAACCCAATGCAGATTTCATGACCTCACAATTGTTCATTTTGCTGTTGTCAGTTGCTGATGACTTGAACTCCCTAAAATTTGGTTTTCCATCAACATGGTTAAGTAATCATCGATTGGTTTTTAGGATTTTACTTTAGGTTAAAAACTTCTCTAAATTCCTCCGTTTAGCCTATTCCCAGCATAAGCTGGTGTCCACTCTATGATCTCCCTTTATTTTCATGGCCAGTGTTTATCTGAACTTCAAGCAAGTATTAGTCCAGACTCCAGAGCTAACCAATCAACTTGACATTCTCTATTTGTGTTGAGTACTTATACAAAGATGGATTTACTGAAAAAATTTAAATGATAGATCACCATTCATCAAATTCAGTTAGGGCACATTACATCCACAGTGGTAATCTGAAGTTGCAGAAGCTTTTTGTTTGGCTGTTTGCATTATTGCACACAGTAAGAATAAAATACGCACCGCTGCACAAACCCCAGGGTTGTGGCAGCTTCTACTTGATATTTCCTGCTGCATACGTAGAAACTGGCAAACAGGAGAGCGAGGCCTTTCACAAAAGATCCACACCTCTCACTCACGATATGGCCATCCAAAATGAAAAGAAATTTTGACCCAGTTAAAAGTGAGCTACCTGTATAAGGACAGAAAAATGAAAAGATTTTTAGAAATATTGCATTTAGCCTCTATAGAAAAAGAAAACTTATGTTCACAGATCCTAGCTTCCCATTTTTCCATGAACAGTGCAGGGTTTCCGTTGGGTTTTTCAGAGTATTAGGCGGTGAGGGCGAATTACTTATTTTTTTGTTTATCTGATAATGTAATCCCTATTTTGAATGCTAGCTAAGGTCTAACGTTAGGCCTAGGCCAAGTTGGTGATACATGTTTTTAGCCTAGGTCTATACAAGTTTGAGAGTATAATAAAGCCTTGGCCTACTCTAGTTACACACATTTTGGGGGCCCATCGCCGTGATACATTTGTTTAGAAGGGTAACTTAGGCCTAGTCTGGACAAACCTAGCAACAGTGATACAAAAATGACTCAGAAATTACCTAGCTTATGCTAGACCCTTGGCTGGTGTCACTGAATAAACAACCAATTCAAAGGGCCTAGCCGGAGGGTAGATATTTAGTGAAAATGTTTGACTTCTTGTGAATGTTCTCTTGGAATTTTTTTTTGAGGGGGGGGGGGGGGGGGCTACACACTGCACAATAATATTATAGGCCTTCTGCCTTCTAAGTTCTAAGGCTAGACCTAACTTAGCCTAAGATAGGCTCTAGTCAATAACTTAAGTGCGAGCACTGTTGACGTTGACACTGTCAGTTGTTAATGAAAGCGTACTGATGTAATTAACAACAGCTTTGTGTTGCTATAACGTTAGTGTTGTGCACAAGTACTACAGTAGTCTAAAGTATTACTAGTACCAACGTTACTACTACTAGTACATTAGTACAGTGTCAGTAGCATAGCTTCTACACTATTTAACGTTAGACCATTATAACGCGTTAGGTGTAGGCCTAAGTAGGCTGACCGTTGCTGTTTGTAGTTTTGAACCATATATTTACAGAGAATGCCAGTCAATGTATTGCTCAATATTATTAAAAAAGATTTAAATACCAGTATTCTTACAACTGTTTATAAATACCAATTTAAAACACTGCGAACCAAGCGATTTCCAGCTGAAATTGCAACACGAATCCTGGTTATTTGAGTTACCGCCGAGTTGTCAGAACGACGCGCGATCTGTCGGTCCAAAAATTACCGCATTGCATTGTGGGCGTCGGACCAAACTACAGTAATTTACTGTAACCCAGCCACTCAGTGGAGTCACGGCTCGTGAGGAAGAAAAATATTCGAGATTACAGTAAATTACTGTGGACTAAACAAACAGTACGTTACTGTAGGCGAAAACAGTATTATACTGTACAATTTACAGCGATTTCTTACAGTGTGCCTTTGAAGAGGAAATAACAGTAAGGGGTGTTGGGCTGAGTGCCGCAGCAGGACGATCTAAGGGAAGTGCCACCATGAGCGCACATGAAAAGTTTGGATTTGCAAGCCCCTAAAACACCGTGAACTAAATGTGATTTCCAGCGTGTTCCACGCTGCTGTAACCAGTTCTAAAGTATTGATCTAATATCTGCAGTTTCCCAATTCATGAGAATACAAACAATCTACCAAAAGAACGGCTTAATATATTACATAGATTGACATGATATACGTTAACCATAAATAATTATGAATTCTCTTTTATTCATTGTTGAGACACCTGGCATATACTGGGACTGAGCCCCCTCACGTTTTTCATTGGAAGGGCTGAAATTTCACTCAAACCCCCTTCCCACACCAGTTCCCCAGGCACTAGCACACGATCTCCAACAAAGTAATTGGTGACTGAACACATTTCTAGTACGAAGTTGATTGCTTAGGTTTTTCTTACATGTAACTGATCGATGGGCTCTGTAGAAATTAACCTCGAAATTCTAAGTGTATTACCAAGAACAACACAGTGTTTCCTCAATGAGTTAATGCAATAGAAAAAAAGGAACCAGTCTGCAGGCTGAGCGAGTATTTCCTTTCACACACCTTGTGATCTCTACAGTATATTTAGGCCTACGCATTTGCATGTAGGAATCACGGAATACGGTCTCATAAAGTAAAAATTGGTTTAGCACTGCGAGTTCAATACAGGTAAGTTACATTTTACATGGTTCAAACTTTGACAAACAACTTCAGTTAAGTTTTGTACATAATTGTATTCGCCATTCCCAAATTAATTGAATGCATAATTCGGTAGCACCCACAAGCATAACATCAAAGCTTAACTCATTGGTAGGTGCAACTTTGATGGACTGCCAATACATACATATATCAATGTCATTTAACGGGATAATTATAGGGGATAACACTCTGTGCACTGTTTTCTTTAGGCAAACTATTTCAATAAATTGCTTTACGTGCAAACGACGCTGTGCATAGCATTAGCATTGATATTGATTGCGTCATTGATTTGACGGACGGGAATTCCCCGAGTACTTCCCCCTGTCTTTAAATACATAGGCGTGTGTACTATTACTTTGTTTAGCAATCAATGAAGAATTGCAAGTTGTAATTGGTTATCAGTCAGTTACCGGTTTCAGGATTCACAGATCCTAGTTTCGTGCTAATGGTGTAAGACTCAGCTACGGAGAAGAATAGCAAATGATACTTCTTTCGCGTTTGTTCATTACTGAAGCAATGTGCTATCACTTTACAAATGTTTCCACAAGAGGTGGGACATTTCAAAAGCGTGGTATAGTTTTTACAGTGTCTATTCTGTTGTTGTCTATTTTAAGTCTTAGTTTTGAGTCTCGATCTATTGGTTTCCACCGATACACCCATTAATGCATGGAAATCTTGAGAAAATTTTTAAAGCATGGTTCTTAGCATACATTCATATGGAAATATTATATTGGAATGGAGACGACTTATACGTCCGGCTTGATTCTCTTTGTTCAACTGAGATAGGAGTCCAACTTGACGTCAGTATTACCCGTTTGTAACAAACCGGTTTGAGCAAACTGTCTAATCAAGTTCGGATTATGTTAGGCCTATGTGTCTCATATCTCGGATATACAGCTAAGGTACTTGTCTTTCTGGTACAAAAATTTTGTTTGTTCTCGTTTTATTATGAAGACCATTTTAAAAGAAAATGGTTTCTCGTTGTACATTTTCAGAAATTTGAGAGTCTGGACCCATTGTTTTGTTGTTGTTGCTGTTGTTTTTTGTTTTACTTTTTTTATTCAGGAACCGTTATCAACACAGCGAATCGTCATTTGCTTGATACTGTATCAGTGAGTGCTATAATAATAACAACATATTTGACCTCATATACACAATTCTCACTGGTCGGCTAGAGAAGGAGATCTGTGTTCTAGAGTTTTAATTTGATTTTGAAACTAGTGTAACATCCTCATCCAACATCTGTACGGTATCGTTTTGTATTCAACGTTGTATCAACTTACTGACTTCCCGTCAGCATCCCAATTAGTTAATACTAAAAAATAATGGTAGTATTAACTCGTTAAGATGCTCACTGTGAGGAAGTTAAACCAACATGTAGTAAAATATAGATACATAGTTGAATCCATTTGTAGAAACTGATTTGCAAACATGGTTTGCTGCCTGTATTTCAGTAAATGATGGGGAACAGAAATTTAGCTTTCTTATGCTGCTTTATGAGAATTCTATTTTAGTTTGAATTTGTTTTCATGTTCTGAGCGACAGTCAGGTAAAGATCAAAACTACTCAAACAATTTGTGAAAATCATTTTCAACACACAATCAGAGGCGGATCCTAGATGAGGGGAAGGGGGGGGGTGACGAAGTCGAATACCCCAAGAATTTTTATAGCAAGTGAAACTAGTGCTTTAATAATGAATATCACTGATGGTTACGATAGATAACGATGCAATTGTTATGGAGAACGTTTCAGTATGCATAAGACCTTCAACATAATTACATGCGGCAACAACTTGAATGGGCAATGAGTTTCGTTTAGCAGAATCACTATACTTCTACTACAGAGGGAAAAGTCTTTAAATATCACCTTGCCGCCAGAACTACCTGGTAGCTCTCAACTATTATTGTAAACAATTAACTTATTCCTTTCTCTGTAGTTGTTGTTGTCGTTGTATGGGAGTAATACTGTGTCTTCGTCCGTGCCTTTCCAAACTTGTTATGTGTGAAAGTTTTTTTTTTTCAAACAAATCGAACTCTTTTCCTTTGAGCAACCAGATCAGAAAATGAAATATTAAATCCTGTGCTAGAATTTGAGCTTCATTTCATGTCCCTCAATCTGACTATATTTTTTGTCTTAATGATGTGTATGGGGAAAGGAATGGGTACATAAAGAATAATATTATTCATTTCGTCGCAGAAAACGTGTTTGCTATATTACGTGACCAACATCTTATCATGTCAAACTTAACGAATACATATCTTGTTCCTAATTCGTGGTAAAAAGATATTTATGCAGGTAATGAATTACAAGTATGAGATCTAGAACGTACCTGTATGAATTTTACAATATTTTCTTTTATATTTGGGAAATCAAATTGGATAATACATTCTACAAAAAATGATAATGGAGAAAGATGCAATATAATTTTTAGAACATCAAAAGGAATATTACAAACTCAGGTACTACCAATTGCAGTGTGCAGAATGCAAGATACAGGTGATAGATTAAATTTGATCTCTTCTGCAAAAAAGATTAAAGAGTAATAAGAACATCAGATGCATATAGGTATTCGATAAATCCGAAAAACTAGGTTGTATGATAATGAATAAAGAGGCAATGTAATTTTCTAACACCAAATGGAAAATTACAAACTCAAGGAACAACAATTGCAGTGTGAAGAATGCAAGATACGGTAATAAATTTGATCTCTTCTGCTAAAAAGATAAAGAGTAATAAGAACCAACAGATGCATATAATTCCTTGTAGGCATTCGATAGTCCGAAAAACTAGGCTGCATAGCTCAAATATTAATTGAGACTAACGATGTTTTCACTGAACATTGTAAGCATCGCTCTGCATAATGCGATATGATCTACTTTATCTTTTAGTAAGGAAATGGTAGAAAATATAGGAGCCAGGCCTAACACGCACTATGGAAGGAAAACACATGTTGCTTGCGTAAGAATCAAGTTTGAAAGGGAGAAACGTTGATCTCCTCTACTAGTCTACCACTTAAACTAAATAACATCTAATTACATGTTGAGAAACAATACATTGCTGATGATATGTGGGAAGAAAGATTACAACTGTGCACAGTTATTACTGATTTATCTAGCTGCTGAAATTAATAACTACTGTAGACAATAAAACTGCATAGATTTACTTCCGATTAGGCCATTTACATTTCACTTAGCTTGTAAAGCTATACATTTAACTATTTGACTATATATAACTATTTAACTACATATTGTTAGCATATTTGACTATTTTATTATCACCCTAACCCAATACCTTAGGCAAAATTGTTTGTGATCAGCAAGTACTTACTTCCTAGCATGAAAACAATATTTAGAATATGTTCATTAGTACCATATACTTCAATAACATTTATTGTTATTGGCGAATTTTCAGAAAATAAGTTCCCTAAATGTGATTAATTAATTATTTGTCAAGGATTATCTTAGTTGTAAGCAATATGAAGCAGATTTTATGAGTCAAATTTATTTAATTGTTAACCTAAGCCGACGAATTTATACGCACAACCTATCATTGCTGTACTTGGTTTCATCTGAAGGGTAACAACAAGCATGTATCTCTGTAAACTAAGGTAAAATTTAAGGTAAAACCGCTTTGAAATCATTCCTCATGTAAACCATTGCTTGCCGATGGAATATCGTCAGACAACCTCATGTTGTGATAAGCTAGGATGAAGTGTAGGCGAAATAAGTGTACTAAATAACTCACGTTTTAAACTTTCTGTCAACTGCCACTACACGGACACTTCATCCATAGGTGTAACTTTCTTTGACTGAATGACTTGTCTGGTTAGATCTTAATTTATGCTTGAATAACGACGGTAGTTAGGTCAACGCTACATCTCGAATACAACGTATATACAATGCTACAGATGGTTCACGTTAATACAGAAATAAGCATCTCTCCCTTGTTAAACATCACAAACGTACTAGTTATGCGAGATATTTTCAAAGTGGTTTTTTCGTTACACATTGAATTGTATGTACATTCTTCCCTGACTCGGTTTGGCCCTATACTTCGTATGTACATGTAAGCGTACGAGTGTAAGAGAAACAAGTCAAAAAGGTGTGAAGGGCATAAATTTGTAAAGTCACCACTTCAAAAACGTTGCATTGTTACTTACCGTTACATACAAGATTGAAATATGTTCAACGCAAGGTATCAACTCTAAGAAGGAACATAAACATCGATCGATATAATTCCGTCTTAACTAGAAATTGTCCTGGTTTCGACAGCATGCGACACCTTTGTTTTAATGTCAAAGGTGACACGTCATTTATGCATAGTAGTGTGTCGATATTTCCAAATCGACGTTTGTCGACGTTTACAAATCTTTCCAACCAACAAATGAATCATCAAAAACTATTACGTCACTATTTCAATGAGAATAAATTAAAATCACTTACACTCTTTTATAACAACTACTTGTTTAATATTTCTGTCACTAAATTCAGTTGCGTCTTCTGTGCTATTTTTCGATATAATCGGATATAGCAATGGATTAATCAATACATGTTTTTATTTCCGTTCGTTTTGCTTTTTTTTTTATACAAGTACTTTGTCTTGTGTAACCGTTGGTTATAAATAGGTTTTATCAGAACAATTTCTTATAATAAAAATAATATTTTTAGCATATTACTTATTTTCCTAAATATTTTTCGATATGGACCTCCTAATATCATCACCATTGCCAAATTCCCACGACTACTTTGAGCGTTCTTATGGTCGGAAGTCGAGTAACTCTGCAACCGAACTAAATACACAGTCAACTCTGTTAGACTGCAAACACGTTTTACATTTTTGGCTAAATTGCGTATAAGTTTATCTGTTTTACATATTGTGTGTTTTCGTAAACATGACAATTGCACCTTAACGGTATATCGTACACGAAGATATGTAACGATCATATTAGTGTGTTAAATGAATTTAGGAAACTTTTTTCTTTCCTTATTCTACCTTTCGTCATGTTCTTTGACTGAAGAATCATGCATTGCTAGCAGTCATACTTCTTTGACCAGTAAGGGTTTTGCAATGTAAGAATTTGTATGTTTCTCTTTTTTGTAACGTTACTTTTCTTCTCGAATGTCTAATTGGATAGTTTCCATTTTAGTATTGCTGAACTTCATAAATATAGTCTCTAATATAGACTTGAGCCATCATTATGCCACGTTATCCTTGATGATTATTCGACAAAATTCTAATAGTTACATTACAAAGTATACCAGATATCGTTACACTGAATATATCAACTAAATAGTTATTACAAAAACTATATACAACCACAATGACGTTCCTTTAAGTCTAAGACTGAATTTCAATTTCCAAACAATTGCAAACCTGGAGTGTTTTCCAATCCAGTGTATTTAAAATATTGGATGACATACACTCAAAAGAAAGAAACTAAAGAAATTGGAAAGAAGGCCCTGTAAGTTCGAAAAATGTGATACTTTGTCATTTCACTATGATCAAGTAGGACACTGTTCTCATTATTTATCAAATACAGTTCAGCACTTTTTTTTACTTAATTCGTTGACTCTGATCATTAAGAAAGATCATATTTTTGTTTCATACCATCATCATTGCTACACAAGAGCATTCACAATAAAAAGTTCGTGTCTGGAAATTAAGATCTCTATCAATTTATTTCTTTGGAATATGACATTTGCACGACTGTCAAAGGCCTTAAACAATAATCACTGTTTTAAAATACAAGTTTATTAAATTCAGTCCAATTGAGTCTCCTTGATATATCCGGCATGCGTTCTTATATTTCTTTTGCTCCAATAATCTTTGTAGGCTAAGTGTATACGTGTGCTTTTGCAATCCTGACTATGTGACTATGCATGCACTTCATTGAAAAAGGAAAGATTGAAAAATTTGTGGTTTGGCTCTACGCAGCACAGGGTTTTTCATACTTACGAAGCGTTAGTGTTAGTTAATAGATAAAGATAAAAAGCCTATGCAGCAATGTTGACTTCTTTTCTTCTTCTTTTTTTGTCCCTTCAAGTTACATGTGACGTCATCCTAATGCGTTTTATGCTATGCTAAGTTCTAAATGGGATGTATAAGTTTATAGAAGAAAATTGTAGTGAACGTACACAAGGCGAAAAGCGAATTAGAAAATTTGCTTCGCTTAATTGAACCAAATTTATGCTAACATTTTTTTGTGGGGGGAGAATATATTTTACACTAACTTCTTTGCAAATGACAAAATGCAAAAATGATGTCTTACATAACATTTGAAGAAAAGGACAGATGTAACATTTGATAATACATATTCGAATTTGGCTAAATTAGATATCAGAAAATGCTTTTATTTGGCTTTTGCTGAAATTTGTAGTTGCTAAGATTCAAGTAACTGATTAATGTAAGACAAGTGGTATAAATTACTTCCATGTTTGGTTAGTTAACATAGAACATTATCGCTCGAATGTGTCTTTTCTAAGTTTAAAAAGATGGCTAAAAAGTCATCATACTTCTCATAAATCAGACCCTACATGGATATTGCAAATTTAATTGTTATTAACTTGAACAAGAAGATTTATAGATGGCAGACTAAACCTTTGGAAAGGTCTAATGATAAAATCATATTCTAGGTACGTAGTGTAGATTACATGTAAACACGGTTAACTATACGAGTTTCAATTAAAAATTCATTATATTCGTCGTCGTCTTTAGTTTGAAAATTATATGTAGAAGACTATGATAACATATATTTACCTGTAGATATGTTTGAATATCCAATATGAAATATTCTGAAATTTATCATTTAAATATTTCAGAGATTTCCAAAGAGGTATAAAATATTGTTATGGTGAGCATTCCGAATATAACATGATTAGATACTTTGGGCATTTAATTGTTAATTTTTGTTAGCTCTTTACCAATAATTTTACTAATGCGAGATTAAAAATCCTTCTCTGCAGAAAGGTGCTTTTCATTTGTATCTTTTCCCAGTGCAACGTGATCTATAAAGTGGATTACAATTGAATGAATTCGGTCGAAGAAACATCGAGGATAAATAGTCCAGAAAAATGACTATCAAGATAAATAAAAATGAACAAATTGATTCTCCAATTTTATGGTGCCAAAGACAATGTGTTACGATATCATATGTTACCCTTTGTAACCTTCAGTTTTTTAGTAGAGTAGTTGTGAGTTTCACATGATGTTTTCTTTCAATAAATATATTGCGTTTGAAATGTACCAACATGGAATAAAAAGCAAAACAGCTATAAGCATGCACTGTTAAAACCATCTACTTTCACCAATACACATCAGGAACAGCTTCATTTCTTCAAACATACATAGTATGTGTTAGGAAAGATTCATCATTTGAATGACAATTATTATTGGGCAACCAGGAACTTAATTTCTATCTGTGGAATCGCATTTCTCCTGAAGGAAGGCTTACGTCTTAAATTATATGAATGACCTATCTTTCAGTATCCCTATAATATTGGTCTTAAATGCATGAATTTTATCAAACACAATATTTCCCTTTAAATGGAACAATGAACATGCATACAAAAGATTTGCCTGCCAAACGTATGACCAAGATATCCCCTTAATAAATAGAAAGCACACTTTAATTTTAATTTTTTTTTAAAGTGATACAGACCCACGGAAATAATTTATACTGTAGTTCTGTCTGCTGAAAGAACATTTCTCGCCATGAGGTTTATATTCATTTTCATCGTTTCTCGGATGCAAAGTTTAGTTTCATTTGAATGAAAACTGACTCATATCATCATTTAAGCAAACATTATTGTTATACCACAAACGGGACATTATTACTTGTGTCCAAAAAAAGAAAAGGCAGAACAACTTGCAACGAGCCTCAAGAATGTTGTGCCACATACGACATCGAAGATGCTAATCTACGCAGCCCTAACGCAAAAGTGCAAATTATTAAGGTAAATGAAGATATCTTCACAGGGATCGGTAAGATCGTAATTGAGTAACAGAGAGAGTTATAGCAAATGACGCAGAGCCGGTAATCAGGTCAGCACGGTGCCACTGATTCTGTCAAACAGTTGCTGCACCAACAGCTAAACCGCCTACTCGATTTATATAGGCATAATTCGAGAAGTGCACGAGTCAACATACAGTAGTCGGTTAACGACATTGTCCTAGTTTCGAAACCAGCCATCTTGAATTCAGTTCATGATAATTGTTGCTACCAAATAAACATAGTTGTAAGATATAAACGTTGTCATTATCATTGTATAGAGTGTGCAAGATAACATAGCATATGCATAAGCGTTCTTCAATTTGATTTTCGATTAAATGTAAAAACATGTTTGTACACATTTCAAGTTCAACATTTATTTCGGTCACTTAATATAAACAGTTTCAAATAGATTGAAGACCGAGGCCTATCCACAGGAAGCTTAATTAGCAAAGCTTGTAAGAGTGGATACCCCC
The DNA here is from genome assembly GCA_021234535.1 of Stichopus chloronotus. Classification (NCBI taxonomy): domain Eukaryota; kingdom Metazoa; phylum Echinodermata; class Holothuroidea; order Aspidochirotida; family Stichopodidae; genus Stichopus; species Stichopus chloronotus. The sequence goes on along the minus strand of CM037848.1, from coordinate 1,441,120 downwards.
AAAGAAACAATTCAAAGGGAAAAAAGGAAACACTGAAATGGGGAAACAAGAAAAGAAACCAGAAGACCCTTGACACAAAGAAAGAAAGAAAGAAAGAAAGAAAGGGAGAAAGAAGTGGAGAAAGAAAGAAGTGGAGAAAGAAATGCAAGTATAAGCAACTACAGAGGAGCAATGGACAATAGAAAACGTTTTAATTTGCTCTTAAAACTGTTAAAGGAAGTGTCGCAATGATTGGTAATACTGTGAGGAAGAGAATTCCAAAAATGAGGAGCTACGTAACGGACACTGTGGAGGGACGACTGAAGTCTATAGGTTGTGTGAAAAGGTGTAAAGACCTGGTTTGATAAAAGCCAGCTTCGTGAATCATCCCAAGGTAAACATTAAATATATTGGGTAACTTGCTATTTAAATAGTTGTGAGCAAATAAACCACATTGGTAGCGGTTGATATTGTAAATAGACAAGAAATATTATTTTCTGAATAGAGGAGGAGTGTGCTGCAAGTATAGTGAATATTTAAGATGTAACGTACAACTCTTTTTTGCTGAATGAATAATGGCAATAATTTAGACGTGTAAGTAGAACCCTCGTGCCCGAGCTCTCGAGTCATGGCACTCTAGACCGAGACCAAGACCGGACGCTCGGAGACCAAGACGGTGAGGTGAGACGGGACTCGAGATCGAAACCGGTCTTGGTGACCACAGTACTGATACACTGAGTCAAAACTTCTGTTTTTATTTATTTATGTCATACCCTCTGGCTACTATTGAGCACTCTGTCATTAGCTTTGGCTGGAGATCGTTTTGTAGATCTTATACATCTTATCTTATAAAACTCCTATCTGTTCAGCGCTATAAGGAAACCAGAGTTTTAGGGCCTTGGGGGTATTTAACTTTAAGTATATGATATTCAGTTTCCTGGTCACATTATGGTTTAGTTGAGCACAATTGCAACTGATTTTGTAAGAGTGCAAATACGATTAAATTAAACACATACAGTGTACGCGAATTAATAGGCACTGGAAACTGGCGGGAAAAACCCCACATTGTTAAAGTTAGAAAACAATGAGAGCTCAACGTACAGCGCCTTTCGAATGGACTAGTTTGACGTACATGTTTACAGTAAACCGGTTACACCACAACACTTGGATTGGTGCAACGAAGATATCGTGGTTGCTTTGCAAGGTAACAGGTACTTAACTGAGTAGTTTTGTTTTTCTTTACAGCAGGATGCGTCGTGTCACACCTAGGTCTATTCTTCTCTGCATATATGTAGTGTGCATGACCAGTGTATACCAAACAGGAACCTGATTTCAGCAAAGCTTCGGTTGAGATGAGAAAAAGTCCCACCAACCCTAGCTTTAATTGCCTGAATTCTATCATCATGAACCACTTCCAACAAATCAAAATATCTTCTGGATCAAAACCAAGAATAACATCACTGATCCGGAGGTCATTCATTTGATTTTTCACCTGAGCTCCTGCATGAGCGTACTTTTAATGCGGGTATGTGTCTGTGTGTGATTAGGAGTAGGCCTACTGCGTGGCTTTGAGGTAACCAAAATACTTCCTTTTCTCTGACAGTAAATGTTGAAAATCCCAGCAAATGTAATATCAATCTCTAATGTAGCACACTCACCCGCATATGTAGTTAACTCCCTGCTAATGTAGAAAACAATAATAGCTTATACATAGTAAAGTTCCTCCCCACAAACGTACAACCACACAACAGAAAAAAGTTCTGGGGAAAATTGATTCCTGCGAATGTCATCTGTGTCAGCATGCAAATGTAGCCAATGATCGAGTTTTCAGACGATTTCATTTCAGTCACTGATCTTTACAAATTTGTCTGATCGTGTAAAAAACTTATGGTCCTCATTTAGCAACATTTTGATGATGTTTTCTGATAACTGATATCAACAATCGATGAAGGCCTGTTTAGTGTCAGGGAGACAGCCCAGTCAGATCGAGTCATTGACCTATACCTCATGATGCTCGATCCCGTACCATAGAAATCCAATTAAAAGATACCCATAATAATAACTGAAGTGAATAGGGGGGGGGGGGGTATGTCTATTGTCTATCAGGAGGAGATCTAGCTAGGCCTGTTGGGCCGGATCACCGATATAGCATACAATGCAATACGCAAGGTGTCTCTTATGGAACCCCGATCGTACAAATGTTGTTGGAAGTGCGTGCATACCCTATTTTACGAACGAAACGGTAGACAAAGGACAACAATAGACACAAACGGAAGCAAGAGGCAACCCACCACGATTCCCCTAACCCAGGGAGAAGCGGTAATATATTCACGCTAGTTCAAAATTTCAACATTGGCTTTCTCGAGCTCTACGAAAGTAGTAGCAAAAATGAAAACCATTGACAATGAGCCCTTCAGTGTGTAGTGGAACTGACCAAAGATGGAGGGGGGGGGGTGGGTGTGGATGCGACATTAGTGATATTACTTTGAGACAAAAGGCAAATATACAACTCTCAACTATAGACAAGCGACAAGCAAAAAAGAAATAACCCGTGCATTATGCTGTCAAACTTATGAATATAGGTCCTTATCAATTTAGAATATTCCAAAAGGTAACAGTCAGTGAGAGGTTGTACATTACGTTCATTGTGACTGAATGGCAATATGCATTACCTTAAGCTGGCGTGTGAATGTTCAACTGTGCATAAATGAACTCCTTTCTTCCAAGGGCTACCATTCGGGTGCCGGACGGCAGTCCCCCGGTCGACAGATCAGGTGAATGAGAAAGTAGAAGAGATAGAAAACTTACGGGAGAGCTTTATGAGGGTAGCTTCGGTTGGGCGGCAGCCGTTGAAGAAGTTACAAAGAACAGCTTTTAACTTAAAGGGGTAACAAATACATATAATTTAGACTGCATTGCATGTAATGGGTCTAAATGTCCGAATAGTCCTACCAAACCCTAGTGGAGAACATATATGGTGGCAAATATTGTTGTCATCCCTTGAGATACAACATTGGCAAAATAAGCTTGTGTGTATCAAAATAAGTTTAAGTCCAACGAAATTAGTCTGTATCCCCAAATAAGTTAATATTGTATGAAGTTGTTACCCCGTGTAATAAAACATCGCCAAAAATAAAGTTGTGTTTACCAAAGTAAGTTTATTTGTACCAAAATAAGTTTGTTTGCCAAAAGAAAATTAAGATGCAGTACAGAATATTGTACAAAAACCACCAAAATACGCTTGGGTTTGCTAAAATAGGTTTATTAACTTTCCCAAAATATGTTAACGCTTCCGAAAATACTTTATGAGTATTGAAATTGCGCCGTCTCATTTACCTCAGGCACTGTCATCGTGAGCCCATTGCACATTGACGGTGACATTCGATCGGATCTATTGTTTACATGATGTATGGAACGCAAAAAAATGGAAAATTGATGTGATGATGACTTAAATGTATTTCGTGAAGGCATACTTTGGTGTGATGATGACCTGCTTTAATGTGACGACGACCAGCTTTGATGTGACGAAGCCGTTTCCCGGAACTGCCTGCTGGTTGTTCGCAGGCATATACATACACTGTGACAGGGACAGCTTTGTTTTCTGCATGCACATAAGCATTTGAGTTTTTCCTTCATCAAGACCGAAAAAGTGTGAGGCAGAAAGAAGTTGATTTCTTTTTTATAGTTATCCGCTTCAGCGCCCCTCTTAGCTAGCTTTTGCTGCTGTGGTGTAGAATAGACCGTGTGCAGATAAAGTGTGCAAGTCGGAGCAGTTATGTGTCTTGTCAGTGGTGCAAAAAGTAATCATAGCACCGGATCAACTTCAGTCACCGTCGGTTTCTGTTCGCTTCTAGAAATATTATTCTAGGAAAATGTAGTGTTATAGCATTGAAAAGTTCACGCTTAAGTTAACCTTATACCTGAAACTTGATTGTGTTAATTGTTCATGTTATAACGTACGTTATCTTACTTTAATACAGAAATTGCGGAACCTTATAAACGTCTTGAACCTCTGAAATTTTGATATTTACCTATTCCAATCCTTCATAGACTATACAATTTGTTCAAGTTCGTTCATTTTGATAAGCCACCATATGCTACTAAAACAATTTCTTTTTTTATCCCATACTATACTTGGGACAAACAGACACCCATCATGGGGGGGGGGGGGCGGGGAGCAAAACAACAAGAAACGGTACCCAATTGCGTAATGTGGGTCATTCAGTCAAAAATGATATTTCCAAATTTCATCAACAAGAGACTTGAAGTACTACAAAAAGGATGACGTAGTACTGATAGTGTTAAAGTGTAATCGATCACCAAAAGGACGGAAAGGAATTATTCAATATTCCCCAAATATACAAGATATCATGGTGGGAGGGGGGAGCACATTGAAAAAAATAACTCAGGAGAAAGCTACAACCCTGTACAAACCTCGTTGGGACACCCAGCTCCCCTTTTCAACTTTGACTACAGGATTTCTGCTCAAAGTAAACATTCTCTTACAGCGCAACATTTAGGAGGGTGGAGAGTATAATGTTATCCTCTGAACTGAGATTCAGGACTGCACTAGCAAAGTAAATTGTAAGGTATCCTAGCAGTTTTGTGTAAGGTTTTAGTTACGATTCCAATTTGATACTACGACAGCCAATAAGTGCCATAGTCAATTTATATTCTAGAGTTTCTGGGTTTTTTTTTCAAGAAATATATTTTAGAAATTCAGTTGTCTTTTTTGAAAAATATTGCAATAGCAACTTTTTTACTTTAGAGTTTTTTTTTTGAGAAATATATTTTGAGCAAATTGCTTTTCGAGAAATATATTTTGATGCTTCAACATTTGTATCTCGAAAAACATAAACTCCAACATTTAGTTCTACAAACACAGGCTCCAACATTTGTTTCAAGAAGTATAAAGCGAAGCGCCAACTTTTATTTTCCAAAAAAAAAAAGAAAATCCGGAATACATTGACTGAGAAACTAATGAGCGCTCGCATGATACCGAGGAAATGTGTATTGCACCATATCGCATCTAAGCACATTTAAAGATAAAAAAATAAATGAAAAAATAAACCCCCTCCGGACAAAACGTGTGTACGTTAAAAGACAATATATACCGACACCTGCTTGGAAGGTTACCCTCAAAGTCTAGGATTTAGACAAAAACATTTTCAGACACATTAGCCTTATACGGTAAATTGATCCCCGTGACGTATTAAAATATAAAAAAGGTATCTACAATTGGATAGCAAATGAGCCTAGTCTTCACAAGAAAACTTTGTAATTTATAGCAACTGCAAAATGTCCGATTAGGCCATACAGTATCAATATTGAAAGGTTGTGTGACATGTAAATTACATTTTGGAGTACTGGGTGCATTAAGCATTGAAAATATTAAAGATAGCCACAAATTCCATCAAAATCCGTCAACGATTGACCAATTTACAGAAATATTAGTGTCTGACAGCTGTCATGAATAACGATTGGCTAAATATGCAAATTTATGACGTCAAGGGATGGACTCCCATGATAAGTCTTATGTTAATCCGTTGTTTATGTAACCTTTATTTCAAGGACATTTGAGAATTCTATATGCCCAGAGGGTTTTATTTTGGAAGCATGTATTTTTTCTTCAAAAATATCGATGTCACTTATCAAGTCGAAGCTCAGTAATTAAGCAATTAAGAAGCAACTATAGGCTTAACAAAAGAAATACTGACACCGTGCCACACTCCACGTATCGGCTTTGCATTTTGTCTCAAACTTTGAAAAGTCACATCTCAAAAACGGTAAAAGAAATAAACAAAATTCCAACGGATTTACACTCAGGGGAACTTCTGAATGAAGGGTGCTCTAAATTTCTAGAGGCATGTCACACAACTTACTAAGTTCCAAGTAGATGTTATGTCACATCATAACAGCTCCCTGATGTGACTGACATAGTTTGTAAAATGACACACTGCTCACAGTGGCGTAACGATGAATCTGGTGGCCCCTGGGTCCAGAGAAGGGAGGGCTCGTGGCTGCTGTGGAGAATCGCACATCACAAGTGCGGAGCGCGAAGTCCCAAAGGCGTGGGTCCATGGCCCCTCTTAGGGCCCTGGAAACTCTGGGGTTCTTCAAGTCCTCTGGTGCAATCTAAGCCGTATATGGAACATTTCATGGTGACTTTATCGGCTGAGATTTGGGGGGCATACACATGTTTTTGGTCCTCCTTGTCTGTCATACTGAAGTGGGAACAAAAAAATGTTGCAAAGCTAGAATACATTAAAAGATTGAAAGGACAATAAGAACAAAAGACCAACGTCCAATTGACATAAAGGTATATATTTCCCAGCACTGATATTTCCACCCGTGGTGTAAATCCTGTGACATATGGACAAATGGTATCCAACTTCCCAAGAACTAGGAAAGGCTAGAGCTTGAATTTACTAAGCCTGGTCTTCTTGCCAGCAAACATATCGATTAGTCTGTCTATATCAAGTGACCATGCCTCCTCGCTCTCGATGGAAAGGACAACTTGCGAATCCAGCCGATCTTGAGAAATGGTTGAACGTATAGGTATGTTTTAATTAGCTTCAACTTGGAGAATGATCTGGGCAAAATATCGGCAAAACTGTGGAAAATATACCAAATTCGATTTACTGTCTGATACGGAAACATATATCCACCTACAACTCTTAGGCGTCGGCGATTTGGCCAATAGCTGTGGAAAACATCAGCCAAAGGGGTTCAAAATATGCCAAATTTGGCCAGTTATTGGCTAATGTCATGTGGCAACCCTCACAGAGAACGAATCAATAAGATCTAATTCTATGGAGCGAATTAACTGAAATGAGAGGCAGTATTTTACTATAGTATGTACCTGCAGCTTATCAAGTTCCAGTGTGTACCTCAGGCGCCTAAGTCAGTTGTGCGGAAAAGATTTGCAGTTGCAGGGGCATATGATTTATGACGAACGTATTCATGCACAGAAAAATATGTCCATTGACTCGTTTATAGTTTCTTTTCCACAAAAACGTATCGCTTCAAAGAAAAAAAAAAAACCCTCTTCTAAGTTTTGTACATCAGTGCAGCGGGACCCCCTTTGTTCGGGGGGCCCCTGGGTTTGCCCCGCCCGAGCCCAAAAGCGTTATGCGGCTGACTGCTTACACAGTATAAATCGCACACGTGCATATATACACGGTAATATCCGGGAAAAGGATGCACGGCGAGATCCTAGGCCTAGTTTCAGGAAACTAGGGCTAGGTATACACTGTTAAAACTGTTACAGACATATTGTACATATATAGAAATTTTTTACAGTGTTCACTTATTAGCTACTCACTGAGTGAAATTGTTTGTACTTTCCCCTGTCGGCATAAATTTATTTTCACACGTGAAAACAAAAATTTCAAGAAAAAAGTGACCATACGGGGGGGGGGGGGGGCAAATGAACTAAGTGAAGGGGCCGAGGATGGGACTGGGGGGCAATGGCCCCTCCAGTATGTATGTTAAAAAGGCCCTGCTAATATCGCTTCTGAATCTGAACAGCGTCTTCTGTGTGAAATGCGGTAACGTAACCTTGAACAATCCGAGACGGGTAGAAAGAAGCTCCACCTGTCGCCTCGATATGCAGATATGCAGTCAACACTAGATTCACCGTAGAAATTACGGATGTACCTTAACATTCGTTCAGTGTTGCTATTACTTACCCTTTGATGTTCATCTAAATTTAAGGATTTAAAAAGTCAAAAGGACTCGTAATTTTCAGATATATTTAACGTTAATGTACATGTTGGGTTCGTATAGACCGTTTGTATGTTACTAAATGTTACTAATCGAAACCGTTTGACGAACCGAAGCTCGTATAGTAACTTTATATAAGTATAAGTTGTATTAATAACTAAGTTGTGTTAATTAAAGCTGCTTAAGAAGCAATAAAAGTTCTACATTGTCGTGTTCTCTTTGTGTGTAGTGCTGCTGGTATTTCTCAAGACTAGTAATATAATTTTCTATTATTTAACGACCCCGGTGACAGAGCCAACCAGCGCATGAGTAACACATGAACACATTCCGTCGTGCGGCCGACTCCCGCTATACCTACAGTATATTATTCAGATATGTTCAACATGCATTCTTCTATGTCGTCTTATAATATATATGGCAATTATGTCTAGAATAGGCCTACGGTTTCGTCAAATACTCACCCATATGCGCAGGCCAGTAGCCCGGGGGGGGGGGGGGGGTTGTCGGAGCGTTCGGACGACATACCCCAACTTGAGGGAGGTCCATTTTTCCAGCCCTGTGTTTGAAGGGTCAGCTACGAAATATTTTTTATCTTGACATATTGAGGCGGAAATTCTGTTCACTTTTAGCAGAAAGATTTAGACCCTTCCACTTATGTCATAAAATGTAGCCTATAAAGGCCCAAACTGACACAACATCTCATCACCACATTCATATACTATGTGGGTGATGAGATAAGTACAAAAACGCGCATGCATGGTTGTGTCACTGTGGCCGTGGATATCATTGAACTAGATACAATATAAAGTCCGAGGCACACGGCTGTCATCCCTCGCACTGATCCACACTCACTATGATATGAATGTAGACCTTGATAAGGTGGTGGAAATATTCTCGAAGATCCATCCTAGTAAACTGGAACTAGCCAGTGTTTTCACTCCTGGTCCATAATTTCAAAAGCAACAAAGACAACAGACATTCACATGGATATTTGAGTGTGCAATTCTGCAATACTACTGGTTGTGCTCTGTGGACTACATAATGCAGGCTGTAACTAAGTACTTTAAGCTGGTTTTTTTTTAAACCTTATTTCAGAAATTTAACCAATTTCACTGCATGATCATTCTTATTGTTTATTACCTGGTGCTTAACGTTGTTTCAATGGAACAACATTTGTTTTGAAAAGGTTTATGTCAAAATCAGTGTAGGCTGATCTGAAGCCAGACAGTCTGACAGTACATGTAGGTTATTCAGTACTACAAGATTACATGTATGATTTTTTCTCAAAAAGTGGTGTACTGTGTGGAATTCTTGGGGCAAAAGGACTTCTGTTGTGTTCAAAAGTCCTCTAAAATGCTCCAGATTGCATGAGATCTGCAGATTTCAAAATTTTCCTTGGAGGCATGCCCCTGACCCCTAGCAACTGCATGCTTACGGCACGCGCCAGCCGCTTCCGTATTTGGGAAAAGGTCCACATCTTGGAAAAAAGACCCACCCCTCCACATGGGCTGGCTACGGGGCTGATGCGGTTGAATTGGTCAGGTCATTAGAAGAAGAATTCCGTCCAATTACGTTTAGAGACTCAATTCTATGAGCTGGAGCTGGGGATTACATCCGTAGTTTAGTTGTATTGGATTGGAACAGTTTAAAATGAAGAAGGCAGTCGTGCCTTACATGAAATTTTTTGTTGCATCAAAATATGTCGTCATCAAATCAAAGTACGTCTTCTTCACATCAAAGTACGTCTTCTTCACATCAAAGTAGGTCGTCATCAAATCAAAGTCCGTCCCCATCGCATCAAAATATGTCGTCACCAAATCTAAGGAAGTCCTCATCACATCAAAATAGGTTGTCGTCGCATCAAAAAAGGTCATAATCACAGCAAAATAGGTTGTCACGAAATGCATTTACGCCATCATCAAATCAATTTGCCCTTTTTGCGTTCCATACTATTAAATAGAAAGATAATCGACCGAAAATCCAAGATTATTGGCTGATAATCTAAAATTGATCATCCAAAATTATCTGTGATGAATTTATTACGAGACAATTCCAGATCAACCAAAATAATCAATCTTATCGACACATAATCCAAGATTATCTACCGATAATTCAGGTTTATCGCTGACAATCTTGGATTATGGCTCGATATAGGAACATTGACCACTTCTGACCACTTTCCTACTTTTACTATATCTCAAATGAACTTTAATGGTGAAAATCCAAGATCACCTCCACCTGTTACTTACAAACGAATGATCACCTCCAACTACTATTGATCTTTTTCATACTTCGTTACATAATGAGATCTGGGAAGATGTTTTTGAGTATACTGATCCTGACATAGCATTTATTAAGTTTAATAATATTTTTATTCGTCATTATAACAGTTGCGTTCCTCTTGTCCCAAGTAATGTAAGGACTACTCGCTCTTAGTGAGGAGTGGATATCATCAGGTATTTTGAATTCATGTAAGACAAAGAAACGCTTGTATAAAAACAAATATCTAAGGAATCGTTCTGTACAAAATTTAAATGATTACAAGCCCTTTAGCAACCGCCTTTCATCTGTTATAAGATGTGCTAAAAATAGATTCTACAGCCTATACGTTTTCATAACTCTAGTAATGATTCCAAAGGTACATGGCGCTCTGTTAAGCGTCTTCTACGTCGACAGAGTAATGAAAAGTCCATTGATCAAATTTCCTACGATGGTAACATAGTTTCTGATCCTAAGGAAATATGTAATGTTCTTAACGATCACTTTATTAGTGTTGGTCCAGCTACACAACAGAATATCCCCACTGTTTGCTCAGCTTCCTTTGATTCTTATCTCAAGTCACCGACTCCTGACTCTATGTTTATTGCCCCTGTACCGCCTCTGACGAACTTCTGAAGGTAATTTTGCATCTTAAACACTCTGCTGCTGGGCCAAATGGCATTTTATCTTGTGTTGTCAAACGTTTAGCTCACAATATTTGTGTACCTCAGTCTTGTGTTAATTTTTCCCTAAATCAAGGGGTTGTTCCTAAGTCACCTAAATCTGCACGTGTAGTTCCAGTTTTTAAAAATGGTGACAGTAATAATATTACCAATTATAGACCAATTTTTGTTCTTCCCTGCTTTTCTAAGATTCTAGAAAAAGTTATGTTCTCTAGAATTTATAACTTTTTAAGGAAACATAATTCTATTTATGACTATCAGTTTGGATTTTTACCCGGACGTTCAACTTCACATGTTCTTGTTCATTTATCTGATTTGATTATTAATTCATTAGAGAAAAATCAGTACGCATCTGGAAATTTCTCGACCTTTCTAAGGCATTTGATACTTTAGATCACACCATTTTACTTAGTAAACTAGAATATTATGGAATAAGAGGTGTTGCCTTTAATTGGTTCCTCAGCTACCTCTCTGACCGGGAGCAATATGTTGCAATTAGAAACATCAACTCTAATTTAAAGCCTATACACTGTGACGTCCCACAAGGTTCTATTCTAGGTCCGTTATTATTCATCATACATGTTAATGATCTGCATAAAGTCAGCAATAGGTTACACGTAATTTCTCATGCTGATGACACAACTTACTTTTCTTCTCAAACAGTGACCAGAAAGTCTTGACTGAAACTATGCAGGCTGAATTTGATAATGTACGAATATGGTTTTGTGTAAATAAGTTATCTTTAAATGTAAAAAAAAAACTGCAACTGTTGTCTTCAGATCACCGAGTAAACAGTTTAATGAAAATATTCAATATATCGACTTGTGCGGTGTTAAAACTAGAATTTCTACTAGTGTGAAGTTTCTAGGAGTTATTATTGATCAACATCTAAGCTGGTCAGATGCATCATGTACATAAGTAATAAAATAGCCAAGGTAACCGGTATTCTTGCCCGCTTGTGCAATATACTACCACGTCACATGCATTCTTCTCTTGCTTTAGAATACCATTATACTTCCCTATTTGTCCTATTGTAATATTGTCTGGGGCAGTGCTCTCCCAACAAGGATCCAATCTCTGTTTCTCCTCCAAAAAAGATGTATGCGTCTCATCACGAGCAAACCCCGTTATTACAACAGCACGCCCCTCTTTGCGAAATTAAATGTCTTAACATTGTATAATCTTAACCGTTATAGTATTGCAATTTTCATCTATAATTGGTTATGTAATATAACTGTCCTTCAATTTTCACACATTCTAAATTTCATGTGGGTGTTAATTCCTACCAAACTCTCTCGTCACACAAAATATGCGCTCCTTTTTAGACTAAAATCCTCCCAAATCACTGTTCGGTATCCGAGGTGAAAATATTTGGAATTCCCTCCTTGATTACGCGCAACACAGCAACTGCTTGAACACTTTTAAAGAAAAGCTTAAAACCCATTTAGTTTGTAAACAGGATTAATTTCACCTGCTACTCTTTTTTCTTCGTTTTTCCTTGTTTTTTTTCTCTTTGTTTTCCTTGTTATCTGTTCTCTTTTCCTATGTTTTTGTATATTGATTAAACTTTGTTTCTTTCTTTTTCAGGGGGTGATTACCCCGAGAAGCTTTCAAAAGCTTCTTGTAGTCACTCCTCAGTCTCTTTGACTACATATTTCATTGTAATGTTTCATTTTATCTATTCCTATCGAGACTGAAATAAAGTTACAGTTACAGTTACAGTTTTTAAATTCAGGGTTAGAGTTGAAAAAACAAAGAGACATTGTTTCTAGAATGCATGCCTTATATCAAGGAGGTTTTTACCCTTGTGAAACCTCCTTGCTTATGTACTAGGTTTTGATTGGCACTTAGGTGAGGCGCAGTGATAATGCGTCCTGCCTGAAATAAATATGCCAACCATTCTGGTGTGAATTCCATCCCCTAGCCCCATACTCGTATATTTAATGATAAACAACAGGCACATGTATGGCCAATTAGAACCTCGAATCAACGATTTCACTCCTTCATGAACACTTTGTTTTAATCGTGTTGTGAATTTGTTACGTCTCAGATTTCAATGTCACAAGTAGATCACACTTGTGAAACTCGGCAATTTCCCAGTCCCCCCCCCCCCCCATCAGCTTAGGCCTGCCAGTTCTCTGTCAACTTATCATCCCTCCCTTTTCTCTTTTTTCGTTCTTTTTGTTCTCCTTTAGTTTCAACATCTTCCATCTTTCCTCCCCATAATTTCTGTGGGGGCCTCTGTCCACTGCACCCCCTCCCCTGTTGGCTAAGCCACTGTTTAGGATAAGTAAAGGAAATTGAAAAATATGAACTTTCATCCAAGCTAATGTTCAGAAATGAAGGAATATTTGTTACTTTATAACAGTGGTTCTAAAAGTGGTCCCTACCGCCCCCGGGGGCGTTTAGAAGTTTCAGGTGGGCGCTATAAAGTTTACGAGCGATAGGGGAGCGTTAGCAATGATTTAGGGGTCCATGGCCCAGATTGGAAAGTTTACCCTGTGCGGGGATTTATCCCCCGCGCAAAAAAATGAGAGCCTCGAAGTGTCTAGCCGCGCAATTTGACAACTGAAGCCGCGCAACGCAAGTTTGATAACACGTTCGCAATTTTAATCGCACAAATGTTAGGCCTACCTCGTCCAAAAATCTTAAAACCGAATCTCAGAAAAGTCTGAACTCCGTACATTCTGGATCCTCTGCAGATTGTATTGTATTTGCCGTGCCAATGTTCGTGAAACTCACATTTACAGTAGCTGTATGTAGTACCTGTTTTTTATTGTACACTTTAAATACAAACTTAGGCCGGGTCTCGAATCTATGTACAGTACCATACTTTCTTCCGAATTTCGAAGTGACGTGCAGCAGTGAGGCGACCTATGAGGTACGTAGGCTGACTTCATAGTTCACATGTACAGTGCATACTGCATCATCGGAAGTTGGTGGCTTAAAAGCTTGTAAAGTCGGAGGGTGGAAAGGTAAGCATAATGCCTGGGAAAGGCGATTTCCGGCGATCTAGGAGGGTAGTATTGGACAAAATTTTCTCGGTGCGCTCCGCGCCAACTGATGGTGGCGCTCCGCTTAGATATTACTGGCCGCACAATTGTCTTGATCGTTAATGAAATCCCCCGCGCATATTGCAAACTTTCAAATCTGTTCCCTAGCTATTAATATACATCAGTTTGACAGAAAATGCTGCATTCTGTAGTGTAGGCTTTTGCACATGGAAAAGTTAATTGAGGAAAATAAAATGCAGAAAATATCCATCTTCTTGTAGCGTTCTATATCCGATTGCTTCCTGAGACGTCCGGCAGTAAATGATAGGACGGGAGATAGCATGGGAGGATAGGGCGCTGGGGCGGGTGGGTGGGCGTTGAGTCATGCCAAGATGACAAAAGGGGCGGTTGTCGGAAAAAGTTTGAGAGACACTGCCCTAAATTAAACCAATTTCAAGCCAATCTGTGAAAAAAATTAAAAGAAGCTGATTTCATCTGATTTAAGTAGGTTTAGGGGTCAACATTTACCCAAAAAAAGTGAAAGTGGGTGAGGGGTGGGGAAAGTGCATTTTGGGGGTCAAAGGTCATTGACCTCAAATATGAATTAAAGTAGGCCTATATCGTCTCTATACTCGCCTCTCACCAGTCAGATACTAGTTTTGCTCTGCTATCATCGTCCAAGCAACTGTTCTAATCTCTACATGCAATCAGACTTCGGTGGAGTTTATGAGTATATCCACTGTTGAGATTGGTAATCGGGAAGAATTTCGCTTCAAGTATGGGTGGTCAGGAAATGACACAGTCTCAAAGATACATGGACATACCAAATGTTCCCTGTACAAATTCACATTCCCTCAGAATATCATCAATGTATTCACAAGTCTGACATCAACTAAATCAGAGATTCAGAAAGTTGGCACAGAGGCAATGCAAATTACCTACGGCTGTGAGAACACCAACCTTCAAAAGGCAAGGTACTCAAAGTTCCAGAAACAAGTAGCAACTGGCAAAATTGATCCAGATAGGCTACCACCGACAGAAAATTCAACAGTACAGCATTCACTCCGTGAACATCTGCAAATTGCCACAAGGAAGCATCTTGACTCTTCTGTACTTAATCCCATTGGAAGGGGGTGGGAATTGGATTTTGACAATATGCTTAGACCGAAGATGATCACAGGTAATATTGCCCCAGACAGTGTTCTAAAAGGCATTTGCTGTAGCTGTACAGATGGAGAAAGACAATGTGAAACAATGAAGTGCAGCTGCATGAAAGCAGGCATGTTGTGTGCATCTGCATGTAGCCACTGCGCCGGACACTGCACCAATGCCTCTTTGGCTACTGAGACAGACACAAAGGAATTTAGTGACGAAGAAGTTGCAGCCTACTAACTTTCTAATGTATTTTGAAAGCTGTTTTAGAAATATGGTTACAAATAAATGTTAACATTCAATAACTGAAAGGATTGATGCATCAATTATCCTCGTATATACATGTATTTCATTATGTAATGGAACCTGTGCCTGACTGGTGAGAGGCGAGTCCTACGACCATCGAAGTAGTATGACATTCTGCTATTTATAATTACTACTTACAATGTATCATTTATTCATTGCATACTGTGCATAGGGCTATTCTACAGTGTATTCAAAATGATGCAATGTGCCTATATCACATAACGTATGATGCTATGGTTTAATGGATTTCTAATAGTGAATCGCTTGAAATTCCATGCTTAACAGTGCTAATGTCCTCCACTTAAACCTGGGATTTCACAGAAGCATCAAATGACAAACTACATACCACGTCTAGGGTTTAAAACTAACTTTCCTTTCATTTGAGACCTAACACGATATACTTTAATTAACATTTGAGGTCAATGTCCTTTGACCCCCAAAGTGCACTTTCCCCACCCTCCCCCCACCCACGCTAGATAGATAGATAGATAGATAGATAGATAGACAGACAGACAGACAGACAGACAGACAGACAGATAGACAGATAGATAGCACTTTAAGCAAATAGCACTGAATCAAATTCTGGCGGAAGTCCCCTTGGTCGGGAATACTTTGTGCATTCAGACCGTACCAACACTAATAAGGTTATTTTTCGTGAAAGATTTACATTATACCAGTTTAGATACCATAATAAAAGTTGAAAGAAGAGTGTATGGGGAGGGGCACGTAAATATTCACTTTCGTAATAAGTTGTACAATGGTAGGAACCGTCATGTCATTTGATGTGCATGTTTTCCCTATTTTGTGATTCGGTGTAGTTCATCTCCCCTCCGTGATGGTTCATGAGACATGCATGTTGGTTCCTTGTATTATAGTATGAATGTACTAATGGTAGATAATATTTTCTATGAAGTACAGTATTGTGATTGCTAGGAAACGGATGCGGCAAATTTAATGTTGTCATAATTAATTAGGACCGATGAATTAAAGACTCTCGTTTTTCACTTTTAGGTCATGAGTACAACAACATGAAAGACACATAATTAGAATTCTCCCTGTGTAAAATGTATATTTCTACTTGGAACTATGACGTAACTTGGTGGTACTAATTCCAGTCATGTGGGTTCAATGGGTACAATAAGGCTAAGCAGCGAAATTCATTCGTCTGTTTTTCCGGTGTTTTTTATGCATGTAATTTATAATTTTATATAATTTTAATGATTATGTTAAGTTCAAAATCAGACTGACTCATGTCTAATGAACTTTGCTTGAATGTTTTTCGTATTTAATCGAAAATGTGACTAACTTCCACAAATGTGCCCGGGTGCATGACGTTATCGAAGTTCATTTGACAATCACGCTCCAAACACGCCTTCAACTCAGGTAGCAACACACTGTTCACTATTGTTGGTGTGCGAATAATGTAAAGTACTACGTTAGGTGTGCCATGGCCACATTGATCGTGTTGACTTGGCTATATAGTAGGGGTACAATTTTACTATTGTATTACGGATTTTCACATCGATTTCACAGTTACCTGACGCAATATCGACGAGTTACTTATTGCGACAAATTGACTTCAAGTTGCATTTGAAATTAATTGGCTAAACCTTATCGCTTGCTCAAAAAGGTTTCTTCAACGTTTTCTGTAAAAGAGGAACGAGCAACGGAGGCTTTTCTCGCATTAGGCTTTATATATTTCTACTAGCCTACGTTGTTGTTCTTTGTACTGTTAATACTTTTATTAGTCTTCTAGGCCTACATTGTTTTTTCAAAGTACAAACAAAACTTCAGAGATCACTCATTATCTTCAGTGTAAAGTAAAGGCACATCTTTGTACGGATTGGCACTACATATAACAAGCATATACAACAGAGTATACATTACTGCTTTTATCTACTTCAGGATAACTTACACTGCCAAATATTTTTTCGATGCCAACCAACTTCAAAGAAATTTCCAACTCTGTCAATGCAATAAGGATTGCCACCTTTTACTGTTTAATGACTTAACGATTAATAACAGTTATGTAAGCCAAAGTAACTTTTCAGTTAACATTGTATTTTCTCAGTGGTTGACTTACCATTTTATACTACATTCAAGGGAGTAGCGGTAACTTGGTTGTGGGAATGTGGGCAGGAAGGGGGAAGATTAACTAAGTAGCAACTCGAACAGTTCAGAGCAGTAGCCTACACTAAAGGGGGCTCCACAAGGGAGTAGCGGTAACTTGGTTGTGGGAATGCGGGCAGGAAGGGGAAAGATTCACATAAGTCTTGACCAAGGCACTACGCCTAGATATAGCCCCCAGGATAAATTTCACTCCAGGTAGTAATCCTACACACACAAAATTATAGCAGCCCCGAGATTGTCCCCCGCCCGCCCCCCCCCCTCCTAAAATTATTTAGGGGGCTCGAATTTTTGGTGAAAAAAATAAATAAATAAAAAATAAATATATGGCAAGGTTCTTTTGTTCAATACCCTATTATTTTGTAGAATCTTTAATAGGAACGCATTTTCGGATTAGCTTGGTAGCTGCATGGCTAACATTACCTTTCCGTGGTACGTGTTATCTGGTTATCGTCCATGTTATCTGTGACAGGAGTAAGGTCACAATGTAATTGCAAGACCGTGAAAAAGCATTTTGGGGAAATTCCTTATCTCCTCCCCCCCAACCGTCGAGATAATCCTAGCTACGACGCTGCTAGGCATTACTCTCTGAGGGCTCTTTCACACCTTCTTTCTGACCTAATGGCACGAACAACGGATGGGATTACCTATGCTATTCGCCCAGTAACCCGTAACCCACACATAACCCTAAAATGATCGCTGATTAGCTAAACTCTCGTTCGCCGACAATTCATTTGTTTGAACGAATATATTCTTTCGAAAAGCCACAATCATAGTCATTTCTTGTAGTTCCTTACATTTCCATATCAATGAACTTAATCAATGGGCTTGTTGCATGGAACTACTCAGGCATGATGAGCAGGAGCAGCCATACACCTACACGTGTACAATTGGAAGCAAGTTTGACGATTTGGAATTTCATAAGCAAGTTGAGGCACATACTAAGAATATCATTGTTTTGACTTCGACACGTTATATTTAGCGAAAAGTATAGAAAAAAGTGACAAAAATAGTGCAACGGTGATATATTAGTCCTTAGCATCATGTTAATCGTTAGAATTTCCATTTCTGTATTCGTATGTTTCCTGCTGTCGTTGGTGACTTCAGAGAACGGAGGAGTCGTTAGGCACACCGTGGTGGGAGAAGCCGACAACTGTGACCAAAAAACCAAAGATGGAGATTACCTTGTTGTTAAGTACATTGGCGAATATACTGACAACGGCGAAAAATTTGATGACTCGTAAGTTTCGAACGCGTGTGTATACATAATCTCTAGATAAAAGAATAAAGTTCGTAGTGCGTAATTTACAACCCAACTTAGGGCTGTTATTGTAATGTTAGGCTAAGTCCACAAAAATCTAGCCCAATGAAATACTATAAGCTATACGTACATGAGACATACGATTTCTTCGATCAGGCCCCTCTGCAGTACTGTAGGTGTATAGGTTCTGCGTAAGCCTACTGATGTAGATTGCGGATCATCAGGCCAAGGGAATGAAAGTCATAGAATACCGTCCGGATGATTAAAGAAAACACACGAGCCTTTTTTTGCATTATTCATTATTTGGCAATGCTGGTATTTACAGGCAAGTATACCCCATGTGTATACCAAAAGTATAAGTATACCAAAATATGTACAGGTACAGTATGTACTGGCTGCACTTCGTGTAGTCAGTCTTGTGGTACGTACGCCGTTAAAAACATCGCGTACTGAAACGATCTACCCACACAGTACATGGATGGCTGAGAATTGCATGGTTAGAGCTGTGGATTTATGCTGTGTGAGGCTTCAAACTGTGATGAGGTGAAGAGTTTTTATTCTGAGAAAGTGTTTAAACAAATTCAGATGTAAGTCACGGTAAAAAGTTTTGTCAGATTCCTCTTTTTTTGGAAGAATGATTTTTTTCGAATAACAAAAATTTTCAGCAGCACGTTTCAACTCATGATGGCGGTGGACAGCTGTATTCTACAGTATGACTTTCATTCCCTCAGCCATAGAAAAATGTTACTGAAGTAAGTTGGAATGTCAAATTGACCAGCTCAGGCCCTTTTTAATGTTCAGTTTGGATTCATTTTTCACTTATGGTTTAGACGTAAATTTGAATGAACTTGAAGTAGGCAAACTATGTATTTCACATAAAGACCCAAGTTCCATTCCAAGTAAACAATGACACCATTAAGTTTAACGTTTTCAACAAAATATTGAAACATGTCAAACCTGTTGAACACTATTGTTCAGAAATGGCATGAGGCTCTTACTTAGAATCAGTGCCCGGAAGTGACGGAATACTGTCACCGGCTATCGTACATACACATTCGTTTCAGTGGACGTGGAACCAGCTTTACCTATGTTGAATGGGCTTCGTGCTGTTAAAATAGACTGATCGAATGATAAATGGATTGCCTAGCGTTAGTAAACAGGGTTTAGGGTATTTGGTTGGGTGTGATTCAGGGGATAGGGTTAGGGGATAGATATGTGTACATGAATATATAAATACTGTTACATGACTAGGGTTGGATTAGTCCTCTGTGTATTGTACTGTATGCATGTTTGAACACCCAACAACCAAATTCACTCTCGTTATGCTTAAGAAGCAACTGACATCCCATAGGTTTCAATCCTCCATTGACCTCTTTCCCTTTCACAAATTTCCTTCCATCACTTCTTCCACAGGTTTAACTGTTGTTCATTTCACAGAAAACCCCCAATTTTGAAAGACTGAGGAGAGAATTAAAAAAAAGATAAATACTTCATGTAAGCAGACCTGAAAATCATGTGAATAGACCTCAGAAGGGAAATGAATAGCTACTACTGAAAAGGATTAGCAGGTGTCTGTTTACAGTTGGTCAGTTTGAGGTTGGCTTACATTAAGCATATATACCAAAGAAAAAAAGAAGGAACGATAATTAGGCATATATTTACCAATTCTTTGAGTCGTCTACTGTCCTTGTTGACGTCACTTCCGGGCACTGATTCTAAATTCGTACCTGGCATGTAAGCAGAATTGCAAATCATTTTGATAATTGTTGCTTTACCTTTTTCAATTAAGGTCAATAATTGCTAGTATACAGTAGCCCAACAAAGCTTTAAGGGCCTAAGTTATATACCAGTAAATATAGCGAAATGGCTAGTGTGGGTGAGGCTAGTTAACCCGGGCAACCGAAGGGCGCAATTGGAAATGTACAACATTTTCAAACTTGTCAAGTTGTGTTCGTCAAAGTTTACATTGTAGACATGAGTTAAATCAGCTGTTAGGACCATGCATGCTAGAGCATGTTACAGTATGTATACTTACAGTACTCCAAACTTCGCACATGCACTGCCAAACTTTGTGCACCCTTGCAATATGGCCAAAGCAGCTTGACAAAGTTTTGACTGTCATACCTTGCAATGACTTAAAAAAAGCTAAAACAGTGTATAATTAATTTTCCTTCCCTATTGGCATATAGGCTTAACTCAGCCTATATGCGCAGTTGCTGCCAAATGTTACAAATTTTCAGACCATGATTTTGACCATTCAGTGGACTTGTTCTTGATCGTTTTTTTTTTTTTTTTTGCTATAGCTTGTACACAGGTAACTGCTGTAGGTTTGCAGTACGTACAAGATTGGCATAAAAAGACACTCTGCAAGTAATGTCTGTCACGTTATGAGGTGCACAAAGTTTGCAGGTTAACATGTATCGTTGTAACTCTAGCAAATGTTGGTGAAAATTTTTATTTCAAGAAACAGTTCCTAGGGTACGTACCATATTACAGGGCTGGAATTAAGGTTGGAGGAGGGCATGGCCATTTGGCCTTGGTCATTCATAAATTTTGGAGGGCACCATGCATCCATCATGTAGGGCACCAAGGCCAAAAATTTTTGAATGGCACGGCATCAAGGCCAGTTTTGGAGGGGGTTAATTGTCTTATGTGCAAATGGACATAATATTTGCCAGAATTGGAGCACATGCAGGTACAGAGTATGAATCATATTTGAAATTGGACAAGCAAATTTTTTATGATTGACTAACCCTTGTTAGTTGTCTATCCATTTTTTTTTTTAATTTTGGCTCATCCTATCTGAGCACCCCAGAATTAAAGGGAAATAAGGCGTTTGTTTCTCGTAAATCAAACATAATTTCAAAACAAATATTTGTGGACATAGAATGATAGGTTATTCAAAATAAGGTAGGGTAGTAGCCTTCTTTTCAAGAACTAAGTTTCTAACAGATAGAAATTCAGTTATTTGTTGCTCATCGATAATTTGTTCACCCAAACTTTTCAAAATTCAAATGATGCATCTTCCGGTATTCAACGCATGCATAATGTTTGGAGGAGATGAAGCTTTTGCAGATGTTTATTGATGAGACTGAATGGTTTAACAGTGATTAAGGCTATTTTCTTCATATGCCATGGTGGTATATTCTAAACGCCCTATTTCCCTTTAAGCAAAACCTTGGACAAACCCTGGTTCATTCATTTTTAAAATTTTGACGTGGGTCATGCTATCTGAGCACGTCAGAATTAAGCAAAGCCTTGGAATGAAATTAACCCTGGTTCATTCATTTTTAATATTTTGACGTGGGTCATCCTATCGGAGCACGTCAGACTAAGATAACAAGACCTTTATGTAAAATTTGTTCGAGAGCTCCCTTTCGGAGCCTAGTGTTATATCTCCATATGCCCATACATAGGCTAAGTACTTTATTGTACTAGCGGTGCTGCCCAGTATAGTTTCATTTTGGAACAAAAAGAATACCATTTGAAACACGTTTTCAGTTTTCTTGACTCGGACAATGCAGCCACATTCTTTGCTTCTTCCAGTCGTCTCAGACGATCTTTGGGCGGCATGATTACTTTTACTCAAACTTGCTTTCGTAGCGTGAGCCTAGGATTTGCTTCCACAGGTCACCTTTATACAGTTTTTCTATGGGGATTTTAGAAATACGAGATCCCAAATTGCAATATTATTTTCTGAAACATGCAACATTTTGGCATGTAATTCCCAGGAAGGGTACAACATAAGGTTCGAGAAAGAACGTAGTGCTTTTCTATATCAATATTCTCTCTCCCTCATCAAAACGAACATGTCTCAATTTTCCCGCAAGTAGTGGAAACACCAACATGACTCAATAAACGGGATTTCTCTACCCCGGTATGTATGTGCACGCAAATGTAGCCTGGCCTAGCCTCTCCGAAAATTCCAAGACATCGAGTGTCGTAGCACAAGTGTTGCGAAACATGCTAATAGGTACGCGGTACATTGATGGATTGGGCGTATCTCTCATACTTCAAAGTCGCGTATTACGGGAAGCAAAACATGGTAAGTTTCCAGCAGTCTCTGATTCGATCGCGCAAGTTTCGTATCGTGTTCATTTAGTAACATTTTGGTCATAGTGTTTTTTTTTATATTTTGTTGAGAATTTCGTGAAGAGTCCTGTTTGAATTTTTTCATTCAGATGGGAAGGCACGGCAGCCACGTATCTGCAGGCACAACGGCCTACGTGGCCGTGAGAAGTGGCTGTGTTTGTAGGGCACCATGGCCATTTCCCCTTGGGCAGGTCGTCGTGGCCGTTGTTTAATTCCAGCCCTGATATTAAGTCAAATTGTATTTTAAAGGAACTTCAGACTTGCTTAAACAAGATCATTAGATTAGGATTTTGAATTTGCAACATCTAGGTTTCCAAGGTTTTTACTTTAGATGCACAAAGTTTTATACTGTACATCTTTTCCATGTACAGTACTGGGAACTCTTGCAGCACTGTCCACAGGGGGTTGGTCCCCTTGCAGAATATTTAACCCGTGACTGTTAAGTGTATAGCCCTGTGATGAAGGCATAAATGTTCTAGCACTCCTTCTATATGTTGCTGTACATAAATCACGTCAGACACCAGTGGGGGCTGGACTATGATGCTCGGCCTAATTATGATACATTTATCTTACCATGCACAGCTTTAAAGTTTCAACGTACCGTTAAATCAGACTACAGTGTTGAAATGTAGCAGCGTCAATAAACAGCATGAAATATTATCATGTGTGCAGTAGTACAGTACCTTACGTTAATTGTGTACTTTTCAATTTGCAAATATGTGCGCAATGGCGGAAAAGAATAAATACAATTGAGATTGTGATTAGTTTTGGGGTCAAATACCTCTCCTTGTCCATGGGACCCAGAGGTACTTACTAAGCCCCTGCTCTCAGAACACACTGTGTTAGAACATACAGTAGGGGTGTAGGTATACAGGGCAGTCACCTTGATGAAAGTGTGGCTTCACAGTTGGCAACAGTCTACCTTGAAGTTACTGTCACTCTGTGAACTGATGTCAATGTCTGGCAGGGACATGTAGTTTGCCTATTTAACTTTAAAAAAAGAAAACAAAATAATCAAGTAGTTAATTGACTCTTGTGTCGAGGAGATATTTTTAGTAAAAGAAACTCTCTCAGCAAAGAGACATACTGAAGAATTGCAGGTAAGGCATTAACACTACGTTGGTTTACAGTAACGTAAAGAATTCAAGGTCTATTAAAATGCCTTGGGATGCACTAGATTCTGCATAAATAGTTTGCAAACTTTATGAATTGTATTTTAGTACGGAGTGTGCAGATAAAGTAACAGCAAACAAACAAATCTCAGTGGAAAGAAATAATCAATTGCTTGTTGTATAAAATGTACTTTAATTTGCATTCTTGAATTTCAATATTTTGTGTAAAGCTATTCAATTTGTTTACCAGATTAAAATGTATAAAATGAATGGAACCATAGTAGCTTAGTGAGTCAGTGAAGTAATTACAGTACACCAACTTTAATTTAGGCCCCAAACATGCCGAACATGCACTACTGGTGTTTCTCGCTGCAAGGAATATCACCCCCCATTTTGCTGTTTAACTTATTTCAAATTGACGCTTTTTTCCTGTGCCCTGCGCATGCTTCTGGCCCATCGATTTTCTCAGACAATCTTGGACAAAATTGTTGGGACACTTTGTCATATGTTGCAGATATCATGCTGAATTTTAGGTGAGAGGATAACATTAAACCCTGCGCCCCTTTCCAATGTTGCGCTATAGAAGTGAATGTACCCTTTGAACAGCAATCCTGTAGCCAACATTGAACGGGGGCGTGGGGTGTCCCAAGGTATTTTGTCCAAGATTGTAGTTTCATGTTGTTACATACAAGTTTTCTATACTCACACTAATACCAGCCAAACAAACTTGCAATGAGGAATATGTGTGGCAATTATTTGAACTATATCTGTACCTATTTGACACATTTTTAGTTTCGATGAAAGAGAAACCTGTAGGCGATCGTGATGGCGTGTGTATGTGTGTGTTTGTGACACTAAGCTTGTGTGCACAATATCTCCGGATAGGAAAGATGGATGCTGTTGATACTTGGTATGTAGGTTTGCCATATTGAGAGGAAGAACCCTATTGTTTTTGGTAGAGGTCAAAGGTCATCTGGGGTCACCAGAGGTCAAATAGTGAAAACCTTGTACTCGATATCTCCAGCTAGGAATGATGGATCCTGTTGACACTTGGTATGTAGGTCTCTCATATTGAGTGGAAGAACCCTATTGTTTTTGGTGGCGGTCAAAGGTCATCTGGGGTCACCAGAGGTCAAATAGTGAAAATCTTGTGTGCACGATATCTCCAGATAGAAATGTTAGATGCCATTGATATGTAGTATGTAGGGTTGCCATATTGAGAGGAAGAACCGTATTGTTTTTGGTAAAGGTCAAAAGTCATCTGGGGTCACCAGAGGTCAAATAGTGAAAACTTTTTGTGGGCGATATCTCCAGGTAGGAATGATGGATGCTGTTGATACTTGGTATGTAGGTTTGTCATATTAAGTGAAAGAACCCTATTGTTTTTGGTGGAGGTCAAACGTCATCTGGGGTCACCAGAGGTCAAATAGTGAAAACTTTGTGTGGGCGATATCTCCAGGTAGGAATGATGGATGCTGTTGATACGTGGTATGTAGGTTTGCCATATTGAGTGGAAGAAGCCTATTGGTTTTGGTGGAGGTCAAAGGTCATCTGGGGTCACCAGAGGTCAAATAGTGAAAATCTTGTGTGCACGATATCTTCAGGTAGGATTGATGGATACTTTTCATACATGGTATACAGGTTTGCCATATTGAAAGGAAGAACCCTATCATTTTTGGTGGAGGTCAAAGGTCATCTGGGGTCACCAGAGATTAAAAACTGAAATTTTTGTGCACTCAATATCCACAGTTAGGAATGATGGATGCTGTTGATAGTTGGTATGTAGGTTTGCCATATTGAGACAAAAAAGCCTAATGTTTTTGGTGGAGGTCAAAGGTCACCTGGGGTCACCAGAGGTCAAAAACTGAAAATTTTGTGCATGCGATGGATACTTTTCATCGTTGGTTTGTCGGTTTTGCATATTAAGAGGAAAATCCCTGGTTGTTTTTGTGCAGAGGTCAAAGGTCATTTGGGGTCACCAGAGGTCAAATAGTTAAAAACATTGACATGATATCTCCAGATGGGAGTGATGGAAACTCTTATACTAAATGTAAGGCATTTAAACACATGGTACCATGAAACCTTCTCTTCTTGAAATATGACAGGCACAAGGTTTTCAGTGTTTTCCCAGTGTTTCACCTCAGGTGATGACCTCAAATCTTTGCACCAAAAATAAACCCTTGATTCTTAGCTTTAGAGTTATATTTGAGAAACAAGCTTAATAAAGAAACTGTAATGAGTAGATCAAAACTACAATGCATTTTTGCATTCTGGTTAAGATGCAGTATACTGTACTGTAAACATTGGTACATAAATCAGCCCATGGATCAGTCCTGTCTAATGAATTTTCAAGTAGTTTCTATTTGTGACTGCTATACATTCGTATGTAAATTTCACAACTGTGCAGGTACTGTACAGTATGTCCTTCACAAAAAGTTGTACAGCCCATCCATCAGAAGGGAATATTTACAAATACAGTACTTACTAGAGAAAAGAGACAAAGACTTAAAGTGCTTGTTACTGATAGATTGTTAAGAGTCTTCTCCATAATATCAGTGGTTTTAGTTTGTCTATCTTTCTGAAACACAGAAATATTTGACACAAAATTTTCATCTGGAAAAGTCCACTTTCTGTGGGTATATGTTCATCACAGAGAGGTTTTGGGGATATTTTTGTGGTTTCTTGGGAAGGACAAGAACTGATATACAACATGAAGTACTGTAATATAGCACAAGTCAGATGTTAAACAAACTGTCTGAATTGTATGTCTGATTTCGGAATTGCTTAGGAGGGAAAGTTGCAGGAACTTTAAACTTACTGTATAGGTTGTCCATTGTGAATACATGATTCCTATCGTTTGTCAGGGAGGTCAAAGGTAATTTGAGGTCACCAGAGGTTTGAAAGTCTTTTAAAGGAGAAGGAAAGTCAGGACTGTGGACAGTTTTAAGTGAGAGACTAACATTTGGTGAACACCAAATGTTACCAAATTTCACGTACATATGTTGTTTACTTTCCAAGATATTGCAATTTGAATATTCATAAAAAATTTAGTCAGGAAGCTGCCATTTTGAGATTGTGATGACATCACCAGATGACATGTGATTGTAAAGATTTTGTTTTTCTTTATATTTCATTGTCAATATATTTTTAACAGTTATGCTTGGATTCAAATCACAGTTTGAATAATTTGATTATTGCATAATACACCTGAGCAGTAATTCAACACAAAATGTGTACAAGTTTGTGCAGATTTGTAGAAATTATAGGTAATGAAGACAAAGAAAAATTCCTGCTATCAGTGGTTATGTGACATTGTTTGACTTACTCAAGTGTGATTTACATTCAACTTAGGCAAAAATGCTAGCACCCTTCTCTGACTTTCAAAAGTGTGAAACTTGGAAAGGAAATAATATCTCTGAATGAAACTGTGGGAAAATGTGGTTCAAATACTTCTGCTTCACTTTGATAAAAATATTCCCAGGGTTTCCTGTATTTCAGCAACTGAATGTTGCTAGAAACTTAAATTGTTTTAACATTGATAGCTCTTGGTACATACTGCAGTTGATCCCTGTCATTGTTTATGATGGACAAAGGTCACATGAGGTCTGCAAAAGTCAAAGTTTGAAAACCTTGCACTGTACTGTAGATATGGTATCTTAAAGGGAAATACTGTAGGGTGTTTGTTTTACAGAAAACATCCATATTATTAAAACCAATGTTTGTGGACGCAGAATCATAGATTATAATTCAAAATAAGGAAGGACAGTAGCCTTCTTTTCAAGAAATAACTTTCTCACAGTTAGAGACTCAGTTGTTTGTTGCTCGATACTAATTTGTTCACCCAAACTTTTCAGAATTCAAATGATGCATCTTCCATTACTCATATCACATGCATAGTTGTTTTGAAAAGATGAAACTTTGGCAGGTGTTTATTAATGTGACTGGATGGTCTAACATCATTGACTAAAGCTATTTCTTTCGTATGTCATGTTGGTGTATTCTAAATGCCCTATTTCCCTTTAAGAAGGGTAAGGTGATTGAGTTTCAGTATTGGTTTGTTGGCCCTTTGTTTTTATTCCTTGCTGAAGGCAGGCAAGGAATCTATGTGATGGTGATAGCATGGGTGGGTGTGTATGTGTATGTGGAGCCTTGGCTTGCAAGCATATCTCAAGCAGGGAAAGTTGCTTTATTCAAAATTGGTGTGTAGTTACTGTAGTCCTCCATAGAGAGTAGATGATCCTAACCTTCCCAGTAGGTGTTGGTATGTGTGGCTGTTTAACAAGCCTACAAACTTAAACGCCTGCGACCCTTAGAGATTATATCTCATTTAAGTT
The DNA here is from genome assembly GCA_021234535.1 of Stichopus chloronotus. Lineage (NCBI taxonomy): Eukaryota > Metazoa > Echinodermata > Holothuroidea > Aspidochirotida > Stichopodidae > Stichopus > Stichopus chloronotus. The sequence goes on along the minus strand of CM037848.1, from coordinate 1,413,097 downwards.
TTCCTTAACGTCTGATGATTGACCCAAAAGAGCATGAATAGTCATAGCCTAAGGAAAGAAGTATTTAGTGCTACTGAGTGTAATAGATTTTTTCGGCATTCATGAATTGTAATAGCATACAGTACATTCTGTACGCACTGTCATTCAGTCTGAATCTAAGTAATAGTTCGTGGAAGCTGGTATTATGAATGCAGTCAGAGCTGATGCATGAGTAACACACATCCATTGTTTGGGCAAATTAAAGGTGATCCCTGCTCTTTTTTCAGGTTGGTCACAGTTCATTTCAGGTCACCAGAGGGGAAATTTAAAAACAAGTTATGGAGGATATCTCAGCAACTGAAAGTTGCTGGAACTTGAAACTTTCCCCATTGGTAGCCCTTCATAAGAAGATAAGCTCTGTCAAGTTTGATGAGGTCAAAGGTCATATGAGGTCAGTAGCGGACAGTTTGAAAACCTTGCAAACAGTATCTCAATGAGGGAAAGTTGCTTGAAGTTTGTATGTATGTAGTCATGTATGTAGTCTATTGTGAGTAGATGATCGCTATTCTTTTTCAGGTATGTACTGTAGGTCAAGGTCATTTGAGGTCATAAGAGAGGAAACTCTGAAAACCATCAAAGTAAGCTACAGTACGTCAGCTGCTGAAAGTTGCTGGAACTTCAATTTGTTTTCTGTTCATGAGTACTGTAGATGACCTCTGTCAAGATTTTAGGGTGTCAAAGGTCAGTAGACTAAACACAGTGTACCCAGATGGGAAAGTTGCTGAAACTTCAAACTTTAACTTACTGTAGTGCATAGGTTGTCCATTTTGATAAGGTGATCCCTATTGTTTCTCATGAAGGTCAAAGGTCATTTGAGGTCAACAGGTGAAAGTTTGAAAGCCTTTTAAGGAAGCAATCTCAGCTACTGAATTGTGCTGCCAATGTTAATTTCAAACTGTTAACATTGGCAGCTCTTGATTAATACTCTCTATCATTTTTTATGGTGGTCAAAGGTCACTTGACCAGCAAAATTCATAGTTTGAAAACCTTGTAGACATGCCATGTGATTCCTTGCCAATATTGATTAAAGTCATGGTATCTCAATGGAGGGTAAGGTTGAACTTAAACATTGGTAAAAATTGGTATTGAACTTAAAAATTGGTATGTTTCTTATCCTTTAGTCATCAGAAATATTTTCAAGGAATCACAAAGTCCTTTGACTTTCTGTTCTAGACTTCTCTCTGAAGATCTCACTATTGCTTAATTTCCATCTTATGCGGTACACTAGTTGCACTAACTTTAAATGTTTCATTTCTTTCAGTGAATCCAGAAAAGAGCCGTATTATTTTAAGCTGGGAGAGCAAAAAGTCATGAGTGGTTGGGAGAAAAGCCTGCAAGATATGTGTGTTGGAGAAATTCGAGAAATATACATCTCGGGTGAAGAACTTGATGGTCATCAAAATTCAGGTAGGCCCTTGGGCTTTTTTATCATTGCCTAAAATCTACAGTCACTACAAATGGGAAAGGGAGCATGTCTCCAGCCTTGACTGAAACTAGAGAAACCTCTTAAGGAACCTGATTGATGACTATGTATGTCTACCTGGACTAGACCTGCTTCTAGAATTAATGTTTGCCCTGCAACTAGCCACAGAAGGAGAATGATAACATTGCCTGATTGGACTGTTACTATACTCTCTTGAGCTTGGCGATGATTTTCTGCCAAACTTGTTCCTACTCTGGTCTCTAATTGCTCTAGAGCAGACTTTAAGTATGGATCTCTACATTCAGAATTGTACTTTGGAGAATTTCTAGTTTGCCTATGAGAAGACTCAAGATTGTTGAGAGTCTTTGGTTTCAATTATTCCTAATTCCAATTGATGTAGGGTCACCAATTTTCCTTGAACAAGTTAAATTAACAAATTGGTTTACCTACAGCCCTACAGCTGTTTTTGGTGTTGTTAATAAATTTTCAAATCTCTCTATCACAGAAACTAATTGATATTATAGCACTTCGTGAAATGTAATACAGTATGTTCATGCAAGTCGACCCAAGTAGACCAGTTGCAGCTGGCCAAAATACCTTTTTGAATCCACTGAGCATTCCCCATGAGCACCTGCACTGACTATGGTATGCCTAGCCTGTGAAAACGCAATAAGGTTATGTAACAGTAGTAACGTTAGTGCTACTGTATGGTAGTACAGTATATCATAACCCTCATCAAGGAACTCTTTTTACAAATTCTGGTATTAGAAAACACTAAAATCATTGAAATGTTTCTTTAAATGACATGTCACTTACAAGTAGTAACATAACATGTACCTGTAAGTGTTCTTTGATGGGCAATGAAAGACATGTTTAATATCTCCTACAGTAGTTGGTTCTAGACTTTTTGCTATGCATCTGTCGTAAATTTACAGAAGGTTTTGCATGATCATTTGTGCTTTTTTAAATAAGATTTTTTTGAACATTTCAACTGGAAAAATGCATGTGAAGTTATTTTGTTCACATAAAATATGCAACATTTCCTGAAGCATTAAAGTTTTGAAGCAGTATTGAATGATTTCTTTTGATCAAACTTGTCACTACATGTGAAGTACAGTAGTTTATCACAAGCACAAAATGCTAAACATATTATTTCAGCCTGATCTACCAAGATCTAGTGGTTATCGTTTGGAAGTGTGGGTCAGTTTTGCATTAACAAAGGTCTGAAAGCTTTTAGGGAACTCATTTCTTCCTAACACCCTCATCATTAGTGATTTCACTAAATCAGGCTTTACAGTCGGTTCTGTGCTATCCTAGTCTATACAGTAGCTGAACCATTGCCTTCTACCCTAGAGGAAATAAAGTTGCCAAATTTGAACAGTTGAATTGTGCGCTGCTGGTCATTGTTCATGTTACAGTATGTCAAAGAGACACCCAGAAGAATGTACTGTACATTCATGTTGTCTCGTCCATGACACTGGGAAATGTCGTGTCCATGATACTGATTCTTTTGTTGAACAGGAAAGGGGATGAACATATACATAGTGGAGGCTTTGTACAGCCCATGAGCCAAACTGCTGGTCATTGTTCGCATGAATTATATCAAGAAGACAAGACACCCAGAAGCCTGTACAGTACATTGATGTTGTCCCGTCCACGACACTGGGAAATGTCCCATCCGGTGGCATCTGCAACACTGATTTGAAGTGCATACCAGCTACATGGTGTGAACTGTTGTAATGGTGCCGGGCAATCTCTCTGTCTGTCTGTTCTTCCATCTGTCCGTCCATTAGTCCGCCCGCCTGTCCATCCGCCACGCCCGCCCAGCTGTAATGTAACTTAATCATACATATTGTAGCCAAGATAACATGTCAAAGTCTGCTCTTACTGACTTTGCACTAACACTGCCCTGTGCAGCATCAGAATTCATTCAGCGTGGGTATTTTAACTAATACTATCAACTGTCGACTGCAATTATTTTTTGCTCTGATTTTGTCATTACAACTCTTTTTATACATTCCATACTTGTGACACACTGTACTCTTGTAGGTGCTGTCATACCAGATGCGAACAGAGGCGAGGTGTTTTACAGGATCGAACTTCTCAAGATTCTGGACAAACCACCAACACCAAACTTGTTTAAGAAAATGGACTTTGATGGTGACAAGAAAATCTCAAAGAAAGAGGTTTGTGTTGTAGGCATTTACAGCATCTTCATAGATAAGTATGGTTTAGAGTACCCTTTTACTTTTGTGTGATAATCCAATTTCATCTTGGTATCCAAGTAACCTTTTTTCCTACCTGCTAATATAATGCCCTATAAAAAAGAGTATGTGGAACAATACTTTGATAGCAAGGCTGTTTCTGACAGTCCAGTCATTACCATTGTCTCTCAAAGCAAGTGCTCAAAGCAAAGTGAATGGGTATCTCTTTGAAATCAACATAGACTGGTGTAGAAGAATAAGGTATAGACTTTTTGTGGAGATGCAAATACTTAAAAGGCTTATAAGCACAGCTGGCCATATGACTTGGGTGATCACTCGTGCCTGCCTAAACTCTCGCCTGCCTTGGAAGCAAAACTACTTCCCAAGGTGGGCATCAGAATGCCCTAACTAAATTGTGTGTTTTGCAACACGTACTGTAGCCCACCTTGAGAAAATAATCAGCCATGGGAAAATAAATCGCTAAAAACATCAGAATACTGTATATGAAGATAAATACATGTCGAAGAACCAAAAAGGATCTCTGCCATAAATATTTGGCAACCTACAGTACATGGGGAACACAGCCGACGGTACGGCTGAGGGCAGTACAGTATTTGATATGTCTGTACTGAACGTGATCATACATAAGAGTTGCTATTAGTCCATATAGTTGCCTCCCTGGTATTTGAAAGTTTGTCCTTAAAACATTCATCAAAATGTTGACTGTATCAATTTCAAATGACTTAAAAGTAAGGTAGTACTGAAAATTTTTTTGTTAATTTTTTTTTTTCAATTTGTGACAATGTATGCAACGTTTTGAACTCCCAAAAGTAAGAGATTTCAGTCCCCCAAAACGTTGTGCAATCTCAAAACCTGTATTGCTTGAAAAAGATCTCAAACTAACAGTCCACAATATATGCACAAACTTTCTGCTGAAATTTTCCTTCTGCTTGATATTTTCCTTGATAATGGCTTGGGATGTTTGCTGCCCACTAACATGCATACTGTAAATACACACTAACAGTCGAGCCTATACATGTCACTGCCTTTAAATTCTGCAGGTCTACGATTCTCACACAATTTTTTATGTAAAGTTTTAATGTTTTATATGTTGTCATATTTATTGCCAAGCTTTAAATGCTTGATGATGGACAGGATAGCCTACAGAATTTTTATCACATCTTTATACATTAAACTTATGAAAATTTGAAAAATGCTTAACCATATGTAACAATGTTATGTGACCCCAGTGCAATGGATTTGGCTTCAACCTATAGAACTTATTTCCTAATATAGCCATGAGGGATATGTGCAAACCTTCACAGGCACTAGTACAAAAGACTTGCTAGAACTGCCCCTCCCCATCAAGACACCCCTCCCCCCGTCCAGAAATTTTTCAGAGCTGTAGTTACATTAGAATGTGTTATGCGTTTAGTTAAGATACACTGTAGTAATATGGAGTTGTATATACCTGTATACTGTAGTTGTATTTACACAATTACCCTCCTAAAATATTGGGTGGGCAACTTATTGCCCACCTTGGACCGTGACATCTCAGTTTAGGTGAGCAATTGCTTGCCCTTCTGAAAAATGTCCATGACCAGGCCTGGTCATAGAGTTTATAATTTACCACAGAATTTTATCAAGTACTGCAAACTGTGGATGGTGTTTCCTTCTTCAATATTTTTCATAACATCTAGTTTAGGAATACTCAACCTGTGGCCTGTGGACCAAATGCTGCTCATGTAGAGGCATGTATGTGATCCCCAAATCCTATTTTGAACAGAAATATAAATTCAAGATAAGAAAAAGAAACAAACAAAACAGAGAAAATACAGTATTACGGATTTTATACAAAACTCAGGATAACTTATAATTTAATTCACTCCTCACTTACCTGTCTCCTCACAACAAATGCACTCCCATCTCCCATGCCAAGAGTACTGGTAACCTGTAACACCGCTACTGGCACCTTCCGGCCTAATACTGGAATAGTGCCTCCATCCCATTCTGCCATCCTTATGTGCTACAAACTTGGAGGTTTCAGGAAATTTGTATCAGAGTTATTTTCTACCTTTCGTTCCTCTCTCTGGTTTACCTTGACTCACAGTTTGATTTGGAAGTGAAATTCTGAAAAGTCTACACCGTTTTTGCTACGTATCCTTCTCTTATTAAAATAATTTTCTTGTCAGAAATTTTAGCCTTGTTACATGTTGTTTCACACTTTTTTTTATCACAGGACGTAGTTGTGCGAGACTGTTTTATTCCTGATGTCTTCATACTACTATCTCACATCAGGTCTACTCTCTTTATCTCCTTGTTCCTCCTACGTTTGAATGTTTTTACCATCTTCTTCCACTGTTTGTCTCATTTTGTTTTACTTACAGAGATGTCAGTTTTTACCTTCCACACATTGTTTGGGGCATTTCCCCTGCTTGTAAATGCTCCATGGCAGTTGGGCTGCATACATATCTTAATTAGTCTAAGCCTTCGGATGGCATTATTTTTCACAGAATGACCTCTAGCTTTTCCAGGATGGCTTTATGCTGTACATGGCATTTTCAACAGGGTAATTTTTGGACAAACTAGTGGTGTCCCCAGATTAAGAGCCTGCTCTTATCTTGGCCCCAGGAGGTTGGCGTATTGAACCTCACTCTTTTTTGGCTCAACCAAATACGGACTTAGCAGGCCGAAGGAACAAGCTCCACATACAACTGGACATATTTCCTACACCATACACGTTGGTCACCCAGACCCATGGTGAGTTAGGAAGGAAAAGGAGAGGCTGCCACTGGAACCGGAACGTTCCGAACGGCATGCACACTCACGTTTGGCCCCTGGTGTCGTCCGAACCTGAGCGGAGGGGAGTCTGGAAAGAGTTGTGAGAAAGGTGGCCATGGAACGAGAGCATCCTGTGCCGTCCACAAGCTTGCCTAAGGCCCCGGTGTCGTCGGGACCCGAGCAGTTGGAAGCCAAGAGTAAGTCGACATTACCTTCTTCAAAAGAGAAATCACTTACCAAGGAATGATGGGCTCCATCCTAAATGGAATCCACTCTGGCCCTACACCGGCTCTGAGCACTGGACCTGAGAGAGAGGGTAGGTAGCACAGGATACTCAGAGACTGGCAGGCTGGCTTCCAGAAGAAGGGATTATAGCAGGACCTGAAGCAATTTAAGATTGTAACAAAGATGGTGGCAAGATGGCATACCACTGTACTACAGTTCTAAAGGACTGTCGTCGGAAGGCCCTGAAGTCAGGTACTGCAGCTGTGCTCGCCCGGCAGATACTGTACCTTTTCATCAGCCCGGAGAGATGGAGTGCCAAACATGGGCAAAGAATGCGGACCATCTTGGGTTTGCAATATCTTGTATTCAAAACCTTAGCTAAATTATGTTTCATTAGAACTCAGGTTGCGGACATTGTTGATCACAAGGCAAACTCTAAGGAAAGAGTTCTGAGCAGCGGGTATTTTTACAACAGACATTTTCCTGCATGTCTCAATACTTTAAGACTGTGCCGATACCAACGCCCAGTTACCGAGGGATCAAATGTTTTACCAGAGTGATGCCCATCGGTCTATTAACACATTTGACAATGTTTACCTGGATCACGAGTCAGAGTGGTTGTTATCGTTGCTGGACAACTGGCTCTTCATAGCAGAATCTGAAGTTCAATCAGGAAAAATGTCAGTGTCGCTTTGGAAGCCCTCAATCTGAATCAACTACAAAACAAGTTAAGTCTCCGTCTTTCCAGCTCAAGTTGTGCCTCTGCTGGGGATGCTCTCACACCTCAGATGGGGCTTGGCATTTTGGGGTCCCCTCGGGGGTAGAAATCCTGGAGGAATCATCACCCACCCATCGTTCAAGAGGATTCATCAAGTGACATTCTTCTTCTCCTGTTCAGGTCTCTTAACGTTGCAGGTCTCTTCTTACGGAGCATGTATCTACTTTGAACCAGATTAAGGGGGACTTACCAATTTTGTTCCACTGGATGTCATGAACAAAAGGCAGGGATGTGACTGCCAGCTGGACAGGGGGTCGTGGCCCAGTCTACAGTCACCCTTGGTGTCAATGGCCACAGAGGTCTCAAAGCCTCTGCGTCCTTCGGTAAATTCTGTCAATGACAGGGTAGGGTCCGTCTATGTCAACCAGCTTGAACTAAGGGCATCCAAAAAACAGAAAAGTGGAGTCATTTGCTCCCGAATTCATAGGTACAAGGTTTCAGATTGGTTCCAGTATTCGTAACTTAAAGTCCCAGACACGATTGGCTTCGTCAATAACCCGGTCAGCAGAATGGTTACTGACCTACTCCGGTGGGTGTAGTTCAGCCATACTCGTAGCAGTTTCCCTCTCATACCGAAGCTCCCAATGAGTGGTTCCTGCCTCAGCAGACTCACGGCTCCCCTTTCGACTGTGGGGTAGGAACTTGCCACATTTGTTTGTGGGGAAGGTGAACTCAGCATAGGGGACATCTTGCATGAGTCCTTCCCTTCAGAGTCAGTAGCAACAGAAGCCCTGTTCTTCACTCTGGTCAGTAAAGTGACATACATTTTACCTCCTTACCCACGTCACAAGGTCTGACTGGTATGAGGTACAAAACCATCCGGATAGCTCTACCTTCTGGGAGTTTCTGCATTTCAGAGCTTTATGATCAACCTCAAGACAAAGGTCATACCCTTCCTATGGGTGATCCTTGACCTTCGGAATGACATGGCGCTTCCATCAAAAAGGGAAGTGATATCTACCATCTCGAGAAGAAGCCACTCAAAGACCCTAGTCTGGCTAAGGGCCCTAGGCCTGATGGCTGGCCCTTAGAAGTAGTGGAGTTCTAGCTGCTGATGCAATCACCTCCAGATTCACCTGCTATGCTCCTTCAACCCAGATGTGGGGACATGAGAACCCTGGTCCCTCTTGAAGAATGTGTGTCAGCCTACCTCACGTGGCAGCCCCAGACCAGCATCTGGACCACAGGCCTTCACTTTAACGCGACACGTCCATGACGACAGACTTTTTACTTGAGGGTTGTTGGGAGATTTCCAAAAGAAGGGATTATGGGGAGGCAATGAAATTTTGGCCTCACAATCCAAACAGGAGCAAACCCTATTCACATTGCATTTTAGGCCCCAACAATTCACTATCGGGGCTAAATCAAGGGAGGTTTGTTTGCAGATGTGTTCCCTCCCTCAACCACTCTCTAACTGCAAGATTCAATCTGTCATTTTAGATAGACTCCAGTGACTCATTGTCAAGGCACACTGTGAAATGCCTAAATATTCTCAACTACTTCTATTTTCTGCAAGATAGAACAATCTCCTGAAAGGGTGAACAACAATCTGCCATGGTGAGAAAGTGTGCCTTATCGTTTTTGGTGGAGGTCAAACGTCATTTGGCATGCTGGCCGGGGGAGACAAGACACTGAAAACCTTTTTAACCCAACATATCCAGGTAGAAAGCTTGGAGAGAAACTTGGTACATTGATGCATTATAGTGAGAAGATACATTTCATTCATTTTGGTGGAGGTTAAGCCAGTGGCAAAGGATAGAGGGCATTCTTTAGCCCGACTGTATTTAAAACAGTGATATCATTCCACTCTTGGGCTACCATACACTGTGCCACTTTAGTCTAAAACTCCTACTTCTGCATTGTGTACAGACAGTACAATGTCATCATTGTAGGGAAAATTTGATCCCTCAGTACCCTGTATGTATATGGAGGTGATTATCAGACGGACCATTTCTAAATTTTAGAAAAATTTTTTGATATTATGCAAAATGCTTCTTCTACAGATTGCACAGTGGAAGTTGAGGTTATGTCACATCTCTACTATGGTAGTTTTTTCTGGATGTTCAGTATGTTTGGGTCCAAGGGCCCATGGTACTAAGTAGACATCGTGGTGCTGTTGGGGTATAAGAACTTTATTTGCAAAATACTTCTCTTACAGATTGTGTTTTACACTGTTGATGGTTACATTGTTGATGAAACATTTGTTCTAGGGATGTGGTTCCATCTGAGTGTTTGTCCTGTTTTTGGTCCAGTGTCCAAAATGGGCTATATAGGCCAATTAATAAAATCATGATGTACAGTATATGTTTCCTTTTCTATAGATTTTACAGTATGTTACAAAAGTAGAAGGTCTGTCACATTAGCACTAGGGTAACTGTGGGATGTTCAGGATATGAGTGAGGGATCATGGTCAGAAACAGGCCATATGGGCTATTGTACAAAATAATGCAAACTGCTCCCTTTCCTTCATAATTTACATTACCATACATCTGCAAAAGTAATCACAGTGCCTTTGGGTTCTTGTTGTTTCCTTGCATCAGCAAAAGACCCTATGTGGTCAGGTTGGCGTGTCTGTAGTGTATCTGTGACACTTGCTTCAGTACACTCTAAATCAATAGGGAGAAGCTTAAGTCGGATGAAAATCAAACTTGGTTTGTATGTTGGCTGTATTGAGAAAGTGAGGCCAACCATTTGGGGGCACAGGGGCAAAAATCTGAAAACATTTTTAACAGGATATCTCAAGTTTTAAATATTGGATGAGGTGTAGACTTGGTATATGGATGCGTTATGGTAAACATGCCTTTGGGGTGTTCAAGATATTAGGTCCAAGGTCCAAATGGGCTATATGGACTACAGTATTTTAAGGAGTCATGCAAAATCGATCTTCTCCTACAGGTTGTGTGGTACTACTGTAAGTTGAAATTGTGTCACATTGTATGCTAGAGGTTCCTTTCAGGTTGTTCAGGATTATTGGCCAATTATGAGCCGTATGGACCATTTTATGAAATCATGCAAAATGTCCTTTTTCTGTTTATGTAGCTTTACATGTGAAAGGTTTGTCAAATTAGCATTGTGGTAGTGGAACAAGGGTGTTCAAGATGTTAGGGTGGAAGGTCCAGTTGGGCCTTGTGGACCATTTAATGAAATCTTGCAAAATGCTTCTTTTCCTGCAGATTGTATGGTATTCTGTTGAAATTTTGTCACATTACTACTATGGTAGTGGTTCCATCAGGTCGTCCAGGATTATTGCTCTAATATTAGGCCACATGGACCATTTTAAGAAATCATGCTTCTCTGCATATTTTGCTGGTTTGCAATGTGGAATGTTTGCAAATTAGCATTGTGGTAGTGGAACCAAGGATGTTCAAGATTTTGGACTCAGTTGAAATTGTGACACACTACAAAGTGGTATTGCTTCCTTTGGGTCATTCAGGACTGTTGTTCCCATATGAACCATTTCATGAAATCATGCAAAATCTTTGTGCATACTTCGCTATACAATATTGAAAGGCCTTTTAGATTAAAGTTGTGATAGTGGAACCCTTTGCAGTGTTCAACATTTGTGGGTTGAACTTCAGAATGAGCCATATGGGTCATAAATTATTACAGTAAATCTTGCAAAGCCATAGTTTTTTTATTCCTTGCCGAAGTCAGGCAAGGAATCTATGTGATGGTGATGTCGTGTGTGTGCGTATGTGCGTGTGTATGTGACTCTTGTAAACACGATATCTCAAGAAGGGTAACTCTGAGGGATTTCATACTTGGCATGTGGAATGCCCATATGCTATAGAAGGCCCCTATTGTTTTTGGTCAAGGTCCAAGGTTATTTGAGGTCACCAGAGGTCAGAATGTGAAAACCTTGTAAACACAATATCTCCAGAAGGGTAACTGTGTTTGATGTCATACTTGGTGTGTGGGTTGGACATATTGAGTAGATGGTCCCTATTGTTTTTGTTTGAGGTCAAAGGTCATTTGAGGTCACCAGGGGTCAAACTGTAAAAACCTTGTAAACACAATATCTCCAGAAGGGTAACTGTGTTTGATGTCATACTTGGTGTGTGGGTTGGACATATTGAGTAGATGGTCCCTATTGTTTTTGTTTGAGGTCAAAGGTCATTTGAGGTCACCAGGGGTCAAACTGTAAAAACCTTGTAAACACAATATCTCCAGAAGGGTAACTGTGACTGATGTCATACTTGGTGTGTGGGTTGGACACATTGAGTAGATGGTCCCCATTGTTTTTGTTTGAGGTCAAAGGTCATTTGAGGTCACCAGGGTCAAACTGTAAAAACCTTATAAACACGATATCTCCAGAAGGGTAACTGTGACTGATGTCATACTCGGTTTGTGGGTAGGACATATTGAGTAGATGGTCTCTATTGTTTTTGGTCGAGGTCAAAGGTCATTTGAGGTCACCAGGGGTCAAACTGTAAAAACTTTATAAACACGATATCTCCAGAAGGGTAACTGTGACTGATTTATTTGTTTGTGGGTTGGACATATTGAGTAGATGGTCCCTATTGATTTGGGTCGAGGTCAAAGGTCATTTGAGGTCACCAGGGATCAAACTGTAAAAACCTTGTAAACACGATATCTCCAGAAGGATAACTGTGACTGATGTCATACTTGGTGTGTGGGTTATTCATATTGAGTAGATGATCCCTATTGTTTTTGGTCAGGGTCAAAGGTCATTTGAGGTCACCAGGGGTCAAACTGTAAAAACATTGTAAACACGATATCTCCAGAAGGATAACTGTGACTGATGTCATACTTGGTGTGTGGGTTGGTCATATTGAGTAGATGATCCCTATTGATTTTGGTCAAGGTCATTTGAGGTCACCAGAAGTCAACCTGTAAAAACCTTGTAAACACAATATCTCCAGAAGGGTAACTGTGACTGATGTCATACTTGGTGTGTGGATTGTAAGTAAGTAGAATACTCCTTTTGATTTTGCTGGAGGTCAAATGTCATTTGAGGTCACCAGTGGTCAAACTGTAAAAACCTTTTGAACACAATATCTCCAGAAGAGTAACTGTGACTGATGTCATACTTGGTATGTGGATTGGTTACATTGAGTAGGTTATACCTATTGCTTTTGGTGGAAGTCAAATGTCATTTTAGGTAAAAAAAAAGGTCATTTTGGGTTAAAGGCTTATTAATGTGGTGTTTCAAGAGACATAACTGTAGTTGATCTCATACTTCTCATGTGGATAATTCATGTTTGTTATAGTATAACCATGTAGCAAGGAATCACAAAGCCTTTTGGCTTTCTGGTTATTCCTGGCCAAAGGCAGAAGGAGTCTATGCGATGGTGATGTGTGTGTGTGTATGTGACATTTCTTGTAAACAGGATGTCACGATGTCAGTAGATCGCTATTGTTTTTCATGGAGGTCAAAGGTCATTGAGGTCACCAGAGCATGAAATATGAGAACCTATTAAGGGAGATATATCAGCAATGGAATGTTGTTGGAACTTAAATCTCTTGTTACTGGTAGCACTTGGTGAGTAGATGATGTCTGGCTTTTTGTGTGGGGGTCAAAGGTCATATAAGGCCAATACAGGACGTAGTTTGAAAACTTTGTAAACATATATTTCAAGGGGGGAAAGGTGCTTGAATTTAAAAGTTGTTGTCTTGATAGTCCATTCTGAGTAGATGATCCCTATCGTTTTTCATGAGGGTCAAAGGTCATTTGAGGTCACCTGAACTTGAAGTATGAAAACCAGTCAAAGGGACATATCTCAGTAACGGAATGTTGCTGGAACTTCAAAGTGTTATCGTTGGTAGCACTTGATTTTAGATAATGTCTGTCATTTTTTATGGAGGTCAAATGTCATGTGAGGGCAATAGAAGACATAGTTTTAAAACCATGTTAACACAGTATCTCCAGGGGAGAAAGGTGCCTGAACTTCAAGGTGTTGTGTTGGTAGTCCACTGTAGGTAGATGATGTCTATCATTTTTCATGGAGGCTAAAGGTCATCTGAGGTTAAAGTATGAAAACATGATCTTTCAGCAACTGAATGTAACTAGCACTTTAAACTTTCAAAATTAGTAGCAGTTGATGAGTAGATGATCTCTGTTAATTGAATTGCCTATTTGAGACTGAGAATATCATACAGTACTTTCATGTTTAGTCAAATGTTAAAATCACAGATTTAATGTTCTTACAGATGTAAATTTATAGCAAAAGCTGATAGTTGTGGACCTACTTGTTTAACAACTGAAATATTTTTGGGAAGTCAAGTGTCTCATCTTGTCATGACTGAAACGTAATACAAAAAATCATTCTCATCTGCCCCCCCCCCCCCTGTTCCTTGACAAGAGGTAGATGTTTCAAGGCAGATAAATGTTGCTAAATTGAATTTGGTCTCATTTTCTTCTTCAACAAGCTGTTAAAAGTGCTGTTTTTTAATCCTCTCAAATCAATCACTTAATATCACTTAACTTGGCTGTTTAGATTTATCAGCTACTTATTTGCCAGCAAATACCTGTGAAGAGTAGCAAAGTACTTTGTTTTAGTCACCTTTTCCCAAGGTAACTATGGTACCTTTATGCAGGTAAATATGTTTTAGGTTGCCTTTTTCAGACTTTTAACCACACTTTGGTGTCAGGAACTTTCTGTCAACTTTATTACTGTGGTTTAGTAACAGATATATCTGACACAGTTTTCATATGTGGCTTACATTCGTGGTTTACATTCTTGTGTTCTGTTTTCGTTTTGCTATGGTGGCTTACTTTCTTCCATGGTTGCTTTTGTTTAAAGTACTGTACTTGTATACATGTGTTTGGAGAAAAGAGATATTGGCAAAGAATCACAAAGTCCTTTGACTTTCTGGTTGAATACAAGAAGCCTATCGTTTTTGGTGGAGGTGAAAGGTCATGTGGGATCAACAGGGATCAAAAAGAGAAAACCTTTTAGACACAATATCTCAAGAGGGGAACCTCCCACATGTGTCAAAGTTAGTGGGTGTACTTTATCGAGTACAGGAAGCGTATTGTTTTTGGTGGAGGTGAAAGGTCATTTGTGGTCAACAGGATGCAAGTAGTGAAAACCTTGTAAACCAATATATCTCAAGAAAGGAAGCTTGTACAGATCTCATATTTAATATGTAGGTGTACCTTATTGAGTACAAGAAGCCTATTGGGTTTGGTCTAGGTCAATGGGCATTTGGGGTCAAATGGTGAAAAACTTGTACACTTATCTCAAGAAGCTTGTACATTTCTCATTTTGTTGGTATATAGGTGTACCTTATGGAGTGAAAAAAAAAACATTTTTTTGGTGGAGGTGAAAGGTCATTTGGAGTCTGTACTGTAGGTGTCAAATAGTGAGGACAGTGTAAACAAGAACTCAAGATCTCATATATAGAACTTCAAATCTCCTATTTAATCTGTGGGTGTATTTTTTTGAGTACAAGAAGCCCATTGCGTTTGTTGAAGGTCAAAGGTCGTCTGTTGTCAACAGGGATCAAACTGAAAACCTTGAAAACACGGTATCTCAAGGAAGCTACCTGTAGCTTGAACAGGTCTCTCTTTTCTGGTGTGTAGAGGGTACCCTATGGAGTACAAATAAGCGTTTTGTTTGTTTTGGAGGTTGAAGGTCATTTGACGTCAACATAATTGCTCAAGACTGGACACTTGCACAGATTTGATATTTGGTCTTTGGGGAAACTCTTGGATATATCTGTTATGTGCACCTGTGTATGATCAGATGGATACCTACATAAGCAGATGTCATTTTTCTTCTCAATTGGTGATGTGATCAGTGACTGTAACATTACAATATCCAAACATCTTACTCTTACATTACACTACACTGTAGTCTACATAGTAATTAAAAAGAATCCCCATAATGAAATCATCAAAACTACAATGCATTTGTGCATTTTGATTTTTTGTCTTTTAAGTTGTGAGATGGTTATTGTTTGATGTACATTATTGGGATGACAGTCTGGTCTCTGGGTGCACAGTGTAAAAGACAGGAAGTTGGAATGGCAGTCTGGACCCCAGGTACATAGTGTAAAGACAGGAATCAGGAATGACAGTCAGGGGTCTTACGTACACAGTGTAAATACAGGAACTGGAAATGACAGTCTGGTCTCTGGGTACACTGTGCAAATGCAGGAACTGGGAATGACAATCTGGTCCTCCGGGTAAAAAGTGTAAAGCCACAAACTGGGAATGACAGTGCGGTCCCTGGGTAAACTGTAAATAGAGGAACTGGGAGTGACAGTCTGCACTCCAGGTACACAGTGTAAAGATTGGAACTGTCAATGACAGTCTGGTCCCGGGTACTCAGTGTACAGTAAATACAGGAACTGGGAATGACAGTCTGGTCTCTGGGTACAAAGTGCAAATGCAGGAACTTGGAATGACAATCTGGTCCTCCAGGTGCACAGTGTCAATGACAGTCTGGGCCCTGGTTCTCAGTGTACAGTAAATATACAGGAACTGGGAATGACAGTCTGGTCTCACACACTCAGTGTAAAGAGTGCTACCTGTAAAGACAGGAACTGGGATCACAATATCTGGTCTCTGTAGACACAGTGTAAGCACTATATTGTATGTTGTATAACTGTACTGTATATGTACTGTACGTATATACAGTACTGTACTCTACTGTGTGTTTTTTGCTGTATTGTGCATCACCACTCGTCATACTTAATATCTTCTTGTCATCTAACAAAAGACATGGCTTACTAATCAAATATCTCACATAAAACTCATCTTTTTTTCTAGTAAGTCTCAGTTTCTGAATCTTTCTTCACTTCCTTATCTACTGAAAGCAAGACTTACCAGTTTGCAGGTAAACTTTATACCGTGGTATCTAAACTAATGAATTTCACAATGTCAATTTCTGTTTTCTTTGGCAGATGAAAGCGTTTTTCTCTGCTCAAGGTCTAGGAGGCCTAAAGGAAGATGAAAGCTTGGATTCTGCTGTTGATAATATATTTGATTTTCAAGATAAGGATAAAGATGGCATGATATCCCATGAGGAATTTCCAGGCCAAAAGCATGACGAGCTGTGATGTAATTATGTTTGTTCATAGAATTGTCCTGTGACATCTACAGTAAATTGTACCTATATATGCCTAGCCAGTGAACTGACCTCAGCAGCTGCTGATCAGATTTAAACAATGATGATTGCCACTCAGCTTGAGTGTGATTTTACTGACTTTGTCTCCATTGTTGTGAAACTATTATAGGGTGACAGTTGAGGATACAGTAACTCAAGGATAATATCTTAGGATCCTCCTCATTCAGAATGTATTTCAAATCAGGTCAATTAGCAGCTCACATTAATGGCAGTTGTCTGCAAAGGAGAGAAAATACATGTTACAAAGAAAGAAGTAAAAATATTTTTCAATACCTTTAGGGATTGATGAGTGCCTTGTTTAACCAGGAAACTATAGAATTAAAATATAACTTACAGGTACATCCCACTGCAGACTTAATTTTTGCAAATGTGTTATTTGCAAATTTCAACTTCACACTAGAAAAATACTACACTGTAAATATTTAACACAGAAACATATCATCACATTACTTTTCTTTTTATGAAGCAAATACATGCCAAAAACAGTGTCTTTATCTTAGGGGTTCTTTCTAAATTACCAGTTCTGCTCAAAAATCATATCTTTTACTCATTTTTCTGAGTCACTGTTGGACTAAATCAACCCTGCAAAGCTTCTTACTGTAGGTCAAGTACTCCTGTTTTTACGAAATAGAGGGTGCCATTGAAATCATTAGGAAAATACACAATGTGGTCCTTGCAGAGAGAAGTTCGACCAATGTGCCAAAGTTGAAGCTCAAAAACACTTGTGGTTTCTTCTTAATCAAGGTACAATTTGAAGATGAATATACCCAATCTTTAGCAAATACTGTAGCAAAGGTGTATTGTTGATTTGCTAGGGTTTATGTGACTTGGTTTTGTGCTCATATTCCAGGACTTGTATGTGTGTCTTACGCCGTAGTGTGTACAGTAGTTTAAACAGAACTAATATAGTCCTCTGCAGTTAACTGGTTAATATCACTATATCTTGATTATCTCATAAGTTGATATGATGATCATCAGTAATATTTTCTTGATTCTTTTTCAAGTGTAAATTATAAATTCACTATCTCTGAGAAATGACTGTTCCTCCTAGAAGTTTTTCTTTCAGTGTTTGGATGCAGAAAGTTATCCTTTTCTTATTTGACAGATGCTTGAGTTTGTCCAGACTGGTGAAATTGGTGGTCTTGAGAGACATGGTTCAATGGAAGATGCTGTGAATGTAATTTTTAAAGGTCAAGATACAGATGCTGATGGGTTTGTTTCTTTTGGGGAGTTTCAAGGACCGAAACATGATGAGCTATAGTAAATTGCTAGTTCTTTCTGAAGGGTGACTTTAGCCAGACTTGTTTTAGCATTTATAATCCAACAATGCCTATGTTGGTTTCTATCCTGAAAGTTTCCTCAGCTTTTAGATATGCAAAAAAGAATGTTGGGAATGTCCCTTTCTAGCTACACTTTATATACTCAGCCCTTGAAAGTATCCTTTGCATTCGACAATGCTAAGTTAAATGCCAAAGTAAATTGGTGTTAGCAAAAGAAAAATTGCTGAGGCACAAATATATTGGGGAATCCTACAGAAATGAGCCTCAGAATGCAAACCTGAAAAGTTGCCCAATAGCCCATGCCACACATATACAGAAGAGCAATCTGTCAGTATTCTTTTTTGTGCTTACTTGCTTCTTACTTTCCCTAATTAAACATTTTTGAAACAATGAATGAGATTGGCCCAAGCTTTTGTGTGGCAATAGCTATACCTATGCTCTCAAAATCTTCTTCAAAATGTTAACCATATCACTTTCAAAATAAAAATGACAATTAAAGTAATTTTAAGCACTGAAATTATTTCGTTGATAGTTTTGTAAACTGTGATAATGTTTGCAAAGTAGACTCATAAAAGGGAGAGATTCCAGTCCCCCAAACTTTTTTTCATCTCACAAGTTGTGTTACTCTTTATGTAGATACTCTGTCCTGTTCAGGAAAGCAGGATCAAATGTCAAAAATTACCCAGGCAGTTAAGAATGCCAAAACATGACATGAGCAAAAGGCCCTAAACATACATACAATCTGCAATATATTCTCAAACTTTAATTTGAAAGTTTGCTCCTCTGTGGCATTTTCCTCCAGAGTGACTTGAGACATTTACTGGTGCCTAACATGTAAACATATGTACTACACAGATCCTTACCAACATGTGTTACTAACTTATGGCAGTACTGTAGAGGGACCGCCTGAGCATAAGATTTCCAAAAAAATTGGTAGAAAATGCTTATAAATGTTTTATATGTTGCCTAGAATATTGTTAAGTTTATATTGTGTCATTAGGAAAAGGCTGGCATATTTTATGTTAAAAGTTTGTACGTTCAACTTAAGAAATATTTGAAATTAAGTATTCCACCATATAACAGTGTAACCAGAACCTAATACAAACTCATGACTCCAATGGAGATGAGATCAGTCTCAATCATATACTTGTCCATAACCATAGGGGGATGTGTGAAAGAAAATACAGGCACTCCTAAAAAGTTGTTTTAAATCTCTCTGCCCCATCCCCATCAAACTCCTTGCTTGTCCACTGACCACCTGGTTCAACTTATGATGTTTGCATATTGGTCTGTTTGCATCCTCATGTTTGACTTAAACACCTGAGGACCAACTCTGAATTCCATCATCTCATATCTTTGGTAAAGAAGCAGAACCTTGGAAGATGTCGTTGAAAGAGATGTTGATGTTTCCCAGTTGATATGTCAGTTCTGAGGAATCAGTGTAATGCAGTGAGTACAGTACGTGTTAAATGTGTTACCCAGACACTCTTGTTGATGAGCCTTCTATGTCTCAATAGTTTGTCTTGAGAAAAATTTGTGAATTGATTGTTTTCACATAATCATATTGTTTGAAATGGTCAAGGTCACCCTCCACTATTGAATTATCATTTTTGTTGCACCTTTGAGTAAAATTGTGAAGACGTGGATGTCAAAGTAATGTCAACATGAGTAAAGTATTTAATAATTGACAACTGTTTTATCTTTCACATTACAGAGTAATTGTATGTTCTAGTGAACTTGGACCTTGATCTATGTCAGTTGATTAAGCATGGAGCATTTGTATCTTGATTGTAAAATAATCTCAGGCTGATTGTTCAAGGAAACTGGTCACTTCATTGTTTCTGTAGCATCTTTGGCAAAGTTTGGATGATTAAAATGTAGTAGCCAAAACAAACCTTTGCAAAGGTGCTTAGTCAAAAGTTGATACTTTTTATGTTTTGTTGATGAACATTTGTGAAGGTGTGCAATGAGATGGGCAGTTCTCTTGATGTGATCTCCTTTGAGCGGTTGATGATACAGTAGTTGTGAAATGAGGCAAAGTTTTGATAGGCATGTCATCGAAAAGATGTGAATATTTCACTCCCTTTCATAACTTAAGTGTAACTAAAATCTAGAATCACATGAAAATATGTTTCAGTGGTTGAAAAGTAAATTCTATTCATCCAAATACCATCTTCATTGCATGTTCCATTGCTGAGATATAAAATGTTAAAGATATTCACTTAATTTGATATTTACAACTTACATGGTTTCTTGCACAGCATATTTCATGGGGATGGTGTATATAGTCAAGTCACCCCATGACAGTGAGATAGTGATCCAATTTTGTGATAAGGTGCAATTTCTTTTGAAAAAAAGCAGAGAAAGTTAGTTGAGTGGCACAAGACTGACATAACAATTTATTGTGCAATCTACCCCTTTAAATTAAGTGAATGAGCTTCACCATTTTACATCCCAGCTCAGGAATGTCTTGGGAGTTGGACCACTTGAATTCATATCAGGTTTCAATGGAATTTGTAACCATTGTAGTCAAGATGGTGATGCATTGTTTGTAAACAGTCTCTCAAGAAGGGAAGCTTGTACAAATCTCAAATTTGAGTTAAAGGTATCACAATGAGTGCAAGAATTTTGCTGTTTCTGATTGGGGTCAAAGGTCATTTGGGATAACCAGAGGTCAAACAGTAAAAATCTTGTATATAAACAATACCTTAAGAAGGGAAGCTTTGACAGGTCTCATATTTGGTTTGTTTCTATTCTGATTACAAAGTACAGTCCCAACATTCTGATTACTGTATGTACATTTACAAAGCTGTTTACTTGTTGTTCCTAGGGTAGACTGTAGAGACAACACAGTCACTGTGACTCAATTTACAATATTTAGGGACCCTGTCACTAGATGTTGACACTAGTGGCTGGTAATTTCATATTGAGCATAATGAATATCAAACTTGCTGAGCTCAAGTTCCTTATTGCTTTTGGTGAAGTTCAAAGGTCAAAAGAAGTCAAACCATGAAAACCTTATAATTGTATCTCAAGAATGAAAGTTTAGAGTTAACCCACATGTACTCTACTAGCAGACCACATCAAGATGAACATTTGTTATTTGTCATGTCATAGAAGGATTAATGTACTAGTTATCATAGTGTAAATCTGTTTATATTAAATTACCTCGAACAGCAGGGCTGCATCACCAAACCCACATGGTATTCTAGAATTCTGGCCATTCTTTGTGACATGTATTTTTGCAATCTTTGACTTGAGGTACACTGTAATGAGAACTTGTCACTCAAACTGTTGGTTGTAATGAATAATCTGAAATTGTAAAATGCATTACCTTCAAATCAGAACTAAGGAACTGCGTATATCAAACTGTATGTCTTTATTGCACCAAAATGTTAACATACTGCACCTCTGAAAATGTCTCCTCTCGTTTCATTGCCTGTATTAACCAAGCAATTTTTTTGATGTACTATCATTTTAACTAAGAATGTCTCTGCTTTTTTTTATCAAATTATACACAGAATTGCCATTTATGATATTTTGTAGATTTATCACAGTATACAAGCTTGTAAGTTTTGTGAGAGTTATTGTTTTATGTTTCTATGTACAGATAATCAAATGCATAGGTCATTTTTTCAAAGCATTTCTTTCGGGTGCTTTATTAAAATATTATGTTTTGTAATTTGAATGCCTACTTATGTCTTGGTTAATGTGTTTGCATGTCTTTCTTACATTCATTGGTTCTTTTTCACAGCACCGTAGACTTGAGTTCACCTTATACTGTATTCAGAGAATTTTCATTTTGTGTCAAAATTATTTCCAGGGAAGATTTTTAATGCATGATAAAATATGATAATCAGATGCACTGCTAGGGTTTTCCTCTCAAAAAGGTATAAATATGTATGTCATGTGAGGATTGGCTGGCAGATTTGCCCCCATAATGAATATTCAAATCAAGTAATGAATATTCTATGTGGGTTGCATGATCATTAGCCAATAAGGAACAGCGACAATAAGATGATGAAATGCATTTTCTGACCATGACTCTGTTGGTGATGTCGTACCGATGCATTTTCTTGTGATTGGGACCATGAAAAAGTACCTCTCACAAATGCACTAAATGTCCACATAGAGTCCAATATTTGCAGACTCCTGCAGCAAGTTTCAAAGTTACATTTCACTCACATAAGCTGTAAGGTTGGAACAGTGGTTCCATTAAGAGGGTTCTCTTATTAAAAGTAAATCGATAGTGCCTCCAATTGATTTAAATGTACAAACAACATCATTAGCCAAGATCCAATTAACCACTTCTGTACTGTATGTCCACTGTTATGGAGAAATTCTCATTCTTTGAAGACAAATAGATTCCACCTGGATTAAGTTTCCACATTTAGTCCAGGTGACTTTAGTCCAGGTGACTTGAACAAGCATAGAACTTCAAAGATTGTGATTTCCTCCCTTGTGGTTGATGAATCGTTAGGAAGATATTGCAATAAGCATGGTTTTTGCTTCTCTGCACTTAGCATGGTTTTTGCTTCTCTGCTATGTTATTTTCATTCTTGAGTGGTGTTACCAATATCATATGATACAGTATTTCTCATGGTCACCATTAATACCTGGCACAATGTGCATTATATGCAAGTCTTTCATATTGTTTTAACCTTTTTTATTTGTTGTATTCACTTCAAAATTATTTCAGTTTTGTAATGGTGTATTGTTTTCACACTACCAGTGAGACATGTGTTCCTATCAGCTTGTGTATTCATTGCAACACTGTAGTAAAACTAAGGCTTTCTTGTTGTCATTAAAATTTGCAAAAACTACTTATTGTTCACTTCTTCCTTTTGTTAGTGTTGCTTTTCCTTATAACTGGACAGAATGATTGTCTCATTGATGCAAGAGAAAGCATGCTGAGGGAGTGTCACCATTTCTGTTCAAGGCTCAGTTTTTGTGCACCACAAAGCTAGAGACCTCTTTAACTTAGACTTTCGCACAGGTGGTGCAGCCCTATACATGGAGGATGCCCAAGTGGCCTTTCATGTGATCCTTTGCTATCAACAAGATATCTCCAGAAGTTAAGCTTGGACTGACCTCATATTTGGTATGTAGACATACCACTACCACACTGAGCTTAATGAATTACGGTTACATGAAACGTAACTCAGGGATCAATTGGAATAATATGGTGAATAACAAAATAAACGAAATACCTCAGCAAGAGAAACTTGTCATAAATTAATACATGTTATGTAAATGTACTGCACTGAACACAACATATGGTTTCTTTTGTTGTCCATTGCTCTTACCTTGTATGCTGAACTTACTGTGATCAGCTAGGTAGTGCTGCACATTACTTAGCTCTGGTGTATCATCAAACATTTTCTGCAGTCTTTGATCTGCCTCTTCTTGTTGCACACTTCAATACCTCTTTCAGAAGTACTCAGGATAAAAAGGGTTGCTTTCATTATCCTACAGAGTGGGGACACCAATCAGCCCTACTGTTTCTGGTTCCAGTCATGATGAAATGGTAACCTTTGCAATCATGCAGGTGTGTGTACTGTACGTGTGTGTGTATGTATGTTTGTGATTCCTACCTTGTAAACACAATATCTCAAGAAGGGACACTTGTTCAGATCTCACATTGTTATGTGGGTGTTCTATATTGAGGACAAGAAGCCTAGTGTTCTCAGTGGTGGTCAAAGGTCATTTTGGGGTCAACAGGGGTCAAACAGTGAAAATCTTTTAAACAATATCTCAAGAAAGTGAAACTTGTAGAGATCTCATATTTGGTAAGAGGGTGTACCTTACTAAGAAGCAAGAAGCATATAGTTGTTAGTGGAGGTCACAAGTCATTCAGGGTCAACATGGTTCAAATAATGAAAACCTTGTGAACGTGATATCTCAAGAAGGGAACGTTGTGCAGATCTCATACTTTTTAATTGCAAGAAGCCTTATTGGTTCTAGGTCCACAGGGAAGCTTGGACAAAGTGTCATATTTGGTGGAGTTTTAAGGTCAACAGGGGTCAAATTGTGAAGACCTTTCAAGGATATCTCACAAAGCCTGGATGAATCTCATTTGTTAGTAAGTGTAGGCCCATCTCATTGAGCACAAGGATGATATTGTTGGGTGGAGGCCAAATGTCACTTGAGATTATCAATGCAAGGGTCAAAATGTGACAACCTTGCACATGCTTTCTGAAAAAGGGAGCTTGGGAAGCTTAGACAGATTTCATATTTGGCCTGTAGGTGTAATGTATAAAGTACAAAAAGCCTGTTGTTTTTGTGGAGGTTAAAGGTCATTTAGGGTCAACAGGGGTCAGATTGTGAAAACATTGTCATGGAGAGACCTGAACTGGGTTCATCTCTTGAAGGTGAAAATGCTTGGGCTACAAGAAACACACACAAGACGGACAAAGGCTGAAATTGCTTTTTTTTAATGAACACAAATGTATTGGACTTTAAGTCCTTTGTGACTTTACTTTCTTTGAAAGATCTTGCATTGCTATGATACCATAATCACTATCATAAAAAGAAGATACCACAATTGTAATAATAATGATAATAATAATTAGAAAGAATAAGAAGATTACTTTTATCTGTTAAACCCTCCAAACTTGGACTTTATTATAACGTAATTATTATAACGTAAGGAATCGACAGTTCACATTAGCACACTGTTTATAATCTAAGGTAGTACGTTTTGTTCGTAACGTCCACAACTAAATTAGAGGTAAGCAGTATGGATCACATTCCTAAGTTGCCTGTAGACCACTGAAGGGATCAAGAGTCGAAATTGACCAGCCTTGAAATTACCAGACTTCAGCGATATGCCTAAGGTAAATATCTTTATGGTAATAGCAGTCAGATTGAATATCTAAAAGGTGAGGTAGCCACAAGTCGCGCTCAGGAAAGCGAAGACTTAAAGTTTAGTATAAAAAAGGATCAGGAGGGACAATTAAGTCCCCATCAAGGACCCTGAAAAAAAAGATACGTAAATCAAACCTGGTCACAAAGCCTAAAGTACTTGTCCAGTGCATTCTTAAACCCATTTACACTTCTTGCCATCACTACGTCCTCAGGCAACCCATTCCAATCATTCACTACCCTCTAAGAAAGGAAGTAACGACGAATATTGATCCTACTTTGAACCTTCTGGAGTTTAAGACAATGACGTCTAGTAATTTTACTATTAGCAAACTTGAAAAAATCAGAAAATGATAAATTATCGAATCCATGAACAACCTTATAGACTTGTATCAAATCCCCACGTAATCTTCTCAGCTCAAGTGAAGTGAGATTTAAGAGACGTAACCTGCTGTTATAGGGCACACCCTTGAAAGCCCTAATCAATCTAGTAGCCCTGCGCTGGACTTTCTGAAGTAACTCCCTATCTTTAGAAAAATATGGGTTCCAAGCTTGAACAGCATACACTAAATGAGGTCTAATTACCAACTGCTTATAGAGTCTAACAACAATGTCCTGCTTAAGGAAATTAAAATTTCTCTTAATCATACCTAAAATCCTATTTGCTTTTTAGCTGTTTCAACACACTGCTTAGCTGGCTGTAAAGAAGAATCTATGTGAACACCCAAGTCCCTTTCCACAGAAACCTCTTGCAGTGACTGTCCATTTAAAGTGTACGAATACCTAGGATTGTTATTGCCAATATGCATTACCTTGCATTTATCAATATTGAACAGCATTTGCCACTCCTGAGACAAGTGAAAACCCTGTCTAAATCCTGATGAAAACTCTTTGAATCACCTTCAGAGGAGACCTCAGAATACAATTTGGTGTCGTCAGCAAACTTCTTGGCTCTACACACAATATCAGCATAAATGTCATTAATGAAAGCAATAAACAGGAGAGGACCCAACACGGACCCCTGGGGGGTACCCACTAGTAACCTCCTGCCAAGAAGAAGTGCAACCATTTAAACCACCCTCTGTTTCCTATTACATAACCAATTCTGAATCCAGGTCAGTAAATTACCACAGATACCCATACTCTTTAATTTAAGCAAAAGATGCTGGTGGGGAACCTTATCAAAAGCTTTCTGAAAATCCAGAAAAACAATATCAACATACTTCTGCCTACCCAATGAACTAGTAATGTCTTCCATCGAACTCCAAAATATTGGTGAGGCACAACCTTTTTTGACAAAAGCCATGTTGCGACATTCTGATTAAAGAATAACTACTGAAGAAACTAACCATAGACTTTTTAACAATAGATTCCATGACCTTACAAACAACACTAGTGAGACTGACAGACCTGTAATTACAGGGCTGTGACTTATCTCCCTTCTTAAATATTGGGGTGATGTTGGCACACCTCCAGTCCTCAGGAACATAACCTTCAACCATAAATTTATTAAAGACCAGTGACAGTGGAACACAGAAATGATGAGCAAATGACCTCAACAAAATTGGATAGACTGCATCAGGGCCAGGGGCTTTACGAATATTGAGAGAAACCAATTCTTTTAGAACTATCTCACTAGAAAATAAGACAGAGTCCAAATTTGGGAAAACACTTTTTCCAATGGCACTAGGCAGATCTGACAAATCTTCATGTGTAAAAACTGACACAAAATAATTGTTAAGCAGTTTTGCAAGATCTTCGCTGTCAGTAACTACATTGTCTGCATTAGGATCCCTAAGAGAAACAACACTTTCCTTAACCTTCTGCTTAGACTTAACATAAGAAAAGAATGCCGTCAGGTTGTCCTTAATATCATCCGCTATACTCTGCTCGAAATTCAGTTTAGCTTTAGAGAATAACTCTTTCACTTTAAGTTTCGTTTCGTTTCATGTAAGTTGGGGAATGCGTTAAGCTTATAAAGGTCAGAAACAGCGATACTCATCCTATAACGCCTCCACATTTTCCGCTTTTGTCTAATGGCACACCTGACTTCTTTAGTAATCCACGAAGGCCTACAACTTTTACGACACCGAAACTTCCACAGAACATGATGATTCACAACACACTTCAATATATCAGCTATAACGTCCCAAGATTCTGAGGCAAAATATCATGAAACACCTACCCTGTAGTACTGATGATAGCTTATCGGATGAAAATGAAGTTCAGACTTGTACAAAGACTGTCAGCACAGGAGATGCCCTCGACGGCCTCGAGTTCAGGTTACAACTGAAAAACCATTAAAAGCCTACACTCTCAAGTAGCTGGCTCCAACACTTCTATTAGAACACCACCAGATCAGTCTCCCCCTTCAGTTCACCCTACATTTTCCTTACAAGTGACTTGTCGGCAGATGGGTGTTAGAGGCAGACGAATATTTAGGCTAGTGTAACCATCTTAAAAATGGAGCACGCAGCTAACCAAATACAAAGAAAGAGATCTACCCTGTACCCTAACCAACGCAACTGTGCCGATATGCAACCTCCAAATGTTCGGTGATTTTGCGTATACAAAATACTGTACCTGGAATTTTGTTTGGTCACTGAGCCTATGTCTTTGTTTTCCCCTCAACAACCGGAACCCCGCTTGAAAAACCTCGCTACTACCATTCAATATCACAGAAATGGGTGGACAATGAATAGTACTGTTGAAAGACTCCGGTGCTCTGTAAGTGGTATGCAGGTGAGTACAAGCAGGGAGCTGTTATTTCTGGTGGATGTCATAGGTGGGTCAGCAGGGGTCAAAATGTGAACACATTGTGAGTACAATATCTCAAGAACGAAAGCTTGGAAAGATCTTGTATTTGATATGAAGGTGTAACGTATTAAAGGGGAAATCAGGGTTTATTTTCACAATTTATTTCACAATTCCCCACCGGTATCGCACAATGAGTTTTAACTAACAAATAAGATCAAGATTATATATCTCAAAACATGTGGGCAATTTAGAGAAACGAGTCAAATTCGCAAAAATCGGTGAAGAACTTCGAAAGTCTGTAACATCCATATTCATCGAATCAAATATGAAGATTCAATACTATCACCCGTTTCAAGGGTTCCCTAAACAAATATATTGCATTCTGCAGTGGTTGCTTGTGGTATGTTAGAGGGTGTTCTATAGCCTACCAACAGTTTTCATGCGTGTTTCATGTATCTTCCAGTTTTTTCATTCCTCCTACATCTGCTGTCAATCAGTGTGTTTTTTCCTACATTTTCAGAGACAAAATCCTTCCAACAAATTGAAATTGAAATTCCTACTTGTTTTGTCTTTCTTCTGAGAACCCTTTCACTATTTCAATCCTTTTGTTTAACTGTCAGTTTGTTACAGTAATTGTAGGGGTCAATGTGAAACATGTGACGAAACGTTAAATATGTGAGAATCATCATGCATCCTACCAGTCAACTCAACAAAAGAAGTAGCCACAGATTCATTTGCACCATTTTGTATCTCACTATTACATAATTTTAAAAAATTTCCAAACTATGGGGAGCTCCTGAGTTTTACAGTTGATTCGTGTTACATTCAAGTCATCACTTAAAGGGGGATTTTATATAAACACAGGTCTAAATTCAGGTAGGGTGACTTCAAGTCGGATTTTATTTGTACCCAAACTAGGCCTACATCAATCATCATAACATGTAACATCAATACCAAAATTCAGAATTTATCCGTTTTGTACGAAAGGCTAGACGAGAGTGTTGGGAGAAATTAATTTATTACTGCACTGTGTATTGTATAAGAAACAAGTGGCCTATCATAAACGTATCAAACATGTTGCCGAGGTAATGTAATGTACACACTGAGGTTGGACGGCATGACAAAAACTCATTTTACCTATAATTGTAGTTCCATACAATTGATTTCAAATTTCTACATTTCAATGGAAACAAAGTAAGCTGTTAATTGTTAGCATTAGTCAATAACTCCAGCAACCACTGCCCAAACTACCCAGCTAGTTTTTTTTTTTCAAAAAAAAAAATTGCCCAAACTTAACACTACAGTGGAACTGAATTTTGAGAGCAAGGATTTGTTTTGGTACAGATAATTATTTTCATTTATTTTATGCACACACTATGATTAGAACCGTAACATATTGATAGACTTTCATAAACGTGACTATGACCTATGATCTGCTGATTTCTTTATGGCTGGTACATACAATTTGAACTTAAACTTAAGCCTCAAAATCAGCCTCCTATTGTTTCCCCCACCTCCTTCTCTTTCAAATCTTAGAAAAATATTTTGCGACGATTTGTTATTCTTACTCATATTGTCTCTGTATGACTGCAATAATTATTAACGAAATGCAGTACGTTGGCAACCGACCCTATATATATATATATATATATATATATATATATATATATATATATATATATATATATATATATATATATATATATATATATATATATATATATATATATATATATATATATATATATATATATATATATATATATATATATATATATATATATATATATATATATATATATATATATATATATATATGGCAAGCCGGGTTAGACACAACTCTCATCGCTTCAACGCGTTGAGAAATGGACGATAAACCAATCAAATACAGGGAAATGTGATTATTCCATTACGCATTAGGGGAGTGTGTTTGTCTAAGGAGACGGTTTTTAGATAATCTTGCTTGGAACTGGTGTAAAAGACAATACAAATTACAAGAAAAATCTTTAAAAAAAGTTTGAGATAGAACATGACAACATTTTAAGAATATGAAACTTATAGATATAATACTGAAAGCAAAATAAAATATATGGAACCTTTAATTAGATACTTAACAGCACTATCACAGAAAACAAGTCCCGTTGGGCTTTGCCTTTGCTGGTTGGCCTAATTGGGGTTGGACTAAATGTACATAGGTTTATCAGTGACCTTATGGGGACCTAATTGGGAGTAAATGAAACATCTTCAAGTTTCAAGTTTTAACATCTTAGTTTTAAGTCATTGAGTCATATTTATGTCATCAAATCATATGATTTATTTACATAAGCTTACTTTTGTACACATTGGTCGAAAGAACTAAAAGTGAAATAAAAATCATGACTTAAAGGAATTCTCCACCATCGCTTCTCATGTCTCTTAAAATGATGCAAGCATTATTGTAGGCAAGTCATTGTTGTCATTTTCAGGAATTATCTCAAAGAATTTGGAAAATGAATTATTTTAGTAAATATTATATCATACGAGCCTGGTGCTAGAAATCAATCGGTTGTGACGTAGTACCGACAAATCAAAATTGAACAATGTGGTTGATTTTTATCTCAAGCTAGTGTGGGTTGCTCTACTGTTCTGATCTCTTTTGTTGGTGATAAATCTTAGTTTCACCATGAAGTGCCACAGACATCCCTTTCAATGCATTGAGTGGAGCTACCTAATCGTTTAACGATTAGTTGACTTAAATGGCAGACACAAAAAATCTTGTACGCTCCACGCCAACCGCCGATGGCAGCTTAGGTGATACTTCCTACATGTTGTGTGCAATAGAACGTCACCTTATAATAAGGCCTGAGGCAAGACCCCCCTGCTCAGAGTTCTCGAGTGCCTATTGGTCCCATACCAGTACTATGGCAACACCTCTTCTCCCCACCCACCCGCTCCCTCACACAGTCCTTATATAGGTCCTGGCTGCACCAACGCTTGAATGAAATTCGCTGTTATGTTTCGTCTCTGTTGGTATACTATGTATACTGTTTTAAGTTCCAAAGCAATTTTTTTCCCCTCATCCCTGACTAAGGATTGACGCTCATGAAATACCACTGGTTGACTAACTTTGGATCTGATACATCGGACGTTGTAATGTGACTCAAGCACGTACCGTACCTTCACCTACCTACGTCACACTAGCGATATGGAATTCAATTTTGCAAATTTCAGCTTAGCTCTTCCCCAGCTTTAGATGCAAAAATGACCAAAAGTTGGCAATCTTATACAATTGTGGCGTTGCCGACAAATACTAAAATCAAATGATCACCAGTCGTGACGTGAATCATGTCCCAAACTGCTTTTACCAGATAGACCGAAATAAAAAAGGGACTGATTTGAAATAAATCTCTACGTAGAGTTGAATAATGCATTAGATCATATTGAGACAATTTATAAGAAGACTGTCTATAATTGGATACTGGTTTAAAGGGACGAACATAAACCAAATTACTAAGAATATATATATATATATACACTCACAAAAAGTGAGTAAAATAAGAACTCCAAAACTTTTTGGTAAAATTTTACACACAGTTAATGTAGGTCTTACATTATGATATAACTAAAATGTAGTAAAATTTACCAAAATTATGTTAAATTTACAAATACTGCTTACATTAATTTTACATAAAATTTATGGAGTTCTTATTTTACATAATTTAAGTAAATAATTCTCTGAGTGTATACATATATATATATATATATATATATATATATATATATATATATATATATATATATATATATATATATATATATATATATATATATATATCAAATGGTCTACGTAGCACAAAACTTGAAAGTATAAAGACAGAAAAGACCACAGATTTTAAAGAATACATCTAAAAAGTGAACAAATTATTGCAGAAAATACGACATGTTTCGAAATGCACTGCTTCCATCGTCAGGTACAAACTGAAATGAACTCTAATGCATGGCATTTGTGACAAATTGCAGAGAAAGAAAAGAAAAAAAAAACACATGAGAAAAGTAGATTAATGGAACAAAGTGAACAATGGACTATCAAGCTGTTTGTTTAGATTAGGTTTCTCCCAGCTGATGTGTAGACTTTCTTTTATCCGAAGTTGGAGCTTAGTGGGAACTGAGTCGATAATTTTGATAGAGTTGCGATCAGAAAAATGTTTAATTGCGCGTTCAGAAAAGAAGTGAACAAGTCAACATTTTGCAAAGAATTGTTGAGTTGAAAAGATACGATAAGTTGTCATTTGGACATTTTTGCCGAAAATTGTTGAATTGCTCACTTCGTCAAAAAGTGAACAAGTGGACATTTTGCAGCATATTGTTGAAATGACAAAATATGACAAGTTGTCATTTTAACAATTTGCAGAAAATTGTTTAATTGTTCAAATAACATAGCTAAAAAAATTGATCATTTTTCCTTTTTTTGTTGCTATATTTTCTTGTTATCTAGACATTTTGCAGAAAATTGTCAAGTTACAGGGCAAAGATATTCACTTTTAAGCTTCCGTTGTATATATATATATATATATCTATATATATATATATCTATATATCTATATATCTATATATCTATCTATCTATCTATATATATATATATCTATATATCTATATATCTATATATCTATATATCTATATATCTATATATCTATATATCTATCTATCTATCTATCTATATATATATATATATATATATATATATATATATATATATATATATATATATATATAGATGTGGGAACTAGTTGTCGTTTGCATCGTGGGTCGATCCCATCTTAATATACTGTGCAAGGGCAATCTGTGCAGTATATCATTCTCAACAATCTATTTACATATAGAAAACAAGTGTTTGTGTAAGTACTGACTTCTTCCATTGTAAAGTAACCTTTGTCAATGATTTTCGGCCAATAATTATCCGAACCCTTCAATTTACTTACGATTGACACAGTGCTTTATGTTACATATACAGTACGATTCATGCGGATTCATGTACATCCGGATCCGTCTATAGCCTAGATATATCTTCCGGCCTCAAACACTTTGGACACAGTGTTAATTGTTTTTATATATGTAATTATGAATACTCAAATACAATATATTCACATTACAAATAGTTACTTTACTGTATTTACTATACTTGACCACGGCATTGAAACTGTCATTTGCTCTTTGCTAACTCAAGGAGAACCTCCTTGGCTAATTACTACCGATGTGGTAGTAGATTTTAAAGGTTGCATAAAATTGAATTCAGTAAATCATCACATATAAATATATCTTTGGCTTCCGCATAGCAGAATTCTCAACTGATTGACAGCAAATTCGAAAGATACAGAGTAGCTCATATATTACACAGCGTACACAGGAATCCATTGTTATGTGGAGGAAATTTAGAGCTGTGGGATGGAATGGACATATACTTGGTTGAGAGAACTGAAAAACTTAAACTGTCTGGGGTGATGAGTATTTGTGTTTACCTTTGTCTTGGACCTTTCTAGCCCTTGCTAAGGGCTATTCGGCCATTTACTCATTACATACAATGCAGTCTAAACTTGTTAACCCCTTGACTCCACCAGCTCTTTTTCTCGTTTATAATTTTTCTAATCGTCCTTGCAACCCACTTAACAGCTTTACGGTTTACCTGTTTTCTATTATATCATTCCCTGGTATCTGTCGGCGGCCGGACTGGCATCCACCCGAAAGATTGTTTGGAAGTTTGAAACAAATCCATGAAAGCATGTGCACGTAGAAGGATAATGAAATATTGTGGAGCGATAGGTCGTGCACGAAAGTATTCCTAATATGACGTCATAAGCTGCCTTTAAGAGAATAAAAATAAAAGAGACGGTTCCAACTGTCGGTGAAACTTAACACTTGCATAACATTGAAAGACGTTCCAAGGACACCAGAAGCAGTTTTTGATATCAATTTCTTTCCAGATATTTAGAAAAACTAGTTTCTATATAGCTTTGGTATAGGTGTCCTGACCTCTTTAAACTTATTTCTGGTCATATCGACAAGTTGCTACCATAAACTTTGCAAATGCCTTTCAGTGTTTGGACGCATGGTTTAGGGGTTAAGTTTTCGCCTAATGTAGAAGTTGTATTCTATTATGGGGCCTAACTGGATTTGTGATATCAGCCACTGGATACCGTATTTTGATTGAACACACTCCTTCCTTTCGTCTTAAATTATCAACTTATGATAGTGATTCTTGTGAACCCCAAAGCGCTTTTCATTCCAAATTTACTTAAACTTAAGGATTAATACTTGTAATCACAAATATATTTACACTGTGTGTCGTAAGTAGCAGGTGGGAAAGAATTAGTTTTATTAGGATCTATCTGCTTTGTCGTAAGCCATGTGAGGGAGAAATTCCCACGAATTATGACTTCAGGAGAGGAATCTCCCATTAGCTACTAAAAATGAAGTTTGAGTTGAGTTTATCCATGGATCAACAAATGGTCAACCACAAGGTCTGTGAACGAGAGGCTATGCTGCAATAACCTATTCAAGCGACTCTCCAGCACTACTGACAAGTGTGCTTCTTCCTCTGATCTGGCCATGGTCACAGACTGAGAGAGGAAACAAACTAATCAAGTGCATTGGAGCAGAAAAGCTTTCTTCCTCGACCTGCTACTGGCAGGTCAGACTAGCTAATGTGAATTCCCTCTAATGTCACAAAATTTTGAAGTAAAAATTCATGTATTTCGAATAAAAATCGGCAGTTCATGAGTTGTGTACACCTAGACATATATTAAATCGAAGCATAACCTTAATCATGGGAACGATTTAGAAATTAGGGTATTAAATAAGCAAATAATCGCTTAGGGTCTGTAGCTGTTCGATACGTCCTCAAATTCTATATGCAAATATTGTGCAACCTCTTCATATGTGGAGTGTAGGAAACAAACTTGAAACTTTAGATGGATCCTAGATGTTCTGCTTCCTGAGTAACACTGTCCTTTCTTCAATTTTGGCGTTCCATATCAACAAACTAGTAAAACCACGGCCGGAAAGAAAACTCATTGATCTGCAAAATTGTTATTTCAGGAATCCTTGAGAGCTTTCCTCGTCATTTTGTGCTTTAAAAATTCTTTTCGTAACTAACATGATATAAAATCTGAAGACACGGTGCTTTTCAAATCGTTAGGCACATTAAAAGCACTACATGCTTCACACTGAATCTTATCAAACCAACACCAGCTAATTGCGTACAGTTACATGAGTGTTGCTAAGTAACGCGTGCCTCTCGGACTTCATTCGGAAGCTTCACGTACATGATGTATACGTACGTACTTAAATGCCGTGTACGTACAATTAAGTAACAAAGTCACCTCGATCTGTCGATTGAACAAAGTATAGACTATAGTAAAACCGGTATTGACGTGAAACTTTCGTTAAATTGAACCTCGAAGTTTATTGCCTGAGTTGTCAAAGCATCTGTAACCTGTGTAATTTATACAGGTGTTGAGTTTACCACAGATTGCGGGAAGTTAGAACAAGAGAGAGAGAGAAACACTGTAAACTTGTGCTAATGTAGTTTCTTGTTCCACTATCGCAACTTCGCGTATAGGCTTCGACCGTTACAGTGACTTACTTCGCACAGTCTTAACATTAGGCTTTTCTCTAGGCTGCTGTCTAGTGTTACCACTTGTTAGTGTTACTGTTATTGACTGTTGCCGTTGGGGTCCAGCCTAATTACTCAGGTTATTTGAAAGAAAAAAATAATAGTAATACAAGCACTTCGGCGTACCCCAGAGGATAGTTTATGCGTTGGTGAAACTGAAAGTAAAAATTGACTTTGTATTTGCAATTTTTGTAACTTATGTTACTATAAGTAAGAGTAAGACTAAGAAGAGGCTTGGCGGTTAATATTGAAGAGAACAGAAAAAGGCCATGGATGAATGGAATTAAAGTCTTGAAATAATCTTCAGCATCACCTTATTCTGAACATGGCTGATGTGCAGGTAAGCCAAAGTTAGGGGTAACGTGAGCCTTATCTGGCCTATCCTAATTAAGCCTAGGCTAGTTTCTTACATGAGGCCTATCTGGCCTAATTATAGGCAATCCTAAGTTAGTTCATTAGTCGATTACTTAATGAATATAGGCTAGGGACCGAAAATAGTCATTTACTAAAATAAACGTCTGTAGTAGAAATTGGTCAGGTGTCTCTCTTTCTGTGCTCTATTTTGGTGATGCCTAGGGCTACTGTTAGATTGAGTAATCCATGGACTATAGAAAGTTTGAAATGAAGGTTGAAATACACAAGTGTGAAGTAATCGGTTAGAGTCGATCACTGACAAAAAAAAAAAAGGAAAGAAAAACAATGATGTTAATTGTTGAAATTCGGTGACATTTTATCTCCTCTGTGATAATGTATGCAATTTTTGAATTCCCCAAAGTAAAAGATGTCAGTCTCCAAAAACATTGGTGGATCACTCAACTGGTATTGCTACAGTATCTGCACATACTGTTACTGTTTGTACTGTAGAAAGTCGTCAGGGTAGCAACTTGAATGTCGAAAGTAACACAAATAGTTCAGTCAGTCAAGAGTGCCAAAAATATGTTTGATTCCTTGCCAAAGGCAGGCAAGGAATCTGTATGATGTTGATGGTGTGTATGTGTGTGTATGCGTAGGTGACGCCTTGACATGTAAATACAATATCTCAAGAAGGGAACGGTGCTCAAACTTCACTGTTGGTGTGTTGATTGTCCATTGTGAGTAGGTGATTCCTATCGCTTTTCATGGATTCAAAAGTCATTTGAGGTCACCAGAGCTGAAGTAAAAATACTATCAAGCAACCGAATGTTGTTGAAACTTCAAAGTTTTATCATTGGTAGCAACTGATGAGAAGATGATGCCTGCCACTTTTTATTGAAGTCAAAGGTCGTGAGGTCAATAGGGAACATAGTTTGAAACCTTGTAAACACGGTATCTTAAGAAAGGAAGGATGCTGGAACTTCAAAGTTGGGAGACTGGTAGTCCATTGTAAGTTGGAGATCTCTGTTGTTTTCATGGAGGAGCAAGGTCATTTGAGGCCACCAGAGCTTAAAGTAAGAAAACCTTTGAAGGGAGATATCTCAGCAACTAAATGTTGCTGGAACTTCAAACTCTTATCATTAGTGAGCACCTAATGATAAGATGTTGTTTGTCACGTTTTATGGAGGTCAAAGGTCATGTGAGGTCAATGGACGGCATCATGTAAAATCTTGTAAACACACTACAGTAATTTGAGAAGGGAAAGGTGCCTGAACTTTAAGATGTGTTGGTAGTCCTCTGTGAGTAGATGATCCCATATTGTTTTGCGTGGAGGTTAAAGGTCATTTGAGGTCTCCAGAGCTTAACATATGAAAACCTTATTAAGAAAGATATGTCAGCAACTGAATTCATCTAGAACGTCAACATGTCGACATTG
Organism: Stichopus chloronotus; assembly: GCA_021234535.1. NCBI lineage: Eukaryota > Metazoa > Echinodermata > Holothuroidea > Aspidochirotida > Stichopodidae > Stichopus > Stichopus chloronotus. The sequence goes on along the minus strand of CM037848.1, from coordinate 1,376,214 downwards.
GTAGCACTTGATGAGTGCTGTATGTACAGTATATCTGTCATTTGAATTGCCCGATGGGAGCCTTGTCATCACTGTAATGTGACATGAAATGACTGTAATAAGTTCTATCCTTCCAAAGATCAGTTCTGGGTTCAAAAGCCCAGCATGTGATACTTAGAGAGTTTAAAGTGATTGCGTGCATAGGCAAAAAGTAAAAACATTGAAATTTCATCTCCAAAATTTTGGTAAGGCTTTTAATTACACCATTCAGACAATGTGGGAAAATAAATAAGTTTCAGTTGGTTAATTTTGCCATATGATTTCAAATTCTAACATAACGACAAAAAGTGTAGAATACGATAATGTAGTGGTTGACAGTTTTCATTCAAATCAACGGTGTGCTTTTTGAGCAAGCCAACGGGAAGTATACTAGTATTGAATATTCAGTTACCAAGTCAGGATCACTGATGCCGCGGGCAAGGTTGTGTTCAGTTTGTGGGTTATTTGTAAATACGGTGTTGCCTTTCACCAAGTACTACATTTCCCGATACCTATCAAGATGCGACGACTTGAGTAGTATGTTTTTGATACACTAGTGAGACCTGTACTGTTGGATATTCATTATGTAGGCGGTTATAGTAAGAACTGTTAATTTTCAAATATGATTTCTGTTTTTTACTGTTTTTATGCCAATCCCGTTGCTTTTCGAAGTAGTTACTGCCATTTTCCTTCATTGAAAGACATACTGTAGTCCGTTCATGTACAACCTCACATGTACATTTAAAAAAAGAAAAAGTTAAGATCAAACATAATCTTATCTTTTTGGTTTTTCAGTACACACGCAGTCACTTTAACATGTCCTGAATGTGAACATATGAAGATGTAAATGTCACTCATATTAAGACAGCAATGCATATAATTTCTTTCCTATATTGAAAACTTGCCAAAGTGTAGACATATACCTTTAATAGCAGATATTGCTGCTAGATAATGTAGACTTTGGCCCCATTTTCTTTCAATTTGTGGAACATTAAAAGTCCAGTATGTACTGTATGCCCTATCCAAACAACCACTTAACATAGCTCTTATGGGGCTGATCAGTTTAATGTTGACCTGCTGTAGCGGTCAAAATTTCTTTTTGAATAAAATGTGAAATTTTGTCTAAAATTTATAACAGGCATGTGTACTCACTGGGACAAAAGTGTTAAAAAAGCTACAAGTGCCAGATATGCTGGAATGTACCATTTTATGAATGGGGCTTTGAAAATACACATCATGGATGCACATTTCTCCCTTCTCGAACTATGTGGAAATTATTAAGGTTAAGATGACATTAGTTCAGTGTTGTTCATTTTGAGAGACAAGGCACAGAAGTAGCCTATGTAGCAGAGAACACAGTAATCACTTCTGCCAGCCATACATGATAATCCTTTGCACTAGACATCAAAAGCCTTATAGAAACTTTGAAATCATAATGATAAACCATAGCAATTACATAAAGTTGGCAACTGTTTGATGTGTCAAGTTGAGCGTTTAATGAACATAACACTTTTTTTTTTTTAAATCTTTGACCATTTACAAATCATCCATACTGGAAAAGTTGCTGTGTAGCATACAGTATTGTATGAAATCCAAATAGATGAAAAATGAACACATCAACTATCACAAGATGTTGTACATCAAGTAAAAATATCAACAACTCAATGAACAGATTTACAGCATACACATGAGATTATGCAAATTAGCAATTTAGCATAATGAAGATCTAATTGTGAAGTGAAAAGTATTGAACAATTAACCTGAGCTATCCCTCTTACAGTCAGCACTACTTGTAATCTGCCAAATTTTGGCCATCATGAACACTTTAATTTATTAATTCATGACAGTTTCATTTTTCAGAGAATAGACCAAATGTGGGTTGATCGGGTCAGGTGGAACTACTGTAGGGTCCACTAGCTGTTTGAAAAGTAATGTCACGTTGCAATGAAACATGTACAGTACTGCAACTTGGCTACTGTACAGATGGCATACTGTAGGCTAGCCTACCATACCTCATGTGTTTTTACTTTTTGAATAATTGATGAAAATAATTATTGACTTGAACTTTCAGCTAGTATGGCAGATATTGTAGGCCCTGTATACCATATTTAATAAGTTCACTATGGGTGTACATCACACACAATGTTTTCTTGTTTTTGATTTTCAGTATCATGCAAGCAAAATAAACAAAGGAAAAGATCCCAACCATGTTGGCTCCTTCCTGCCCACATTGCCTGGAGTAAGTATAACTTATTAATCGTTGCACTGCATATACAGTACAGTACTAATGTTGAGTTTTACTGTACACATGACTGTGAGAATATGTCTGTTATATCAAAGTGTTGTACATGTATTTGCCCAGTGGCACCTATATCATGTACTTGTACTTTGTATGTAAAAATCCAATTCTGCATTTGAAGATCCCTTACACTACTGATAGTTAGTATTAAAGGGAAAATCAGGGTTTATTTTCACAATTTATTTCACTACAATTCCCCACCAGTATCGCACAATGAGTTATAACTAACAAATGTGATCAAGATAATCTCAAAACATGTGGACAATTTCGAGAAACGAATCAAATTCGCAAAAAATCGGATCAAATGTGAATATTCAATACTATCGCCTTTTCAAGGTACAGTATGAGGAGGTGTGGCTGAACAGTTTCATACGTACAGTAGCCTACGTGTGTTGTATGTATAACACTAAACTCTTGTTTACTAAGCATTGTGCAATGCACGAACAGCATAGGGACCGTAAACATTCGGTTACGTTTATTCACATAACATCATCGCAGTCTTACGCTGTGATTGGTCATCGCATAGAGGAGGCTGTCTTGTCTTGTACATGAACGTTTCATTTTTGTACCCGACTAGTATTAAGAGTTCTCATTCAAGAGTAATTAACGCAATAATTACCATTTCTTCTACCCTCAAACACCTCCTCAACGTCTCTATATTTCGGTAAACAATCAGTTTAGAAAGAAAAATCAACTAAAGGTGAATTTTCTCAGTCAAACCATGATGTCCCCTTTAAGCAATTTTCTTCAAATGCATTGCAACTAAGAACTGAAATATAATTGATTCCTTGCCGCAGGCAAAGGAATCTACGCAGTCCTGATGTCATGCGTGTGTGTGTGGGTGTGTTTGTGTGTGACGCTTCTTGTAAACACTATATCTCAAGCTGGGTAACCTAAACTGATCACGTACTTGCTGTGTGGGTTGGTCATAGTAAGTAGAAGATCCCCATTGTTTTTGGTGGAGGTCAAAGGTCATTTGAGGTCACCAGAGGGCAAAATGTGAAAACCTTGTAAACGTGATATCTCAAAAACGGTAACTGTGACTGATGTCATACTTGGTTTGTAGGTTGTTCATATTGAGTAGATGATTCCTATGGTTTTTGGCCAAGGTCAAAGGTCATTTGAGGTCACCAGAGGTCAAACTGTGAAAATCTTGTAAACACAATATCTCCAGAAGGGTAACTGTGACTTATGTCAAACTAAGTGTATGGGTTGTTCATATTAAACAGATGATACCTATTGTTTTTTGTGGAGGTCAAATGTCATTTGAGGTCACCAGAGGTCAAACTGTAAAAACCTTTTAAACACAATATCTCCAGAACAGTAACTGGGACTATGTCATACATGGTGTGTGGGTTGGTCTGATTGAGTAGATGATCCATAGTGTTTTTTGTAGAGATCTAAGGTCATTTGAGGTCACCAGAGGTCAAACTGTAAAAACCTTGTAAACACAATATCTCCAGAAGAGTAACTGTGACTGATGTCATACTTAGTGTGTGGGTTGTTCATATTACATAGATGATTCCTTTTGTTTTTGGTCGAGGTCAAAGGTCATTTGAGTTCATTAGAGGTCAAATTTTGAAAACCTTTAAACATAGTATCTCCAGAAGGGTAACTGTGACTGATGTCATACTTAGTGTGTGGATTGTATATAGTCAGTAGAATACTCCTTTTGATTTGGTGGAAGTCAAAGGTCATGTGAGGTCACCAAAGGTCAAACTGTGAAAACCTTGTAAAGACATTATCTCCAAGAGGGTAACTGTGACTGATGTCATACTTAGTGTGTTGCTTGGTCATACTAATTAGATGATCCCTATCAGAGGTCAAACTGTAAAAACTTGAATACACAATATCTTCAGAAGAGTAGCCATGACTGATGTAATACTTAGTGTGTGTGTTGGTAATAATGAGCAGAAGATCTCTAATGTTTAGATGGAGGTCAAGGGTCATTTGAGGTCACCAGAGGTCAAACTGTAAAAATGTGTAAACACAATATCTCCAGGAGTCTAACGTTGACTGATGTCTTACTTGATGTGTAGATTGTATACTAAGTAGAAGACTTCTTTTGTTTGTGGTGGAGGTCAAAGGTTGTTTGAGGTCACCCGAGGTCAGACCTTGCTAACACATTAACTCCAGAAGGTAATGTTGACTGATGTCGTACTTGATGTGTGGGTTGTTCATATTGGGTAGGTGATCCCTATTGCTTTTGGTGGACATCAAATGTCATGGTCATTTCAGGTCACCAAAATAAAGGTCATTTTGGGTTAAAGGCTTGTGGTGTATCAAGAAAAGTAACTGCAGTTGATCTTATACTTGTCATGTGGATAATTCATGTTTGTTATAATATAACCATGTAGCAAGGAATCACATAGCCTTTTGGCTTTCTGGTTAGCAAAATTGACATGTCCTTCCAAATTACACCTTTGGTATTACTGTTTTATCATTAATAATCTAGCGTTAGTTGCACTACTGTGAATGCAGTGTGCCAGATTTCATATGTCTTGTTTCAGGTGTTCTTACTTCAAGCCTCAACAGATGACATCGTCTAAAAGACATTGACCATACTATCCTCAATCTGGTTGTGCATTTTTGATTCCTTGCTGAAGACAGGCAAGGAATCTATGCGATGGTGATGGCATGTGTGTGTGCGTGTGTGTGTACGTCATGCCTTGGCTTCTAAGTTACACTATATCTCAAGAGGGGAACAGTGCTTGAACTGATAAGTTGGTGCGTAGGTACTGTTGTGAGTGGATGTTCCCCTATTGTTTTTCATGGAGATCATTTGAGGTCACCAGAGCTTAAGGGTAAGAAAACCTATCAAGGGAGATATCTCAACAACCGAATGTTTATTACTTTATCAACTGTACAAAGAACATTGGCTCTCAAAAATTTCAGTGTTCTGTGGCATTTGAAATGAGATTGGGACGAATTTTGAAAGAAATGGCACCCCAAAATGAAAATGCACCTATAGGCCTACTCCGTTCAAACATTCTGTATCAACATGTATTGTTCTGCATGATGTGATCTTGTAAACAAACCAACATTGGTCACTGTTCACCTGTCATAATTTGCACACAATATCTCAGATCACCAGATGTGTTGGCAAAGTACAGTATGCTTACTTTTGTACATTTTCAAGTTTACAATATATTTATAGCAATGGGAAAGTCACACTTACATAAAGAAGTTTGTTACTCTGGTGCAGTAAAACAGGCTGTATGAATCAAACTAGATATTACTACAGGCACTTTCTTTGGTCTTTCACAGCAATAATATAGAAAATTGGTTTTATTTTGAAGGAATGAAAAGTCCACTGCACTGTAAATGCACTAATACTGTATAGCAGGTTACAAGTTATATTGCAACGTACTGTACTGTATGGTGAAATAAACTCCAAAGAGCTTACTGGATGCAACACTTGAAACTTACAAAAAACCCAAACACCCAAAACTTATATTCCAGTAAGATACGGTAATCAACCCTGCTATGTCTTCACTATCCCCTCCTCATTTCTATCACAAAGTATTTTGATCACTTAACATGTATCATTTTGCAGAAGAGAACCAAACCAGTATGGCAGGCCAATCCACCATCATTCATCTTATCTGGAAGGCCCCCAGAAGATGAAGTTCAAGACCTTCCAATTATGTCAGAGTTGAGTCCAAGTAAGAAATGTTCTTACTTTTGTGCAATCCACTCTTTTTTTTCCCATTCATTTTTTGCTATTGATATTTTTTTATAAACTCCTTATTCTTATTTATTTCACAATAAGTTTGCCAAAATTTGCAAGCAAGTTTTACAAATGTACATGTATACATGGAGAAAAGAGAACTACTGTATGTATATGGGAAACTAGACCCTAGTAAATAGTTAATGCCAATTGGTGATATTAACTCTTTGTATGAGATGTATGAGAGCATACTTTGTTATAATTTACTCGCAAAATGTCTTTGACATGCATACCTTTTTGGTTTCGATGAACTTGTAACCTTTGTAATCATATGGCGGTGTGGGTGTGTGTGTGCGTGTTTGTGACGCCCAGCTCTAGGATTGGGCGGTGTCCCGGTACCCAAGTCATTACCGGTATTCGCAGTACCGGTATTAGCAGTACTGGAAGAAAAATCTGAATACGCGAGTGCAGGTACTTTTGAATACTTCGCAGTACTGGGGAAAATTCTTGGTGGCGGTGGTACTGGTACCGCCTCCAACAAATAAACAAAAATATGTTTTTTCGAATGTAGCGTTAATACTTACATATCAACATCAAAATGGACCAAAAACAAATTCCAAATCCATTTTAAAACTGTTCATTTCAATATCTCACTAAAACAAACCTCAGTGCTTCTGAAAGTAAATGTATTCATCGCCGTAACGATTGTAGTTAACCTAGTATACAGTGGCGGTCTCTGTCTTATGTTTAACAAAGCACCTATCTTCCCTAACGTTGGTAAAATCATGCAAACCATGCAGGCTAGGCCTACACATATTGTCCATTTTGTTAACACTAATCTGCAGTAAACGACAAGTAAAGCACCCCATTTTTCAACACTAACCTGCTGTAAACGACGAGTGAAGCGCCCGAGTGTTATACCAAACAAAAGCGAACTGAAGAAGAACAGCTCAGCTATGTAGAAGTGGAAAGAGAAAAAGTTACGTTTAGGCATAATTCCAGCGGTGATTTTTTTTTTTTTGCGTGCCTCCTGGATGCCTATCTTGGTATATTTTTTAGTCCCTTGAAATCATCTACGTATAAAGTGGCTCATGTAGTTACTCCAGTGGATTTGTGATGCTAGTATCACGGGTTCGCTACCCACTCGGTACTGCATTTGCCTTGTCTTTTTTTTTTCTCTCTTCTTGTCGAACGTATTGGTTTGAAAACCTTGACTCGAGTTCCTAAGTCGCTGCAAACACCATCCTTCTTTTGCTGGTTACAACTGAATCTGCGTCAATTAATAGCGATGATGAAGCAACAAAAAGAAAAAGAAACAACAAAGATAAGCTGCTTTTCTGCAGCCACCCTTCGTTTTATTCAAGACATATTTTAGGATCTTGAGATAGATCGTGACTATGAGTTGCCTTTGGGGATACATATCATGATACTTACTATCGTATGTACAGGTAGGCCATAGATGCTCAAACATGCTACGTGATACTAACAGGTTACCTGGAAATTTAAAAAAGAAGAAGTTTGAAATGTTTGAAAATTATTTTTATGGTATTTGAGCACAACGTCGGTGACATTAATATAGATGAACTGCAGCTGATCGGTCTATATTAAACAATGTTCGTTATCATAATAACTCCGATGATCCATTTAGAACAATCCCAGCGAAAAATTTTGCATCAGAAATGTGTTCTAAGGGAATTTCGTGGAACTAGTACACGTCATCATAACTCTGTGGGATTAACTCCGATAAACACAGAAATTGCACAGATAGAAAGATCATACTCAAAATACTTTTTGAAATCTCTTCACAGAAGGAAAAAGTCTGTATCTCCTTCCGTTTTCGAGTTATGAGCTAATTTTGTGTTTTAAAATATTAATTTAAAATGCTTCCGAAGTCTTTGGCATAACTTTTTTAGGTTATCCTGCTGCTACATCTATCCAATGAAATTCAGTTTCATTCATTACTCGATCGATGTGCTTATAATGACTATAATCAAGGTTACCAGTTTGTTTGTGGAGTAACCTGCCAAAGTTCTGGCCAAATTACCTGAAATGAAAAAAAAAAAAAACTCCAAGCAAAAACTAGCCGCTACTTGAGGAAACTTGACCCTGTCTTTTTGTACTGTGTAACACTTGTCAATGTTTTCAGCACACTGCAACATGATATATATCATTACATAATCTATGTTGCTACAAGTGGGAGTACATTGTAAACCCGTGACTGTCCCACTTGGGTAACTAGTAAATCGGGGGGAAAAAATTCTTGAAATTTCGCAATAAAGCGGGTGTTTTATACTTATTTCAATTATACCCCCAAAGCGCCAAAATGCGTGCACTTGCTAATTTTTACTGGCCCACAAAGGTAAAAAATAAATCAAATTTGCCTATTTTGGCTTTTAAAATGCCATATGGCAACCCTGATTACAGGAATAGGCAGGCAGGCAGGCACACCTGGTGGAAAAGATCTCCGGCACTAATTAAGCTATAAATTGCGACAAACGGGAACATTTTTACTTCACTGAATTGACGCCATTAATAATGAAAATTTGATTCACGTCACTGCATAAGCTGGATTGGGAATTTCCACGATTCATGATTGTAAGCAACGTTCCTGCCTTGCATCTAATTATGAACATAAGTCCTGCCTGCCACTAGCATTTTAAACTCCTGATTGGCTGTCGAAAATCGCGGGAAGTAAAGTCCACGAATCGATCCGCAAACTTGTACACAATATACTTCACTTCAAGGCTGTCAGTCATTTGAAACTGAGGTCTTTAGGGTGGGGCATAGACAGCTTGCTCAGCTTGGAACTGAGGAGGTGATCAACAGGTGAAAGTTTCCCGTTGAAATAGTACAGTGACTCGCTCGCTTAGAACAACAGTACTATACGATGTACACACTTTACAGTTGTCTGCTTGTATCACGAAAGTTACGTTGTTTGTGTATGTAAGCGGCAATGAAAGCCGCTTATATACACAACAAAACAAGACAAGGTTTGAACGATTTTGTGTGATGAAATAATTTGTAAGTAATGTACAGTAATCAGATCACCTGACTTAAGAATTTTTAGGCCGCAAATGGTGACTGGGTATGTTGACAAATGATCGCATCGGCAAAAAAGGTGGTCGCTGATTTAGTTGCTGTATTCAGTACTGCTCTCAAACCCTGCTAAAGCTACACAAGCTATTAGTTTTTACCTAGTCGTTTGATGTTTTATTTTCAATGAATTTACAGGAAGACATGAATGCAAGTTACTGCATTACGACCACAATATATAGAGCTCAAAACCTGTTGTTTTTATCACGTTCAACAAGACACAGAACTTTTTGTTTTTAGCACGTTGAACACGTGGTCAGTCCCGGTACTTGTGTAAATACCGGTACTGATGCGCTGCGAATACTGGCACTGATTTTCCTGGTACCGTCCAACCCTACCCAGCTCGTTATCACGATATCTCAAGAAGGGAAACTCGGACAGTTCTCAAACTTAGTACGTAAATGCTCCATATTAAGAGGAAAAACCTGTTGTTTTTGGTGGAGGTTAAAAGTCATCTGAGATCACCAGAGGCCAAACACTGAAAATCATGTTAACACAATATCTCAACATAGGAATAACTCATACATACTTTGTTTGTTAGCAGTTCATATCAAGAGGAAAAATCATATGGTTTTTAGTGTGGGTCAAAGGTCGTCTGAGGTAACCAGGCATCAAACACTGAACATCTTGTTGAACACAATATCTCAAGATAGGAATATGACTCATACTTCTCCTACTTAGTAAACATATAGGTTGTTCATATCAAAAGGAAGAATCTTATCGCTTTTAGTGTAGGTCAAAGGTCATCTGAAGTCACAAGAGGCCAAACAATGAAACTGTTGTTAAACACTATCTTAAGATAAAGGATACTTGTCATACTTAGTATATGGGTTGAACATATTGAGAGGAAGAACCCAATTGTTTTAAAGCAGGTCAAGGTCATCTGAGGTCACCAGAGGTCAAACACTAAAAATGATTCTAACACAATATCTCAAGGTAGGAATGACTCAAACTTCTCATACTTAGTACATAGGTTGTTCATATCAAGAGGAAGAATCTAATTGCTTTAAGTGTAGGTCAAAGGTCATCTGAGGTCACCACTGGTTGATCACTGAAACCCTTGTTAACACAATATTTTAAACTAGAATCATGGAAACTTTTGATGTTTTGTTTGTTAGTATACATTACATTAAAGTAGAAGTCTATTGTTTTTGGTGGAGGTCAAAGATCATCGGAGGTCACCAGAGAGCAAAGTACTGAAAATCTTGTTAACGCAGTATCTCATGGTAGGAATCATGAAAACATTTAATACTTTGCCTGACACTGCATTACATCAAGTAAAACAACCTGTATCATTTTTGGTAGAGGTAAAAGGTTACCAGAGGTCAAACAATGAACCTTTGTTAACACTATGTCAAGATGAAGGATACTTCTCATACTTAGTATATGGGTTGAACATAATGAGAGGAAGAACCTAATTGTTTTGGAGGAGGTCAAAGGTCGTCTGAGGTCACTAGCGGTCAAACATTAAAAATGTTTCTAGCACAATACCTATCTCAAGGTAGAAGTTTATCATCTTTGGTGGAGGTCAAAGGTTATCTGAGGTCACTGAGATCAAAATACTGAAAATCTTGTTGTCCCAGTGTTTCACAGTAGGAATCATGAAAACATTTAATACTTACAGTAGCATGACAATGCATTACATCAAGTAAAATAACCTGTATCATTTTTGGTAGAGGTCAAAGGTTATCTGAGGTCACCAGACTTGAAACTTTGTTAACATTATATCTCAAGGTAGGGTTCATGGAAACTTTTTTGTGATACTTAGCACCATAATGCCTTACATCAACTACAGCAGTAAAACCCTACTGGTGGTGATCAAAAGTCATTTGGGGTCAATTACTGTAATTGCTGTTAAAGAGTGTAAAATATCTCAGAAGGGTAAGCTTGGACAGATTTCCTATTTGACATGTAGGTGTATCTAGTGAGTACAAAAAGCCTATTGCTTTTGGTAGACTGAGGTCAAAGGTTACTCTCTTTCAAAGGGGGTCAGATTGTTAATATGCTATGAACATGATATCTCAAGAAGAGAAGCATGGAAAGATGTGATAAACAGTTTGAAACTGTGCCTTATCAGGCAAAGTTGGATATTTCAAAATGCTAATTTTGTGACGGCATGATACTTCGCCTCATTTATTCCTTACCCTCCAAATGTGCTTTTCACGGATAAACCACAAAGATCTGTTGGTAGTCTTTACCATTCTTTCTATAGAAGACATCCGAATTAGAAAAATTTGTTTTGGTGTAGCTGTAATTCCTGAATGAAATTTTGTTACGGCATGACAGGATAAATTTCAACCATCTGTAGTCGGATTCAGCAATGCCCCTGCCAAAAAATCACCCTGCCGTGCATGTTTGCCTCACATGCACCGCAAGTTCGCTGCACGTTTGCCGCGAATTTGCAATTTCCCAAGCAAATGAGCTCTGCTGTGAATGAGCCCTCTTGCAAATTTGCGGAAACTGTGTCTTTCACACGTTCGTGCTCCTACAACTTTGCGTTCTTGCAAACTCGAACTCCCACAATTCGCACTCCTGCAATTCGTGCTCCTTCAAATTTCAGCTTTTCCTGCTGCATGTTTGCACTGCTATGAATTTGCAGGTTCCGATCCATTCCACTCGTTCGTGCTCCCGCGCATCTGCATGAACCATCTGCATGCTGCACATTTGCATGTGCTCTCGCCAATTCTCAGAAAGGCTTCCCTGTTGTTCGTTCGTGCTTCTGCAAATGACTGGGAGCAGGAGCAGATCCATGTTGTGTGTTTGTGCCCCTGCAAATTTTTATACACAATGAAACTTGATCCTATAATAAAACATTAAAGAGCCAACATGTATTCGTCATGTATAGTCTGCTCTACAAACTCAATGTATTTAGATGGCGTAATTTTGTGCAAACCTGTCCTAGCGGCATGTGGTATGTTAATCTACAGCCTACATGACTGGACCATCACATGCATGTTGCAATATGATGCACCAAACGGTGACACTGAAATTTAACAGTATACTCCAAGGCACTACGTGCTGTGATTTTCTGGAAGTTAAGTGTTTGTAAGTTTCTTATTTAAATAAATGTTTACTCTTCAAGAATTATATTACAGTATAAGCAGAATGGATAATGTCAAATTAAGTACTGTATTCACCTCCACCAACAGCCTGCTCACTTCATCTACTGTACAGTACCAACTGCTGCAGCATTCACAGCTTTAATGCAGTGTACCGAATTTCAACAGTGAGCTCTTTAGTAGAGATTTGACCCATTGTGGTCAAACAAAGCATTTGATTGGCTACAGGTATAGAAAACACAATTGCTTGGAAAACCTGGGAAGTGGAGGGTAGCCATGATAACCTAGAGAAGAACTGGAATGTTATCTGATGCTTGGATCAGGCTTCAGGGTCAGTGTTCTCCACAGAAATCCCCATCCACAAACTGAAAAACGTAGAGTCTCCTGTGCACTTTGTGCCAACATTTGCCACAGAGGCACCTGCTATGAAATACTTTGGGAACTCCTGCACACTTTGCGAGAATATTTGCCACAGGGGCACCTGCCGCATGCTACATTGCGGCCTCCTGCGTGCTTTCAGCCAGCAATCAGTTCCTGTGAACTACAGCAAAGTCATCTGGTGAACTCATATATGTTTGCCCTGCGTTCACTGCGAATGTGCCAAACATTTGCTGCAAACACTTCCTTTTGGTAAGGGTGAATATTATCTCAAATACAGGTTTTTGTTTTCAGGTGGGATCGAGGACTGAAACAATATAGATTTTAGGTCCTCTGTAGAAAATTCAATAGATTTCTCTGGTCCTCTCAAGATTAACAATAGACAGTCTATTGTTAAGGTGGGGTTGAGGAAAAAAAAAAGCAAAATAAAACATAATGAGGTCCACGGAATGGATGGAAAACAAAACTGGGTGTGCGTGTGTGTGTCTGTGACACACCTTGGGTACACTCTAACTCAATATGGGCAAGTTTGATCTTATACTTGGTACACAGGTCCGTCGTAGTGCGTAGAAGTGCCCTATTATTTTTGGTGTCCATATCTTGCATATTAATGAGGTTATGGGGTCAAACATCAAAGTCTTAAAACTGCCATAGTTCCATAACCGTGGGTCAGATTTGTTTTAAACTTGATAAGGTTGTCTGTTATGGACAGGTTCACAACCCTGGGAAATTTAATGTTAATTAATAGAGGAGAAGGGTAAATTTTTCACTCTAAAACAATACTATTAGCCTTAACACCAATATTGTGGTTGTTAAGCCACCATACAAATTAGTTGAAAAGCTTATGGGCTACAGTGTGTAAAATTCCCATTGGCAGTTTTGTGGTTTTAGTGACACAGTTAACTCAATGGGATTTGGTCATTGAAAATTTTTTGCTGTTTTTTACTTTTAAGGCTATGGTAGCCTAGGAGGACCATCAATGAATGTATGTCATGTTTGAAGTAGCATTATCTTTATTGGTTCTCACAGGTTGATGTACAGGTCCGTCATAGTGGTTATAAGTGCCCTATTGTTTTTGGTGTCCATATATCCCTTCCGTTAGAGGAACGTAACTGCATATAAGCAACAGGCGCATGTGTAGCCTGCGGAGCGGACTCTGCAGTAGTAGCCTCCATGCAGATGGCACTCTCTCAGCAATCATAATACATCCTTTCTATAAATACACTACGGCATATAAAGAGTCTGCCAACCTTTGTTGAGTTTCATTTACTCGAATCCCGCATTTTGGGTATAAATTATTATTCATATCATGTGGTACTACGAAACAAGTGTGAATAGACACATTTTCGTACAACTCATAGAAATTTTGTACTGTATGTGGAAGGCAGTATACAGTACATGTATAATGCATACAAATTAGCCATTATGCGAGATATATAGTCACTGTTAGAAGCACAAATCTCAAGCATTCTTTATCAATTTTCAACAAGCCCAACATACTATAGCCTACTATAGGTACCAGCCTTTGACGTGTAGGCCCGGTAGTTAGGCTAATTGACTGTTGAATGGAGCACACACCTGGCCTCTTTCTTGGTGATTTTGTAAATTTTCCTGGGGTCAGATGACAGTTAACGTCACAACGTAGTAGTCTTGAATTCTGAGGTGTGCGAGTGCCATCTCACTCCATATCACTCGCCTCAGATCACAGTGAGGAGTGCGATTTTTTGCACACCTAGAAAAACATGGGAATACAGACAATCTCTGAAGGTTTTTAGCAACCTACAGTATCACACTCCTTAATTTCCTGAGAAGTGTGATTTGTAGCACACCTGGAATTTTCTAAAACCCAAGGCTTGGTTTGAACTGTAACACTTGACGTTGTTTAGACTGATGTTAGTGTGGGTCTAGCAATTAAGGATTTTAGAGATCTACATACTGTAGCAAGAACAGTAACAGTTGTGTTACCATGATACAGTAGCCTAATGTTAAGATTAGCCAACCTACTACTTTCACGTACCAGAGGCAGAACCGACTGCGGTACGCTATCGATTTTATGACAATATGGCCACAACTTGAAACATTACACATCATGATAGAACGCACAAGTCAGGAGGCAGCCATCATCATTCAGACGTAGGTCAAGGTCTAAAAAAGTACCTTTTTCCTATGATCCTGATGTCAACTCCACTAATAGTTTTGAAGACAAGGTTTGAAGACATGTGATGTCTCCACGCAATGCACCACTTTATGTGCCGTATATAGGCCATATCATTTCAAGGAATGTAGGTTACTCCTAAACATTTGTATTACCATTGGGAATTGGAATGTTGGTCCTAGCTCTAGCTATGGTTAGACCAGTTCGCTGTGTACGCCATAACGCGCATATACAAAAGCCTGCTTGCATTTTACACATAACATACGTATGAGCTACAGTAACTTCCTTTCAGTTGTGCAATTGTTGGCAAGTTGTTGAGACGTGACTCCACCTCTTAGTGAGGCGTCGATGAATATTTTATACATAATTTCGATTTTTGATGTAATGTCACTTTCGGTGGCTGTAAATGAGATCGCATAGAAAGTTGGCAGGCTATTGTATACCTGTAGGTATGCCATATGGGACCAAGTATACACTAAGATTATCTGTTGGACCAATAAAACACATACACAATAGCCTGCTTACGGCAGGCTAGCGCATATGTGGTCAATCAAAACTTCAATGATTCCACACCTTTATTAATACCTTGTTTCAATTATGTTGTTAATCTGTGTCATCTCAGTTTTCAATGCCATAAAAAGATCACACTTGTGAAGCTTGACTGTTTCCCATTCATCCTCCTTCTCAGCTTAGGCATACCAGTTCTCCCCACCTGTCTCAACTTATCATCTCTGCCTCCGTTTTTTTCCCCTTTTTTTTTTTTTTTCTGCTCTCCTTTGTCAACATCATCCATTGCATCTCCAAAACTCTGTGGGAGGCCCTCTGGTCCCCCACCCCAAACACCCAAAGCCGCTCACGTTCTCCCCCCAGTTACACTTGTACAAAGTTGCAAAATTTGTACTTGGTATACATGCGTTATGGTAATGGTACCTTCATGGTGTTTTTGGATTCAAAGTCCAAATGGGCCATATTGGCCATTTTAAGAAATCATGCAAAATGCCTTTTCTCCTACTGTACAGATGGTATTAAGTTGTCAACATCATCCATTGCATCTGCAAAATTTCTGTGGTAGGCCCTCTGGTCCCCCTCCCCAAACACCCAAAACTGCCCACATCTTCCCCCATGCAGTTACACTTGTACACAGTTGCAAAATTTGTACTTGGTATACATGCATTATGGTAATGGTGCCTTCATGGTGTTTTTGGATCGAAAGTCCAAATGGGACATACCTGTATTGGCCATTTTAAGAAATCATGCAAAATGCCTCTTCTCCTACTGTACAGATGGTGTGGCATTGGGTTGAAATTGTGCCACGTTGCTACTATGCTTGTGGTTCCTTCTGGTTGTTCAGAATAATTGGTCCCATACAGGCTATGTGGACCATTTTATGAAATGATGCAAACTGTTTCTTTCCTGCATATTTTGCATCATGTGGAAGGTTAAGTTTGCTTTGTGGTGGTGAAACCTTTTGCAGTGCTGTGTGTTTGTGGGTCCCACTTCAGGTTGGGCCATATGAGCCATAAAATGTTACATTTGGCAAAGCGAAACTGTACAGTAGTTCTTCAACAGATTACTGTATGCAACAGTGTTGAGGGTTTCTTTTTTCAGATTAGTACTATAGTGATGGAGTACCTTTGCCTAATCAGCATTCTTATGGACAAACTGGGGCCGAAACTTTTTGGGATGCGATAAATTGTGGATTAACCTTGCTTAAGACTAAATGGCGACAGTTGAGTTAAAATTACTGTATTGTCACGCAAGGAACCATATAGGTCTCCTGTCTATCTTAAGTGTTAATAAATCTTTTATATGTTGTCTATTGTATTGTCAAGCTTTATATGCTTGATTGTGAACAGGATGGCTTATTTCTATCATAGCTTTATACATTAAACTTGTGAAAATTTGAAAAGTATTTTACCAAAACAGTGGTATGTGGAACCAACACAAACACAGGACTCCAATCCAATAGGGTTGGCACGAACCTGTATAACTTGCTTGCCAATATAGCCATGTAGGATAGGTGAAAAATTTCACAGGCACTCCTACAAAAGAATGTCTAGAACTACTCCTCCCCATCAAGACCCCCCCTCTTTCCCTCTTCTAGCAATTTTTCAGATCTGTGGTCTCATTTAAAAGTGTTATAGTTTTAGTCAAGATATGGAACTTATATTTACACAACTGCCCTGAGGCTCCTTAAATATTGGGTGGGCAACTTATTGCCTGCCATGGAGTGTGATGTCTCAAATTTGGGTGGACAGGTGCTTGCCCTTCTGAAAAATTTCCATGACCAGGACTGACTTATTGCCTGCCTTGGAGCGTGACATCTTAGTTTAGGTGGCAGTTGCTTGCCTTTCTGAAAAATTTTCATGGCCAGGCCAACACACTGTACAAGCAAGACTCTGTCATACATAATCCAGTAGGGTGCAGTTTTAGCATGGCAAGGCAGCTATTGTCCAAGCATTGCTTTGTACTTTAATTGATGTACTAGTTTATCCAATTAGCAGAATAGAAAATATGTAAAATGTGTTGATATAAAGTTACAAGGAAAAGAGTAAACAATAAGTTGACAGCCATCTATGCAAGGGTGTTGTGCATTTTTATTTCAGTTAAATGTGGTATGCAGGTTAGTAAAATAAGTACAAGAACAGTTATTGTAATTATTACATTCCTTTTTTATTAATTGTTTTCTGGCCTCTTGATATTTCATTTGACCCCACGATTCCTTTTCTATTAGTTATTTTCAAGCCTATTGATATCTCATTTTGCACCTAGATTATGTTTGGCTCCCAACATTTGACAGCTAATTTTGATCCCTGCTTGCCATTCATATTCATGAATTTTACTCTCCAGTCTCAGTAATGACCATTGTCCTGTTCATAAGTCTGTTTAAGCAATACAGAAAATTTCTCGTTACAGATCAAATTAAAGAAGTTGTCCCTAATGCAGAATTTTTTGAAAAGACAAAGCATTTCCTAGTGAGAAAATTATCATACCAGTAATTTTTGGTTTTGCTATCTAGGCACTAAAATGTCTGTTTCCAAAATTAATGTGTATAATTCTGTACAGTATTTTTAAGAAAAAGATGTGTGACTATAATAATGTTTCATAGCAAACCATTAACACTACCACATGTTTTGTATCAAAGCTATTACCGTACCCATGTAATTCCAGTTTCTGCTTTATTTCTGTGACTTTCAATTTGCAAAACACAGTGCATTGTTTAAACACCAAAACAATGTTGCAAACTGTTGTTACCTAAATATGATTCCACATCAGTCATATTACTAAACAATGTTAATGTTTCTGCCCTTAGGAGACTCAAAGAAGAAAAGAAGAACCAAAAGCTGGGATCCTGATTCTAATGGAGGTACTGTTGGCAACAGGTCTAAAGGGTTCTCTCATCCTAGGAAAGATAGAGAAAGCTTCAGAAATTCTCTTGTAAACATCATTATGTAAGTTAATATGTGTAGCAAATGTAGGCCTACTGTACATGACATTTTGGTGTTGAATGGAGACAGGTTAAAATGTCTTTTTTTGCAGTTATTACACAGTTCTGGAAGTTTGTATGTAGATATGTAGAAATTGCTTATTTAATATATTGGATACAGTACACAGTATTAAACTACTAAATACAGTACAATATTTCAAAAGGAAGTTAAAATATTATAACAACAAATTTTCAGAGGGAGTGCCGGTCAGGATCCTTGGCCTCAGGTGTGGTATTTTAATGGGCCAACGGCCAGTTCAGGAGGATTGGGGATGGAGTGTCCTTTGAAAGACATGAAATAAATAGTCTAAGTCTAAAGAAACTCAAAGAAAAGGAAAGAACTTGTTGCGTATGGTTGCTTGTCCTTGTTTTAATAAAAAAGTTGTATTCTAAATTATGCTTGGAGTTAAAAACGAAATACAAAACATAAACTTCAGAGTCGACTCAACAGAAAACTAGAACTACATAGAGTACACAGCACTGTACCAAATTAAATCCTATCTGCCTGGATTCAAGATAGTAACTGCTTGTCTAATCAAACTGTTTTCTCCCCCCCCCCGTGACTGCAGGTGTTCCTACAGTATCTGCAGCTTTTCTCCCCAAGAGACATTCTTACATTCCCAATAGACTAAATTACAACTTGTTATTCTTCGTACTCAATCAGAACCTACTGCATCATGACCATGTGTGATGCTCTACACCTACAATCTTGGACAAAATACCTTGGGACACCCGGGGCCCCGTTCAATGTTGGTTATAGGATTGCTGTTCAAAGGGTACATTCACTTGTATATTGCAACATTGGAAAGGGGCACGGGGTTTCTTGTTATCCTCTTACCTAAAATTCAGTACTATGTTTGCAGCATACGACGAAGTATCCCAACAATATGGTCCAAGATTGTAGCTGCTTACAACTTAACAATACCCCATAAGATTCCTCTCCCACTGAACAATGGCCGAGGTTTCAATCCCATCCCAAACCGGATTAAGAAATTTCTACTGTGCAGTGCAACAATAAACAGCTGAAGCTCTCTGTTTTACTATGTATCAATTTTTAGTTGTGATACTGGCAAATGTAACAGCTTAGCCAATGAAGAAAAATTTTGAGGCACCCTATCTTCTTTCTTGAGTACATGGTATTGTAATCAAGACGAAGAAATCTACTCACAGATATATCTACAAGGAGAGAAAAACAAAAGGTGTAGTATTGCACAAAAGAAAAGCTACACTAGAGTAAAAGTGAAAGGCTATTGACAGGTAAGAGGAGAGGGTGAGGAAGGACTCATTTGTTGTTACATCTTAATGATTGGTGGCAATGCAGTGCTTGTTCCCTCCTCCTTTCTGCTGTCATAAGACACATGCTTCTCAGTGTCTGGCTTTACCATCAGTGAGCTGTAAATTTTCCTTGCCTCCACTATCAGTGAGAGACAACTGCATTTGTTGGTAGATGGTAAAACAGTGGGGAGTTGTATCATCACATGCACCAGCATCAGTGATGGGTCACTTTACCATTTCCTGACTTACAGTGAGGTCCATGAGGTTCAATGTATTATTGTGTTGATAGTGGGTAAGACAGTGGTCAGACCGCTGCAACATGTGCAGCATATTTTATTGACTTGAAAAGTGAGACTCTTCTTATAAACAACAGGCAAGATGAGAAGCAAATGAACAGACCGTTATCAGTAGAAGGTGAACTGCCTCCAATCTCAAGGTCCTCCTCTCCTACCGCTGCAGAAAAAGATATCTTGGTAAGAGACTTTTGGTTTTGATAACAGTCACTATTTTGTAGTCATACTGTATGTGTATGTGGTTGTGTGTGTGCATGCATTAAATGTGCATCTCAAGGAGGGATACTCTGAGAGAGTGTACATGTGTGGTATGTGTAGTGTATGAACCCTATTGTTTTGGTGTGCAAAGAAGTGCAAAGATCATTTGAGAACCTGGGCTCGGTTCCACCAATAGTTAAGACTGATCTTAAGTTTGATTGAAATCTCCAGACCTGTCACATGATAAATCAAACTTAAGCTGGTGTGCATTTCTTTGTGTAACAGATCCCCCAGATATCAAATCTTGAGAACATTGTGAAAGTTATTGAAGAAAGGAACCTTTGAAAGATCTCAGAACCAGTGTGTGAGTGAGCCACATTGAGCAGTTTGTATTAATCTACTGTGATGCCTAATGTTTATGCGTGCCATGATGAGCAGATGAACTTTTGAGTTTATGGAGGTCAAAGTTTATTTGTGACTCCATCAGAAGTAAAATTGTGAAAGACATTAAAACATAGTATCTCAAGTAGAGCACCTTGTATATTCCATGTATTCTAGATGTGGTTGACCATAATACGTTCAAAAGTCTGTTCGTCTCTGGTAAAGGCAAATGTCTTTTGACAGCTCTCATATTGTATGTGTTGATCAACATCTTACAAATATGCTGGGTTTTTGGTCACCAGCCCCAAGTATCCGTGTTAACCATTTTCAGTTTTATCCAATTAACTGCCAAGTTACAGGCATGAAAAGTGCCATTCAGATTAATCGAAGGAATGTTTCATACTTCACTTGGAGATAACATGCAACTTTTCTCCATGCAAAAATCTTTGTGCTAGGAATACAGTACGAACAGGGATGTAGCTAGCCAAATTTGAGTGCCGGGTAAAAGTCTGATCTGGGGAAAGCACCTTGACCCACTCCATGGCATCTACCCCATTTTTCAGCCATTAAATTTTTATTTTTCAAGAAAATCACCAATGCTGTATGCATTCAATTATTACCAGTCATAGGACTTGAAGACTGATATATTGTACTCAGTTAATAGACACAGGTGCAAACAAGAAAACAAATGTATACGGTACTTCTAAGGTAAACAGGTGATGGGTATTAAGGATATTAAATAGGGACACCTTTTGTGTCCACTGTGTAACTTCATCCTCTATCATTCAGTTAAGTTGTTTTAAATTGTTGAATTGTTTGATGGTTGACAGATAATGTCAAGAGACTAAAGAAAGTGGGATAACAACTGGTCACTATGTGAGGGACTGTACAGCAATTATTGAGATTTATTATCAAAAATTGTTAACAATTACTGCATATGCTGATTTGTACAATGCATAAGAAAGTTGTCATTGTCATGTTAGCTCAGGAGCTTACAGCATTTTGCTTATTACTCAGTGCCTCTACTATGCCTTTTAGTGATTTAGCCCAGAAAGTTTATGCTAGAAAATTTATTACTTAAACATTATCAAATCCACAATGCATTTCTGCCTTCTTTTTTCCTTGCTGTAGAATTTAAATTTGTATACAATAAGTAAATTTTCAAATAGTAACCCTATATTAGGTTAATCTGTGACAAAATTTAAAAGAAGCTAATTTCACTTGATTCTGATGGGTATGGGTGTCAACATTTACCAAAAAAAAGTGAGCTCGGGTGGGGGTGGGAAAAATTCATTTTGGGGGTCAAAGGTCATGGAACTCAAATATTAAAGTATATTGTGTTTGATCTCAAATGAAAGGAAATTCAATTTTTAACACAGGCAGTGACATTTATTTTACAAACTAATGCTCACACAAAAGGTTACACATGGTTAATTATGTAGCCCTAATATGACACAGTAAAATATGTGCCCTTGGTGGCCTGAAGGTACAATGTTTGAACACTTTAAAGTAGAATTTTTCAAAGACTCATAGAAACGATAGCAATCACCTACAGACCTGTAAATTTTTTCATTTGATAGAGAATGAAATTTTCTTTCATATCGTTTTTTTTGGGGGGGGTCAAGATTAGGGTGAGTCAAGGCTGACAAAATGGCGGTTGAGTTTTGGTGACCTTTCGTGACCTCAAAAAGGTCATTTTCAGACTCCCACATGCCCATGTTTTATTCTCCCCCCCCCCCACCTTTCTAAATTGGCAGACACACTAGCAATTCTAAGCTCATGGGGACCTCCAGGGGTCTGGAGAGTAAGCACTTTGAAAATTTCAGCCAAATTGACCCAAAATGGTCAGTTTCGGCCCGAAATATGACCCTAGATGCTAGGCCTAAAATAAGTTCGTGCACCCTCAATTGCATTCGTCAATAGCAATCTCCACTGAGGTTGTGTGTAGCGACCTGCGGTGTGTGAACGTGAGTGCAATGTTAACACGTCAGGGTTGTTTGCATTAAATGCATTGAAAAACATTCACTCTGTTGTTACTAAACGATTTGATAAAGGTAGAGGCATTGCTATACTGAATCACACAGACTATCAAGCCGAAGTTGAAAGGCCTTTGTCTAGTCACCACTACGAAAAGTTAGATAGTGATATGACATCGGAAACTAAAAGGTTAGTCCAAGAGACGCTACTAGACATGTTCTCTAAAAATGAGATTGATAAAAGCACCTTGGAGTACCTATCCCCGTTCAACCACAAAACCCACACACCAGTAATATACATGCTACCAAAAGTACACAAGGCCCCTCCGGCTAATTCAAAATTTGCCGGTAGGCCCATAATCAGTGGCAACAGGTCACCCACGGAGAAAGATCTCTGAATTTGTGGACTTTTTCTTGCTTCCGCTTGTAACGAAACAAGAAACATATGTGAAAGACACAAACCACTTTTAAAAGTTCTGGAAGCAGCTGAGCTACCAAAAGCAGTACTCCTTGCAACTCTCGATGTCATCTCCATGTATACCAACACTCCTCAAGGGGAGGCACTCGATGTCTGTGAAGAAGTCTATGGAAAGGCAGATAAAAGCCTATATGAAATTAATAAAATTTCTCCCACCTACATGCGCAAACTAATTGAACTCGTCCTCAAAAGGAATTGCTTTGAGTTAAATAAACAGCTTTACCGCCAAAAATTTGACTGCGCTATGGGTAGTCAAGCTTCACCAGAAATCTGTGATATAGTTGTGCACAAAATCAGGAAACAGATTATCCCAACAGATCCTAAAATCCTGAAATGGCTTCATCACAGAGATGTCATCCTTTTGTTGTATGATGGAGCAACCAAAGAACTCGAGAAACTAGTGATGAAGATGAATGAAATTCATCATCTCCTCAAGTTCACAGTTTGAAATCTCTAACTCTGAGGTTACGTACCTACTGTAGATTTGAGAATCTTCAAAGGTCGTAAGTTTCACTCTACTGGTTTCCTAGATACGAAAATCTACTTAAACTTATCAATAGCTCGATAGAAACTCTGCACACCCACTTGCCACCTCTAAAGGCTTTATTAAAGGAGAAGTGCTGCGTTATGTACGTCTCTGTTACAATGAGACTGACTTCATCCATAAAAGAGATGAATTTAAAGAGAAGCTTCTACTGTGAAACTATGGGAAAGAAGAATTTGCCACGGCCACTAGAGGCATTTCTTTGAAAACCGTGAGCACTATCTCACCACCAAACTCAAAGGGAACCACCTCTAGTCTTGAAACTGATGTATACACCCAATATCAAAACCCAGCACCTGAAAGAGGCCATTCGGAAACACTGGAATTTAATATCAGAGTATCCGATTTTATCCAGCTGTTTCCGAACGAACCAATTCTTGCCTATAAAAGAGCTCCAAATCTAAAAGATTTACTTGTCAAATCAAGGTTTCAAAGTAATAAAGAATCGTTCGACAGTCAGGACTCGCACGTAGATCTATTGAACGTGCTCATAGCTGCACTGTGAGCTTATACTCATTTACATGCACTAAAGAACAGGCATTCCTAAAAATAAAATTTTATGACACTTATGCCTAAAATATAAAATATTGAAAGGCGTACTACTGATGACGCTCCTCCATATTTGAGTATGAGAGCAGAAACCGGTCTAGTTGGTCATAAGAACCACTACTCTGTCATATCACTGTTTAAAAGTATGTCAATTCTACTACTTAAAAGTATGTCATTTCAAAATGCTGGAAATGTTTCACCAAGGGTACATGCAACAAGCTCATGTGATACCCTGGTGTTTCCCCTAAAACAAAAAAAAATTCCCTTCAGGTTCTGCGTCACTCGTTGCGTTAGATAGTGTTCAACCGCCTACCCCCATTTTTCATTGACCATCGAAGTAGTACGACATTCTGCTATTTATAACTACTACTTACAATGTATCATTTATTCATTGCATACTGTGCATAGGGCTATTCTACAGTGTATTCAAAATGATACAATGTGCCTATATCAGATAACGCCCTAATGATACTATAGTTTAATGGATTTCTAATAGTGAATCGCTTGAAATTCCATGCTTAACAGTGCTAATGTCTTTCACTTAAACCTGGCATTTCACAGAAGCATCAAATGGCAAAATAAATGCCACACAAGGGTTTGAAGTTAAATTTCCTTTCATTTGAGACCAAACATGATATACTTTAATTAATATTTGAGGTTAATGACCTTTGACCCCAAAATGCACTTTCCCCACCCCTCACCCATGCTCACCTTTTTTTGGTAAATGTTGACCCCTAAACCTACTTAAATCAGATGAAATCAGCTTCTTTTAAATTTTTTCACAGATTGGCTTGAAATTGGTTTAATTTAGGGTTACTAAAAGGACATGCCTGTTGCACTGTAAATAGGGATTAAGTAGTGCTCGGGTAATTATCTTTGTTCCCGACATACGTCTTGTTCAGAGTGAACTTTCATGTCCAGGGCGGGTACAGTATGTGTGCATTGCAACTTCATTTACGATATATACATTGTTTCCTGTGAAGAGAAATCTACAAGGTACATATATGTCATTCTAGATTGGTAATTAATTTCCATTGCAGAGGTATTACTACTACATACACCATGGCATTGACACAGAGCATGTGGCACCAATGGAAGATTCCTGGCTAGACAAAGTCCTCAGATTGCTTGCACCAAGTCTGAAGGACGGTCACAACGAGACAATAGAGAACCTCTCTGATGAGATGAGAGAAGACTATCTACTCAGTGTAAAGAAAGCTATCGGTAATTATTGCAATCACATCACTGATAGAAATACATGCTGTGTGCTGCTATGGTCATAAAATCTTTACTCATTTTGACAAAACTCCAGTGGCAGGATTGACACGTTTTTAACAGGTCTTCTTTCTGCAGTGCTGTGTATGTCTGCAAAGTAAATGTTTACAATGTTATAACCAGTTACAACATTCTAATTAGAACACTTGTGGGGAATATACCCTCAGGAGCTAGCTGTTTTCATAAATTCCCTGATAGCAAAATTTGGTTGGCTCAATGATGGACCTGTGGCGGCCACGCCAGCTGTTAAGTTTATTTTGGTTTCAATAACAAGAGAAACCTACTCATTCATGATGGGCGTGGGTCTGTGGATGTGTGTGTGGGTGTGTTTTTTCACACTTTGCTCATTAACATCGTATGTCAAGGAGGGAAATTTTGACAGTTCTCAGACTTGGTGCATAGATGCCCCATATCAAGGAGGAGAACCCTTTTGTTTTTGGTGGAGGTCAAAGGTCATCTGGGGTCACCAGGGGTCAAACTCGGAAAACCTTGTTAACTTGATATCTCAAGATAGGAAGCTTTGATAAATTTCATACTTGTGAATGCATTGTGATAGAAGGAGGAACCCTTTAGTTTCTGGTGGAGTCAAAGGTCATCTAGGATCATAGTGGTCAACCTTTGAAAACCTTGTTAACACGATATATCTCAAGTTAGGAAGATTTGATAAATTTCATACTTAGTATGTAGATGCACAGTGATGAGTGGAGGGATCTTTTTGTTTTGGTAGAGGTCAAAGTTCATCTCAGGTCAACAGGGGTTAAACACAAAAGATCTTGTGAACACATTAGCTTAACACAGGAAGCTTTTTTAAAATTTCATTCTTAGTATGTAGATGCATTGTGGTAAGAGAAAAAACCCTATTAACTTTGGTGAAGGTCAAAGGTCATTTTGAGTCACCAGTGATGAAACCCTGAAAACCTTGTTTTTATGATATATCTAAAGATAGGATTTATGGAAACTTTTGATACTTAACGTGTTAATATGTTACATCAAGTAAAAGGTCATCTTAAATCACCAGTGATAAATTAGTGAAAACTTTGCCAACACAATATCATAAAGTATGAGTCTTGAAACCTTTTTATACTGAATTTTATTAATGGACCATGGAAGTGTGAGGCTGCGAGGCGGCTTAATCTTGTGAGTGTGCTCTAGACATGACAATGTGGGCATGCTCCCGCCACACTCACTGGTTCATTCACACAGATACCTTGTAGCTGTCAGATGATTGATAAGTGCTATTTACGACCCAAAGGAGCAAACAGATACTGTGCAGTGGTGAGTGTGATGGGCAGGCTTGGATTATTTTAGCCCAGACTAGTCTTGGGCCTGCGTACTAGTATTAGCACAGCAAGCTGACGAGTACCAAAGCAAATCTAGAAGTAGAGTACAGTAATGTATTTTGAGAATCATTGCACTTAATTTTTAAATCTCACCTGTATCTTCGAAGTGCCACATAAGCTTGACAGAATGTGGAAGTAGATATGATGCTAGCTGACAGTAACACAAGTATTTGCTAGAGCTTCAACAATTAATGCATCAACCATAACATTAGGCTTTGCCTTTTGTGTGTATTGTAGGCACATTAGGCTATGGAAATGATGCACATAGCTGGGGTTCAAAGTTGAGGATAACATGGTTTTGTTTACATGTTTCTGTCCTATGCTAAGTCAGGCAGTTAAGCTGGGGGTAAAGCGAACTGGCAGGACATTTTATATATAGTTGTTTTCTGTAAACTGTGCACTACTAGTCTAGGCTGGCCATAGGCGGCCACAATTCATGGTGTCAAGTATTTTTTTTTTAAAACATAACGTAGGGCTAGGCTGCCAAAGGTACGTAAGGCTACTGTAGCTGTGAATGCTATTGATCTTGGCAGCTATCATACTGTATGATGCTTGTAGGCCTATCCTGAAAGAAAATACTTTTGTTTTTGTTGTTTTTAAAAAGCCATGTGTTAGAATTACTGTGTTCCATTTAGCGTAAGGCAAAACTGGCAAATTTTGAGACAACTCTAGGCCCTACACTACAGATAGAAAGTTTTAGGACTCAATGTTGGATGAATCTGAATACTGAATAAGACACTAAAACAAGCTATAGCCATAATTGAAAAAGCATGTCTTATTTAACAATGGACAATTTGTGAGAGAAATAGACATGAACACATGGAATCTCAAGACAGGGAGCTTGGTTGTATTTTTTATTTAGTATGCAAGTGTGCATGCATGTTGAGTACATGATGCCAGTTAGACATGATATGGTCAGCAGATGTCATTAATGTGTGTATAGCAATTGGTGACCAATAAATTTACTATAAAAGGATGGTCTAGTCACAGATGTAGCTTTGATATGTTGAAAAGTAAGTTAATCTGACCATTACAGTGAAACTTACATTCAATTCCCATGTGTGGTTCAGGAGATATGAGCAGTTGAAGTTGTCCCATTTGTTACCAACAGTTGACTTGAAGCAAGCAGGACTGATGTCATCTCCCCACATTGATGAAGTATTTTATGTTTTTCTTTAAACTTTACACCAGATTTAATACTTCAGCATCTAGTGCTATCATAATGTGAATGTATGAGGGGTATGAGAGTTTTGGACCTTCACATACCCACTACCTAAGCTGACCACCTATTGATTTCAAGGTCGAAATGATAAATTCAATAATAAAGAAAACAAAAGACTATTCAGCCATGTGAGGAGATGATGTCACTCCTGCTTGCCTCAAGTTCACAGTTGGTAGAAAAGGGGGTAACTTCTTGAGAACCACACATAGGAACTGAATTGAAGTTTCGCCAGAATGGTTGGATAAACATACTTTTCAGCATATCCAAGCTAAGTTTGTGGCTAGACCATCCTTTTAATATTGCACAGACCATGAAGCATCAGTCATACATTCTCACCTTATGTACTATGATCAAATATGTACATCATCCAAATGCAATGCATTTGTGCATTCTGGTTTCACTCCTAATCATTGTATGGGGGTGATGATTGCCTCCAGCTCATTAGAGGAAAACTACAAAAACATATGTAGTGTCTTTCTTACAACTATTCACCAACTTTGGAACCTCTGTGACCCGAGGCATCTCTTTTGTTCCTGCTAATCAGTCTGCAAGTTGTTCTTCACTGTGACATAATTTTGTTTCTGGTTTTGCTGTTTACCAAAAACTTATAGTATCAACTTTTGCTCTCAGTACAAGTCCCTCTTGACTATTTGAGAGATTCAAACACAGTGTTCCTTGCATGCCCTGAAAACCGCACTTTTCACTGTGGTGGGTTATGTAAACTTATTCATGTTCCTTCCTGTACATTGACTGAATGTAACTTAAATTAGTTATTAAAAGTACATCATTGAAAGTTTGTAATTGTAGATTTTAGTGTTGAATAATATGATTCTGTTTTGAAAACATTGTGTTTAAAGTGACCTATAGTATATTCAATTACATGATTGACCTTAAATGTTAGCATTTTTTGGATGTAGTCAGATTGCCACCAATAATAGTTTTACTAAGGTTTCCTGATTAAGCCCTCCAAATATGCCATTGTGCTTTATCCCTTGTAAGAAAATTTATTTTCATGACCCCATCTCTTCCAGTTGATTTTGTTTTGAGGGATCCTCGAGAGAAAGATGAGAAGAAGACAACAGAGATGCCACCACATCGGGCAGAGCTGGACATGGTACCAAAACCTTGGCACAAGTCATATCAGAATGCCTTGGACATCACCAGGGATTCACTTAACATTACAAATCCCACTATGCTACAGGTTCTCCAACTATGGCATATTTCCTTTGGGTGAGAGATTTTCCAAAAGTCCTCTTTTATGTTCACATAGAGGAGAGTTAATTGGTAAAAATACATGTTTGTAAAAAAGACGAGCATTGTGTAAGTTTTTATTTCCATGAAGTCACTATCAGTTTATGATAGAATACCATTATTCTTCCCATGGAGTCGCAATCAGTTTACCATGGAATACTATGATACTTATTGATGGTGAAGGCAGGAATCATTTCATTTGCACTCTGGTCTTGTGTCTGCATATCTTCTTTAAGCAGATCTTTAGATACATATTACGAGCAGAAAAACATTTTCCCGTTCTGGTATACAAGGATCGTAATGGTTAGTGTGGGATTGGATAGCCTCGTTGAAGCACAGCAGCACACATCTAAAGAGCACTTGTTTCACTCTTTTCAGGAGCTTGAGATTGGTGGATGTCAAAGAATTCCAACAAAAGACTGAATCAATGGAACTTGCTACATTCCAGAACTTGGTCATGAGACACATTGATTCGGCTAAAGAAAAGCTGCTGAAGAAGTAAGTAGACTAAGGGTTTTCTCATACCCTCAACAGTAGTTTAAATGCTCTTGAAATACAGAAAACATATGTATGACATTTTTGTTTTCAAATAATATGTTTTTTTTTTCAGCTATTACACTCATTAGTGTACATTTTTTGCAGTGTTACACTATCATGTGCTTCTATTTACACACCTGGTAAATAGTAAATGGGTAAGTCTCTCAAGTTTTACACTTACATGCACTCTTATTATGGATATTAATGGGTGATTTCAATATGATCCATCTACAGGTGGTTTCCTGAAGTTCAAAATATCTACTTTCAAGGCAACAGGAAGAAGCTGGTGCCCAGCAACCACAATGGCGACAAGCTGGAGTCATTCTTCAACTGTGCTGCTGCACTCATGACCCATCAACTTCAGAGCCTCTGTCTACTTTCTATGGATGATTTCACAAATTTAATCTGCCAACCTCCTGTTAGTTTGAAGAATTACTTATCTCTTCTATTCCTCTCTTCAGTTTTTACTTTCATAATTAGTTTAATTTTAATCCATTTATCAGCCATTGTTGGGGCCACTTTCAGTGCAATGTCAGATATAATAGGTTATAATAATAGTGTGACTCAGTATGTAAACCAGACCTCAACATGTTTCACTGCACAATTGTTGGTGCATCATCTCAGAGTGTGTTTATATTTATCTTGCTGTCTTGTCCTCCAGATTTTTGTACAAGTTCTATCATATTGAGTATTGTTGGTTTTA
Organism: Stichopus chloronotus; assembly: GCA_021234535.1. Classification (NCBI taxonomy): domain Eukaryota; kingdom Metazoa; phylum Echinodermata; class Holothuroidea; order Aspidochirotida; family Stichopodidae; genus Stichopus; species Stichopus chloronotus. The sequence continues at coordinate 1,346,033 of CM037848.1, read as the reverse complement.
ACAATTATTATTGTCATCACTTTATTCAGATTATAAATTATTCAACTAATTAGTTTAATCATATTCTGATTACAAGGGTGCCAGTGAGTCTTTCACTCACCTGGCTTTGTTTCTCCCTTTTTCTTCCTTGCTACTATTATCAGCATAAGTGAGTCAACCCTAAATTTCCATAACATGGGAGCAAAAAGAAACAAAAGCTAAGACGGGAGCAAAGAGAAAAAAAGAAAGCTTTTTAGTTCCTCCTTCTGTAACACTTTGTCCTTCAAAAGTTATTTAGTTAATACACACTTTGCTTACACTTTCATTCTCTAATCAATTGGAGACCCATAGCTAATATCTCTGTTCATATCAGACTTCCATTCGAGCCTTCGAACACTCTGGGTTCATCATTCGCCTCATCCTGGATGGTACTCAGGTCAAATTTGAGCCAACGTTTAATGACTTTGAGGTAGTCCTCCTCAATGTTTATGACGTCATGTTGAAAGCTGTTGGAGTTGTCCCTAGAGTTGAGACAAAGCTTCTCTCGGATTTGGTGAGAATTATTCTGTGTTTCACATCGTTACTTTGTTTAAAATTATTTTGTCAACCCTTTTTGTTGGCTTACATAGGCAATGCTTATACTAGCTGGTGGGAGAACTCTGCTTCAACAATGGGTTAGTGCATTGCCATAAGAATTCTTATCAGACTACCATATGTAATCTATGTACCCTTTTGTTGTCACACAGTGGTTGTGAAATTGCATGGACAAACAAGAAACTTTGAAGTTTGTTCTCTGTATGTGAAGAAGCTGTCCAACAGCAATACTTAATGAAAGAGTCACATTGAAGGCTTCAATGCATTCTTCTCTTTCTTCCTCATCCATGTACTTTGACCTTAAGTCATTCTTGACTTTGTCTTTGTAAAAGTGACATTTCGTGTATGTTTACTTTTGACAGTCTGAGTCCAAGGCCAGGGCAGTTCTTAAGCCGATCATACTGGAAGAAATCTTGACTAATCATAAACAGAAAGTGAAGGAACTGATTGCAGAGGAAAGCAGTAAACCACAATCACACATCAAAAATTTTGACCGGTACAGCTTTTTAGTCTCAAAACAGGTTCGTTTAATACTCTACTCCTCATCAGTAAGAGCGAAAAATCATTTGGACTGGAGATAACCTTTTATAATTAACAGTTAATCAATGCTGGATTGTGTGTTATCCTCAGTTGATGTACAGGTTCAGCATTGATTAATGTTGTTCATTCATACACAGTGAGATTTTAATGAATAAGAAGGAAAAACAAAAGGAGTTTGTATGTAATCACATTTTCATTGAAAATAAACCCGAGAGAAGGTAAACACAATTCACAACATGTCAACCATGTTCATGAATGATAGACAAAGCACCACCATTGTTTAGTGCAAGGTAGCAGATGACAAAACACCCAATCTAAGTTTTCAATCGTATTCATCCACCAGTGGTTTCACTCTTTTACATTGGCCGTATTTTATCTGCTGGATAACGCACAGTCACCTGATTGTAATATGCCAATAGGAGTTGAGGATTTTTACCAAGTATGAATGGTGATGTTGTTTTTTCAGATTTCATTATTTTTGGAGATAGTCATCATTGTCCTCAAAGTATGTTCCTCTTGCAAAGTTACATGGAACATTTCTGACTAAATAGATGCAGTATATGAGAGAGAATGCAAGTTAGACTGAGCTTTTCTATGCAGATATATTAGTCATATGGAAACTACAATCCAAGTTATAGTGAAACCAATATTAGCCACATTGAATATTCAATTGTTTTGGTATTTGACTGCTGACTTGCCTTTATGATTACGTTGATACTTGCAGTATGAGTTAAATTGTACACATTGATATTAGCAGTGTAAATTTCATTGAAGATACATCATTTATTGCAATTTGATAAATGCAGTTCGAGTTGAATTTTATTAATGATGGGATTGGTAATAGTAGGATGAGTATGGGAGTTTTTGGCATACGTTTCAAAAAGATACTCAATTAGGATTAACTCGGCTGCTTCTTTGTTTTTGACAAATCTTCAACTTTCTAAGGGCTACAGTATCTTTTTTGTACTTTAAACTCAACAACTTAAAACTTGCTTTTACTTGAAAAGTTAACAGAGAAAATGTTAATGATGTAAAAGGGACTCCCAGATGTTACTAATCGGCCCCTTAATAAGAAGAATTACCTATTTACAAGTATTAATGATAGCACTTAAACTAGCAGGGGGAGTTCATTGAAGACTTCCATTACCGATTGCAGCATTCTGATGCTTGCAGTATTCTGATGGAGTGAATGACAGACATGTTTAAGTGTCAACACATCTAAACACTTACTTTGTACCTTTCTGCCTCAGGCTGAAAGCGATGTAGATGCCTTCATGGCAGAGGCGCACACATTTGAAGAATATGCCAAAGAAGTGGAAAAATACCGAGAACTGATGGATGAGATCCTTTACAATACCAGGAAGGTAACATATCCAGTCTTGCATGTCAGTCATGAAATGCCAAAGTAACTGCATTGGATAAACGTGGTTGCTAGAAAAGATATGTTTATCTAGTGACTATCAAAGCTGTGTCTAAAATGTGCTGGTTAGGAATTTGGGCTGGAGTTATATCTATGCTAGATTTGGTATTTGTAAATTACTTACATTAATGTTGTTTGCAATATGATTGTTTAGTTATCTGTGAGTGTGTGTATAAAGTTAACATTTAAATTAAACATTAAATTTTAATGTCTGTTTGTCATGGTAATTCTTTAAGGTCAGAGGTAGTAATTATTATTTGCAACCATTTCCTCATGTGTTTTTCAAAAACTATGTCGACCCTAGCTAATAAATATCATGTAAACATATTATATGTAAATGATCGTTTTATCGATTGTAAGACAGTCATTGATGTATTATATGTCATCCAGTAGTGTTCATGATAGCTTCCAGTACTTTGATTGTTTAACTCCTGTAGAATTTATCTATGATCGCAAAAATCAGCGTAAGTTCGAACAATTTGAAACAACTTCGCACAAAATCGCACATGCAGTTTCCAATGAAATTTGTACAAATCCACACATACAGAAATGGTAGGCATGACCACAGGAATATCTAGGCAATGAAGCGGAAGATGGAAGGTTAACTGATTTGGCAAAAGGTTGGAATTTTCAAAGTCATTTTGTGATGTGTGGGCAAATAATGATTTGAACATGCCCATTGTTGAAAGCAAACTTGCACGAAGGTTGTTGTTTTGTTACTGGTGAAAGTTCTTTGGAAGTCTAACCTTTGGGGAGGTATAAGTATTGATTGTGGGCTGTGAAAAAAAAGATTGTGGGTATTGATGTGGAAAAAAAAGTAAGACCATGCAGCTGAGCACTGTCAGTTAATTATTTATGCAACAGTTGACAGCTGAATCTGTAGTTAGGGATAAAGTATGAATTTCCCACTACTGTTAATGAGTCTGAAAGGTTACTGGTATGGTAAAGAAAGGTTCAAGTGTCTCGACAAATGCAATCAATGGGAATACAAAATATTGCTGCTTGAGATAGATAACATAAACATGTTTAATTCATTTTGTGGATGGAATCATCATTTTAAGTTTTTGTATGTTTCTTTTTTTATTCCTTGCCGAAGGCAGAAGGAATCTATGCAATGATGATGTCGTGCGTGTGTATGAGTGTGTATGCGACACTTCTTGTAAACATGTACCCATGACTGATCTCATATTTGGTGTGTGGGTTGGTCATAGTAAGTAGATGATACGTATTGTTTTTGGTTGAGGTCAAAGGTCATTTAAGCTCACCAGATGTCAAAATGTAAAAACCTTGTAAACATGATATCTCACGAATGATAACTGTGACTGATGTCATACTTATGTATGTGGGTTGATCATATTAAGCAGATGATCCCTATTGTTTTTGGTCAAGGTCAAAGATCATTTGAGGTCACCAGAGGTCAAACTGTGAAAACCTTGTAAACACAATATCTCTAGGGGTGTATCTTTGACTGGTGTCATACTTAGAGAGTGGGTTGCCCATATTGAGTAGATGATCCCTATGGTTTTTGTCGAGGTCAAAGGTCATTTCAGGTCACCAGAGGTCAAACTGTAAAAAGAAACACAATATCTCTAGACGGGGAACTGTGACTGATGTCATACTTCATGTATGGGTTGGTCATACTGAGTAGGTGATCTTTGTTTTTAGATGGAAATCAAAGGTCATTTGAGGTCACCAGAGGTCAAACTGTGAAAGCCTTGTAAACACAATATCTCCAGAATCGTAACTGTGACTGATGTCATATATGGAATATAGGATGGTCATATTGAGTGGATGATCCCTATTGTTTTTGGTTGAGGTCAGAGGTCATTTGAGGACACCAGAGGTCAAACTGTTGAAACCTTGTAAACAATATCTCTAGAAGGGTAACTGTGACTGATGTCATACTTAGTTTGTGGATTGTATATAGTGAGAAGAATACTCTTTTTGATTTTGGTGGAGGTCAAAGATGAAGTAAGTTGATGATGATTAGAAGACTGAATAGAAACAGTTGCATGACGTTGACAATGTAAACGAGGAACGGAGAGAGTGTATAAATGGTGAAAGAGGCCTACGTGGTACTCCATTTTACCAGGACGGGCCTGGTGTCTGAACCCATAATTCCCCGGGGTGGAAGGTTATGACGTCTACAATGACATTGACCAATTTCAATGACATACATTGTACATGTCATCGTATGTAAATTGTCGCTACCCATGAACTGACCAATCATGTAGCATTATGGAATTTTTCCGTGAAACAGTGTCTGACTTTTCTATTTTTGATGTGTTCTATTGTCTAACACTGACTGACGGAAAGAATAATTAAGTTGATGAAGTCTGGTAAACAACGGAAACTGGACTTTGTATGACCCTCTGAGTACAGTAGAGCTCAGCATCCACTATATACAACACTAGTAGGAGAGATCTGCGCTTTCTCTAATATTTGGATAGCAATACACACTACACAGGACACGCTTAATGTGTTCTGAGTGCAGCGGTACGGATGCTGGTCATTTTATGCTCTTTACCAAACATGTGTCCATATTGACAAGGGATTCAGTCGAGTTTAGGTTGAAACAACAAACATTTGTAGGTGAAATGGATAATCTTTACTCATGATGCTAAGGCACTTATCTCCAAGTTTGAGAACGACAATTCGCCAACCGTAAAAAGTGAAATGCAAGTTTAAACCTCCACTTACTTAAAATGGCATAGACCAACCAGATGCATGTAGTGACCATGAATGATCTTACACTTTCCGTAACAGTCACCTTGATATCCCCAGATTTCGATGGTACTTGGCTGCAAGGAGAACATGCTCCTTCCATCAGTCTTACTCAGGAGAATCTCTTCGAGTGCACAGGTTGTAAGTGACTAAACCAAATTGCCTGGCCACACCTCTCAATTTCTTTTTTCAAGTAGCTAAGTAAGGTCGCTGAAATCTGCTAATATGCTTGTGGTCTAGAGCAGCTCCAGGCCGAGTGTAGGCATTCAGATAACACGTTTAGCATTTTGAAAATTCAAGATAAATTTTCCCCCAAAGTGGCTTGATAGTTTGATAACTGCTTTCATTGATCCATGCCTGAAGTGTATTTTTGACCTTTCTGATCCTAACCCATTGCAGTCCCAGCAAAAGAGTACTTTTGCCTTACATTACAGATTTGAAAGGTTCAGCTGGAAGAGCGATTTCAGAAGGCCAAGAAAATTTTATTTTGGAAAAATTGCAAGGATGCAATCTGTTTACGGATTACAGGGATTGTATATTCTGTCCCAATTTCGCAACACGTTGTGGGTATTTATTGCCTGCTAATACAAGGAACAAAGAAGTTGATACCTCAATTAAGTGCCAGCTTAAGAAAGCTGGATTGCATGATGAACATACCTATTTTAAGTAAGAGTACCTGAATCAAAATTTTACGGGACATATTTAAAATCTGTAATATTGTAAAAGCCTGCAATGTTTTTCAACACAATAAAACTAAAGACAAACTTTACACGTTAAGATCGCTACCTTAATACTACATTGTAGAAACGCTAGTTACTGTAGCCAAGGGAGGCTACAGGTCTCGCCCGTGTCACTCGACGAGCTATAAATTTCTCCATCAGGAACATAAATAGAAATAAGTACAGAAAGTTGTATAACCATCGCAATATCTTGATTTATCAGCACGTATGGGGTTTGGTGGTAGGTTCCCATCAACCAGAACATAATCCAGTTCAAGAAAAGATTTCCCAGTGGCAACTCCTAGCGGAAGCAATGCAATATTGTGTAACAGGATTTGCGACTTTGGAACAGCGTCATTCTGTCTTAGACTGTGACAAAAAGGGATACCTCATTACTTCAACTTGCCAATCTTCACAATACACTTTAAAATACACATGAAAAGAAGCCTTTCTCCCTCTGTCAGATTACAGTCCAGACTTAAACCTTATGTGCGATGCATCTGTGTTTCAGTAAAATGAGTATACAACACATTCCTTTTCTGCTGATCAAGCAACTGAAATCCTATCTCCGAGTGATTGATTATTTTCCCACAGATTCTACAATTCACTTTTTAAAGTCATGCTTGATTTTAAAACACTGTTCAATCTCTAAGAGACCTTGTCTATGAATTTGTGCGATTTTGTATGGTGAAAAACTGACTGCAAAAACTGCCTACAATTACACAGATTTTGCAGGAACCTTTCGGTCAAATTTTTGTATGATTTTTTATGTTGCACAATACTGCAAAATTTTGAACGATTTCAAACAAAATGTCGCAAATTTGTGGAAATTTGATCATTTGAATTTCTACAGGAGTTAAATGATCACAGTACTGTAGTCATTCCCATTGTTCTATTAGTTCTCCTGCCGCCTAGTAGCTCTCTGTCAAAAATCTGCAACCTCTACTATGTCTCAATTCTCTTTTCCTTTACAGTTTCCTTAGAATTCTGGTTATGATGATGAGCAATGACAAACTGATTCATCTTGTCATCAAATAGATACATTTATTTTGTTGCATCTATTATAATGAGAGGCTCATTGATGCATCTCATTGGTTCTTTAGAGAATTGAAAATTTTATAACCTTTTGAAAAAGATATGTAGCTCTTTCACATTCTTTTATTTTTGGGAGGGGGGGTGGGGGACCAAACTTAATGGTAATAAGATTTTACCTTGCAGGAAACTGGCACTATGCAAGCTACTGCTGTGATGTCCCATTTTAAGGCATATTCTGCTCTCCAAGCAAGCTGAAATGATTGCTTCTGGGAATTTCTCCTTGGAATGTGACCTGGATGATGTGCCATTGTATAATGAATAATCCAAATATCTTTTCCCATGACTTTTTTTTTTTGTTGATAGGATGGTGTGGACATACAAAAGGTTTGTAATGCAATGTACTCTCTATCACTCTCTCTATCACATCTCTATACACTGTACATTACACTTGATCCTCCATTCTACAACAATGGTGAGATTAATTCCACTTCCTATACTAGCACTCCATTAAAAAAAAAGGGGAAGGAGGGGGAAAGAATGAGTAAAAACATTGAAAGAATTTAAGTTGTAACCTTACCTTTTTTATCATCATTGTCAGTCCATTGCCTAGTCCTGTGTGATACATTGTTATCCTTCCATTCAAGAACATGCAAAACATAGCATGCTTCATTTTTCCTGGAGTTTACTTCTTGATAGTGACATATCCCCTTTCAAATGGAATTGGTCTCATCAGTGTTCCACACAACTCAGCATATGGCAGGTAAGATTAGGGATCCAACTCTAGTTTGCACAAACTTTCATTTCTCTTGTATCTTAGTTGCAGGTCCAACATTGTGATGTGCAGATTGTACACCTCCCTTAAGTTGTGATGATGTGGTACATGAAAATTCATTGCCCAAATTGAAACCAGTGAGCTTCAATCATTACAGACATACATAGTTGTTTGCTGTGATAACGTTTGCTCATCATATCCATTAATTTTTCAATGTTTTGCTGTGGATTTTCATTTGAGCAAACACAGTTTGAGGTACTATGCAATATGTGTGCGGAAACATACCTTAATTCATGCCATCCTTGCTGTCCCAGGTGCTGAAGGTAGGCAAGGAAGCCATGTGATCATGATGGTGTGGGTGGGTTTGTGCGTGTGCTTTGGTTTGTGCATATGTGATGCCTTGGCTTGTAAACACCATGTCTCAAGAAGGGAACTTTGGATGATCTTGAAAGGTGGTGTGTACGTAGTGCATATTGAGTACATGCAGTGTCTGTCCTTAAAATTTCTACATAAATACCTCATAACATTAAAGGTGGCGTGGGGTATGATTAGATGTCAAACTTGTCACCTAATCTGTGCCCTTCAGTGTTTTTGCATTCATTTTGCCCACAAAGCAGAAATAATGAATTAGCAAATGCTTCATTGAGCACTAACCTCCTCAAATGACTTTGTTAGATGTTAAAGTGATTGCATGTGTACTGAAAAACCAAAAAAATAAGATTATGTTTGATCTTAACTTTTTCTTTATTTTTAAATGTACACGCGAGGTTGTTCATGAATGGATTGTGTCTTTCAATGAAGGAAAATGCCAGTAACTACTTCGAAAAGCAACGGGATTGGCATAAAAACAGTAAAAAACAGAAATCATATTTGAAAATAAACGGTTCTTACTATAACCGCCTACATAATGAATATGCAACAGTATAGGTCTCACTAGTGTATCACAAACATACTACTCAAGTCGTCGCTCCTTGGTAGGTATGGGGAATTGTAGTATTTGGTGAAAGGAAACACTGCATCAACAAATAACCTACGAACTGAACACAACCTTGCCCAGGGCGTCAGTGATCCTGATTGACTAACTGGATATTCAATACTAGTATACTTCCCATTGGCTTGTTCAAGGAAGCACACCGTTGATTTGAATGAAAACTGTCAACCACTACATTATCGTATTCTACACTTTCTGTCGTTATGTTAGGAGAATTTGAAATCATATGGCAAAATTAACCAACTGAAACCTATTTATTTTCCCAGATTGTCTGAATGGTGTAAATAAAAGCCTTACCAAATTTTTGGAGATGAAATTTCAATGTTTTTACTTTTTGTCTACGCACGTATTCACTTTAAGTCTACAGTGTGTCTATTTTCTCCCTGAGATGGTAATATGTTTTCAGGCAAGGATGAACATGTAACAGATTTTAAGAGGGACAGTATGTTTCATCATGAGATGATTCCTTTTATTTTTGGTTTCGATGAAAGAGAAACTTATGCGATCGTGATGGCGTGTGTATGTGTGTGTGTTTGTGACACTAAGCTTGTGTGCATGATATCTCCAGGTAGGAATGTTGGATGCTGTTGATACTTGGTATGTAGGTTTGCCATATTGAGAGGAAGAACCCTATTGTTTTTGGTGGAGGTCAAAGGTCATCTGGGGTCACCAGAGGTCAAATAGTGAAACCTTGCGTGCGCGATATCTCCAGTTAGGAATGATGGATGCTGTTAATACTTGGTATGTAGGTTTGTCATATTGAGTGGAAGAACCCTATTGTTTTTGGTGGAGGTGAAAGGTCATTTGGGGTCACCAGAGGTCAAATAGTGAAAATCTTGTGTGCACGATATCTCCAGATAGGAATGCTGGATGCTGTTGGTAGTTGGTATGTAGCTTTGCCATATTGAGTGGAAGAACCCTATTGTTTTTGGTGGAGGTGAAAGGTCATCTGGGGTCACCAGAGGTCAAATAGTGAAAATCTTGTGTGCACGATATCTCCAGAAAGGAATGTTGGATGCTGTTGATATGTGGTATGTAGGTTTGCCATATTGGGAGGAAGAACCCTATTGTTTTTGGTGGAGGTGAAAGGTCATCTGGGGTCACCAGAGGTCAAGTAGTGAAAATCTTGTGTGCGTGATATCTCCAGGTAGGATTGATGGATACTCTTCATACATGGCATACAGGTTTGCCATATTAAGAAGAAGAAACCTGTTGTTTTTGGTGGAGGTCAAAGGTCATATGGGGTCACCAGAGGTCAAATAATGAAAATCTTGTGTGCATGATATCTCCAGGTAGGATTGATGGATACTCTTTGTACATGGCATACAGGTTTGCCATATTAAGAGGAATAAACTTATTGTTTTAGGTGGAAGTCAAATGTCATCTGGGGTCACCAGAGGTCAAAAACTGGAAATTTCGTGTGTGCGATGGATACTCTTCATCGTTGGTGTGTAGGTTTTGCATATTGAGAGGGAAAACCCTGTCTTTTGGGCAGAGGTCAAAGGTCATCTGGGGTTACCAGAGGTCAAATAGTTAAAAACCTTGTGCACATGATATCTCCAGATGGGAGTGATGGATACTCTTGTACTAAATGTAAGGCATTTTAACACATAGTATGAAACATTCTCTTCTTGAAATATGACAAGCACAAGGTTTTCAGTGTTTTTCCAAGTGTTCACCTCAGGTGATGACCTCAAATCTTTGCACCAAAAATAACCCCTTGATTCTTAGTGTTAGAGTTATATTTGAGAAACAAGCTTCATAAAGAAACTGTGATGAGTACATCGAAACTACAGTGCATTTTTGCATTTTGGTTCATGGAGGTCAAAGGTCTTTTGAGGTCACCGGAGCCTAAGGTATTAAAACCTATAAAAGAAGGTATCTCAACTACTGAATGTTGTCTGAATTTCAAACTGTTGACATTGGTAGCCCTTTATGAGTAGATGCCGTCTGTCATTTTTATGTAGGTCAAAGGTTATGCGTGGTCACCCAAGGTCATAGTTTGAAAACCTTGTGAACATTGTATCTCAGTAAGGGAAAGTTGTTGAAACTTCAGACTTGATGTGTTGGTTCTCTATTCTTAGTAAATGATCCCTATCATTTTTCATGGAGGTCAAAGGTCATTTGAGGTCACCATATTGATGAAGTATGAAAAGCTACTAATAAAGATATCTTAGCAACTGGATATTGCCACAACTTCAAGTGAAGTATGTAGGTAGACCATTGTAAGTTAATTTTATCTATCATTTTTCAAGGAGGTCAAAGGTCATTTGAGGTCAGTAGAAGTATGGAAGCATATTAAGGAAGATATCTCAACAACTGACTATTGCTGGAACTTCAAACTAGTAGCAGTGGTACTGCTTGATGAGTAGATAATCACTGCCATTTTAATAGAGGTCAAAGGTCATATGAGTCCAGTAGAGGCCATATTTTGAACCCTTGTATACATAGTATCTCAGTAAGGAAAGTAGTTGGAACCTCAAACTTGATGTGTAAGTTTGCCATTCTTTGTAGATGATTGGTATTGTTTTCTTGGATGTCAAAAGTCATTTGAAGTCACTACATTGATAAAGTATGAAACCTTACTAATTGAGATAACTCAGCAACTGCAAGTTGCTTGTACTTCAGATTTAGTGTGCAGGTAGTCCATAGTTAGTAGAAGATCTTATCATTTTTCAAGGAGGTCATATGAGGTCAATAGAAGTTAAAAAGTACATAAACCTATTAAGGAACATATCATAGGTACTGAATGTTACATGGATCTTTAAACTGTTAACATTGGTAGCTCTCGATAAGCAGATGATCTGTTATATTTTATGGGGGTTGAAAGGTCATGTGAGGTCAATACAGGTCATAATTTGTAACTTTGTAGACATATTATCTCACGAAGAGTAAGGTGTTTGAATTTTAAAATTGGAATGTATTGTCCTTTGGTTTCCATGCATACATGGCAAGGAATCTCAAATACATCCTGCATCTGGTTGGTCTAACAGAATTTAGTTCATTTGACTGGTTGCTCATTGTCTAAAATATCTGAGGTATCCTTGCATTCCCAGTGAAGGTGGTGTGTAGTAACATCATTTTCCCACAAGAAGTACATCTATTGTTCTCATGCAAATTTATTTTGTATTAATAGTAACTTGTGCCAATAGCTTGCAGGAAAAAGGAAAGTTGAAAATACAGTGCTATTTTCTCTCCTTAACAGACATAAATGATATATAAAGGTGAATTTTCTACCATGTCTATTTGAAAACAGTTTGCCATTTTACTGTTTCTCTTAACAGTAATGAATTACACTAAATTAAGATGTTACAAATTGTGTCTAGAAAGTAGAGACTTGATCCTAAAGAGTCATGATCATCATCATCAGACTTCGGATACTTCATTTAAGCTTTGTTTCCATCTGTGCAGAACAGTGTGAATAATACCACAGAATAACAAAAAGAAACACTGCATTAAAAAAGCTTAAACATTACAAAATTATTATTGTTATTATAGTTATTCTTATTATTATTATTATAGTTATTCTTATAGTTACATATAAAAGTAAAGGAATCACCTCTATCTATGTTTTATCTAGTATGTTAAAATACACTTTAAACTGCTATGAATTAAAGTACTTATTCTAGGAAACACAATTGTTTTATCTAGTTTGAGCCAATGATGGTGATATCAGAACTTACCAATAAACTGGTAAGTCAAAGTTAATGTTGGCCCAATACTTATAACAACAAAAAGATAGGCCTAAAGAGTCATCTGTAAATAGCTGAATGTTTCTGTTACCATTGTAAAATTATAATTTGAATACTGTCTTGACATAAATTCCCCCTGTGTCTCCGCACGAAATGTCATTAAAATGTTTTGACCAAAAGATAGTCAATCACTGATTATTCAAGAAAAGCAGGGTTCATACAATCCACATGCCATGTGCCACGTGTCACCTATGTTGGAAACATGTTTACACTGAATGCCGTGATCAATAAAAACTTGAAAAAGGCTAAGAGCTGGGACCATCACAGGATATGTGTATAAAAATATTAAATTAATAATAGAATGTACATTCTGTAGAACTGTTTTTAGTTTCCTGAATACAGCTTACAATGGATATCAAAGACACTATTGCAACATGAAGTGAAACGTGATACCCCACCCTACAGTGTAACTATATTAATGAACTTGATAATTTAGATATAGTCAGTTGTTCAGTTGTACTGATGATGAAATACACAATTGCCGAGGTGGTTAGGCTATTTGCTATGTATCTCACTAAGTTAAGACATGATTATTGTAAATTTTGGAAGGTGTCACATGATCTTTTTTATTTAATTTTTTCACAAGACATTTTTTCTACATAATCACTAAAATATGTATGTAATGTAGTTTGGTTTTCATTAAATGTGTAAAATTTTGTGGAGCATGAAAGATTTTGGCTTATATCAGTGATCAAACTTTTGTCATACTGAAGTGGTTATCAACCTTGAGCAGCACAGTGCCTGGTGTTTCGGATTTACATAATGGCTGCCTTATAGACCAGTCAGAAGCTACAATCTTGGACAAAATACCTTGGGACACCCCGTGCCCCCGTTCAGTGTTGGCTATAGGATTGCTGTTCAAAGGGTATATTCACTTCTATAGCTCAACATTGGAAAGGGGCACGTGGTTTCATGTTATGTGCTCTCCTAAAATTCAGTATTATATTTGCTACGTATGACAAAGTGTCCCAACAATTTTGTCCAAGATTGTCTGAGAATTTTGACGGGTTAGAAGCATGCGCGGGGCACAGGAAAAATTGTCAGTTTGAAATAAGTTAAACGGCAAAATGTTGGGTGATATTCCTTGCAACTAGAAACATCAGCAGTGCATGTTTGGCATGTTTGGGGCCTATATTGAAGTTGCTTTACTGTAATAATGTTATTGTGTGAATGTTGTCAATGTTATTACGGAATAAAGGGCGGAATAAGTCAGTCAAATCCATGTATTTGGACTAAATGTGCTAAATAAAATGCAGTCATTGGGGAGGTAACATCATAACTCCAATGCATCTTGTCAACCAGGAAACTACTTTAAAACATTTTGTATGATACAAATGACGTACTTTCAGCTCAAACTCTGATATTGAGACCGGTACCGAAAAAAAAAACAAAAAAAAACCACTCCCCAAAAATAACATGTTAGTGGTCTGTTGAAGAAGATGGATGTATATGTTTTATTTATTCAAATTATTCACAGTGATGACGTGGTGCCTGGTAAAGTAACTACCCTTAATGACTATTATGACTGACTTGCAGGTTAATTTGGGTAAAAAGTGTGCTATCATTATACAAAATAAACCCCTAAAATGCAAATTTAATAAATGTGACGTTTGCTCATATTCACATAACAGTGACATTGTGGCACTCATTCTATTGTACCGTACATGGTGCACTGTAATATGTCAGTCATTTTAAGCAGTTTCAACGGACTTCAGAGTACATATTTGTTGTTAGAGCCATATCATTATGTTAATATACATATATATATGTATATAACCTTATGTTATATATGAATGAATGAAAAACGAGAAGTTGATAGACATTTGAGTTTATAAATGGATAATTGAGCAGTGAAAAACACTATGGTCATGCTGTGAATGGAACCCCGGCCTCCCCATCCAAGCTGACTTAGACCTAACAACAGCGTCCGACATTATAGGTTAATGAAACCCACGTTCTACCAAATGTTTTGACAGGAAAATTTAAGCAACCTGAGGGAAAATTGCGTAGATTACAAGACTGAAGATTACATATGTTACCAGCTTCATGCAATGTAAAAATTGCAGTCACAAATCTTGATTTAGCGGCCAAAAATGTAAAAAACCAGCCTTTACTAACGTTCTACCATTATTTTAATATTAAGCTGAATCTACAGTTCTGACTTGAACGCATTTTGGTAGAACGTGGAGCTACTTCAGAATATATTATAAGTGGGATTCCTACCAGCATTCTACAATTGCAGTAACACTCCTGTTGCAACGCAATGCAACAGCTGTCGATCAATGTTATTTCTAAACGCAACTATTTCTGTCAAAACCATGAAACAATCTATCCATTCATGATCACTCTGTTTCAACAAAACATATACAAATAAACCCCCAAATTAAACTTGTTATATTCATAGTCAAAATTCAGAATACTTTCATTTGAAAATCCCCAGACCCATAGGCCACGAGAACTAATTTTTATGATGCACCTTGTCCAAAAATGATCAATTTTCTTTCAAAATTTCACTCCAAAATTGCTCCCCAAAACTCAGACAATCTTAGACAGGATACCTTAGGACACCCTGCGCCCCCATTCAATGTTGGCTATAGGATTGCTGTTCAAAGGGTACATTCTTTTCTATAGCGCAACATTGGAAAGGGGGGCAGGGTTTCATGTTATCCTCTCACCTAAAATTCAGCATTATATTTGCAACGTACAACAAAGTGTCCCAACAATTTTGTCCAAGATTGTAGCACAGGATTCCAGCACACTGTTTGTTCAATTTGTAGCCACTCGGAATGGGAAGGTTTTATAATGTTTGTTCCAAAAGTTTGTAACTTTTGTGCATCACAACAGTACTGCAAGGGAATTCTGAAATGTTTTATGTACAACTAAGTGATGTGTATAAGGAAATAATGCGATGCTTGTTATTGGTTGCCTTTGTTGGCGATACCACCAGTTTTGCTGGTATTACCGATAATGCCATTTTCAACAGATACCAATACTGCTGGCCCATAATTGGCTCAACACTAGTTTAATGAAGGTTTTAAGTTAGAAACACACTCAAGAGTCAGAAAAATTTTGCAAATTTCAATCAAATTCCATCACCATCCATAAAGGAGTTGTTTCATTAGCATATCGATGCATATGTATTTCATTATCTTTCATTCTTTAATATTCCTTGAATGGTGTTACTGAATCTGATTTTCAGCACAAAGATTGTGGCTGACTTTCGGGACATCCTTGTCTTAACCTCTCTAAGAATTGGAAAATAATTGGATGAAAAAGCATTGTTGCAAATGCATGCAGATGAGTTAAAATTTAAGACAGATCTATTGTGTAAAGTCGTCAATGAAATTGAAAAAATTACAGAGTCTTTAATACAAAATCCCCTTCCAATTTATCAAAATTTTGGTGTACATTTCTCTTTGAAATGTCCTACCTATGTTCATTTTCCTTTTATTCAATGTTGCAAAAGCCATGTTTTTTTTTACAAATCTGTCAAACATAGCTAGATAGAAACAAGTAGTCATGTGAGATCTATTTACATAGTCATGAAATCATACTTCCCACATGGAGATTGCATTTTCTTACCACAACCTACTAACACTGTGTATGTTTACAACTTTGGTATGCTCAACAGAGCACTGGTAGTAAACCAATAACCCACAGTAGATGGCATTTGGAGCATAGGAAACTAACAATGACAAAATTCATCGTATTTCATTGAGAATACCTGTGTTCATAGGAAGGAGTGATCCTTTCTATGTTTTTATGATAATCTGAACTAGATGTCAAGTTCATGTCATGGTCAAGTGAGAAGATGAGGGCCACAAATAGGACAAAATTGTCATGCTTGCCCCACAAAAGGAAGCTATGGGCCACATTGTACACCCTCCTGAAATAAAGTACCCTTCTTATTCATGAAACTTCGCTCAGATGCCTTTGTAAGCTTACAAATAATACTGGACATTTTGTGTCAGTGCTCCAAATTTAAGAAGTTTATGGTATGTTCTTGGTATTTTTTGTTTCACCCTTTTCTTTTTACCCTGCTCCACTCATTGTACTCTAGAACGCACAGTTATCCTCTGAACGTTACAATTACACACAGTATTAAGTTTTGTCTTCCCATCATTCAGTTGTTCAAGATTTTTGTAGGTAGTAGGATGTAATAAGTTCTGTTCAGTTTTGCAGTTTGCATTATTTTACCTTGTGTTTTCCTACTGGAGACAATTTGTCTTATATGTAATGTTTAAAACACAGATATTGTTCTTTGTAAACTCCCATGGTTAGGAGAGATTTTGGTCCTTACAATAGTTGATACACAAAGCGTAATTTTTCCCCAAGTATTCAATCATTCCACGTAATTGTTACATTAGAATGAGATGTTTACACTACTCAGTGTGGTCCAGGTTTTGCTTTAAATAATTCATTATTGTCTGATTCATAATACTCTTTTAACATAAAAGAAATTATCACAGATGACTGTTCAAAGTTAATAATCTGCTCTGTTAATATCTCTGCCTCTTGATGAACTTCAGATATTGATGAAATATTATTTTTTAAATTGAACAAAGCAATGACAGCTAATCTAGTTATAACTGATTCGTTCATTACCCACATTTCACCCAGTGTAAACTCTCCCTGTTGTTTATGTATTATTAGTTTATTGAATAATTGTGTAAGAGGATGCTTTGACATAAATTGACCAAATGCTGTCAACAATATTTGGGATCTCTGATAATTTTAGTGCAGAAGTGGGGCAAATCAATCACTGTATTGTCTTCCACCAATGAAATCATAGTTAGTGTGGCAAACGTTTGCATCAATTGAAAAAAAAAACATAAGCCTAATTCTCCATTCTGACTTCTTTTTTTAAGGAAATAAGGCTCGGGATGTTTGAACTACACAGCGATGAACTGATCAGGGCCCTGGCAAAGCGAGCAGATGCCATCTGCTCTAAGCTTTTGGCTAGAATGAGCAAAGACCATGCTGAAGGCAACAGGAAGTAAGTAGAAAAACCAAGCATTGCAAATCTGTCATTGACAAATCAGCATTCTTTCCATTACCATTTATAGAGAGAACTGTACATCCATCTACAAAAATGATGCCAAAACTGACCTGATGCTCTAAGAACTCAAACTTTTTATTGAACATTATTGGTTTCAATAAAAAGAGAAACCTATGTGGTCAGGATGGCAAGTGTATGTGTGTGTTTGTCTTGCTCAGCTTGTGCACATCTCAGGGTACGAATGGTGGGTACTTTTCATACCTAACATATGTGGTTGATCATACTAAGAGAAAGAACCCTCTTTGATGGAGGTCAAAGGTCATCTGTTGTCACCAGGGGTCAATTATTAAAAGCCTTGTGCACACAATATCTCAATGAAGGAATGATAGATACTTCTTACATTTTAAATGTGAATTTACTAAGTGGAAATCCTAACAGTTTTTGGTGGCTGTGAAATGTTATCTCGGTCACCAGTGGTCAAACACTAAAAACCTTGTGCATATGATATTTCAAGTGAGGAATGATGAGTACTTGTAGTGACTGAGTGTAGTACCATGTCTTGATACTTTAAGATCCTATCCCACAGACTACAAACTAGTGGCTGAGGTAAATACCATGTATTGATACTTTAAGATCCTATCCCAAATACAGCAAACTAGTGGGAGAGTTTAGTACCATGGATTGATATATTAAGATCACGCTACTAGTTTGCAAACTGCAAACTAGTGGCTGTGTTTAGTACCATGGATTGATACTTTGAGATCATATCCCACAGACTACAAATTAGTGGCTGAGTTTAGTACCATGGATTGATACTTTGGGATCATATATCACAGACTACAAATTAGTGGCTGTGTTTAGTACCATTGATTGATACTTTGAGATCATATATCACAGACTACAAATTAGTGGCTGAGTTTAGTACCATGGATTGATACTTAGGGATCATATCCCACAGACTACAAATTAGTGGCTGTGTTTAGTACCACTGATTGATACTTTGAGATCATATATCACAGACTACAAATTAGTGGCTGAGTTTAGTACCATGGATTGATACTTAGGGATCATATCCCACAGACTACAAATTAGTGGCTGAGTTTAGTACCATGGATTGATACTTTGAGATCATATATCACAGACTACAAATTAGTGGCTGAGTTTAGTACCATGGATTGATACTTTAAGATCATATATCACAGACTACAAATTAGTGGCCGTGTTTAGTACCATGGATTGATACTTTGAGATCCTATCCCACAGACTGCACGCTAGTGGCTGTGTTGAGCACTATGGATTGATACATTAACAGTACACAACATTAAGATCACATGACTAGTTTGCACACTGCAAAGTGGCTGAGTTTAGTACTGTGTATTGATACATTAAGATCATATCATGCAGACTGCAAAGCTGAGATGGATAATTTCAAATCATATCCCAGTGCTGCAAACAAGGGCAGAGTTCATGGATTGTTGCTTAAAGATCATATCTCATGCTCTGGAAACTTATAACTGAATTTATTGTAGGCTGATATTTACCAGTAAAAGTCACAGCTTACATAAATTTGTCAGAAGCGTTCAGCAGTGCTCAGTTGATTTCTGCCGACAACACTCGTTAACTGTGCCTATTTCACAGACTTTGCGAACAGTATGAAGCCATAGCAGAAAAGGCCCTGACCACGCCTGCCAACACAGAACAACTGATGGAGCTCACTGAGTACATCAAGACAGTTGAGGAGAAGGAGATCTTTACTCTTGAGAAGCAACTGGTTGAGAGCCGTGACAGACTTTCCTTCTTAGTAGACTATGCCTCCTTCTCACCAGCAGAGATGAGACTCAACAGCAGCTCTTTTCAGTGGCATGAGAGAATGCCAGAAATCTTTGCAGAACACAAACAGATTGTGGAAGAGAAGACAGGGCAGTATCAGGATGGTTTGAAGGTCGGTTCTATATTCTGTCCAATGTTGCAGTTGTTACATATTTGCAATAATTTTACTGTTTCTTGTTGCAATATTAATGAGTCCATCTGTGACATACCGGTTCTTTCTTTTGGCTTTACTGCCAAAGAATATTAAGTATTGAGCATGTACAGAATTGTTTCCACTTCATTTGCCCAATTACACTTATGCCATTCAAGTGTTTTCCCTAGCGAGCATAATCAAATGCATTGTTAAACATTCTGATGTGGATGTTCATTGATATTACAATTTTTCAATGCCTTGGCATTCTACACATAAGAATTTGTCAATACATTTTCTGAATCAATGCAAATGTGATACTCCAAAATTAATGTTCTCTGTAAAAGACAATTCCATTAATATTGCTACCAGCACACCTACCTTGGTTATGTACTGTGGTACTTATTCAGTGCTTGTGAGAACAATAATATGTGATGTGGATTAGCTGGCATATCTTTTCTTTTTTTGGTACAGTTTGTCTTTGTTTTCCTTGTCTTTCACATGTATGTGTTGTCATTTCAAATGTAAGTGTGATACAACATAGTCACTGATACTGTCCAAACATGTCCAATTTGTTCTTCACCTGACATGATTCAATTGAAAACACATTTACTACAATGGCAGTGGAAATTGGCAAAAGTCACTATCAAATTTAACAGTATCCAAAGATTGAAATGTGGACTGTCTTGCAAAACTGCAATGCAATGAAACAGAAATTTCCAGTATTGTTAAATGAAACAGTGATTACACAGTGGATCACTCTGAAAAATGTGTGGAATGTTAGGGAACTTAAGTAACTTTCTATTCTTACTAAAAGCTTCGTAGAGAGAGATTCATAGAAGAGTTGGATGGGTACTCAAAGCAACTTGAGGAGTTTTCAACCTTCAATGACCTCTCTGAGGTTAACAGATACCTGAAGAAAGCTCAGGCTTTGATGAACAGACTAGAAACAGCTGCTGAAAAGGTAAGGATATTCTGATGGTGATTCACATATCTTGAGAAAAGATCTTCATTAAAAGGCACAGTATATAAAGATTTTCTTCTTTTGTTATGTTTAGACTTTCAAAACTCTCTCTTGAAATGTATGTTAAGTTTGTTTTATCCCCGCTGAGTTTACATGTTTAAATATACTTTGCTCCCCTTCAGACTTGCAGTAAACTTTTCACTTCATCCCAATGAAGCATGTTTCAAGGGTTTAGCTCAGAGAAGCACATGTACATTCCTTAACATTTTCCTCTGTTCCACCCTTTAATGTAACAGCAATGATCATAAAAGGGCATGTTTCTGGAAGTTTGCTTGGCAGTACATTATCATTATTACAGTTGTGAGACTTTTTTCCTACAGAAATTATAGTTGTTTTAAGATGTTAGAAAGAAAATAGAAAGTTCCAATTACTCTCATTTAAATGAAAATCTGGCAGATGTTTAAGAGAGACATTGGATTTTGGAAACTCAGATAAAAGCAATTGTTCTTCATCTAGATTGAAGCCTTTAATTTGGAGGAGGAATCATTTGGATGGCAGACTTCAGCTTATCCTCAGAGGCAGACCATTCTAAACACATTGAGTCCATACCACAAACTTTATGAGACAACAGTGGAATTTAACACTAAACACAAGTAAGTTATCACTCAGCTTGTCTCTCTCTAAATCCATTCCTCCCTTTCTAAATCCCAACCCTTTTCCATAGTCCAGTTTTTTGAAATTTCATTATTGTTTAACTTGAGAGTGACAATCTGAAAGTGATAAGTTATAGCAGCACTCTTAACAAGAATTAATAGTTCCCTAACTGTGCAAGAGTTGTGCAATTATCATCAAAGGAATGAATGAGCAAACAAAAGTCACAGTTGTCAGATGCTGAAATGGAGAAACTGTTACCATTGTTCCCTCCCCCTTTGCACTCCTCACACCTAAGAAATGTGGTCATGGAGGGTAATGTACAATACAAGTGCTCCTTAATCCTCAAGGATAAAATGGACATCATGTGACTCTGAGCATTAAAGGAGAATTGGTAAATGTAACATGTTTTACATTACTGTTTGCTCTTTCTTTCTCCAAATCGGGTGTAGACATACAGACCTTCCAACTAGCATAGTCTTGTTGTGTTCTCTTCAGAAAATCATTGAAAATGTGATCAGATGATATCTCCTCTGACAAATACAAACTTTGAACATATACTTGACTGCTGAACTTATATTATGCAAATTGCTGGACAGGGAAACTAGAATTTGTTTCAGAGTTTTGGTAGACTAGCAAATCTTCATTGCCTTTATTACATGCACATTAATTTTTATACTCTTGCTTTACTACAGAGGATGTAATGCATAGGACATGGACTGTGGCACTGTTAGTGTTACATCCCACACAGTGTTTATAAGCTCCTCTATAATTGGTGTAAAGTGACTGATGAAATTAACATACTCATAACTGATTTCAACAATCAGGTTGGATGCAAAGACATTTGTCTATGCATAGAGTAACTGAACTATTGCTGTGTATTCAGTGCAGTGTAGGGACTTGAAATGACTTCAAACTTCCCTGTGAAGGCTTTCAACAAAAATCAAAGGTACCAAACATACAACAAAAGTACAGCCTGACATGGGATTAAATATAAAAATTTCAAACGGGACAAAAATGTACAGGATGCATGATTAGTGGTTTGGATCGTAAAATCCCTCTCTGCAGTGGATTCTGTGACCGTATGATTTTTAGCAAGCACAGAAGTTTGCAGAGATAAAGACTAGCCTATGGCTAAGCCTGTACCACTTTATTGGGCAGCACTAAATGTATGACAGGCCTAGGGCCAAGGTTATTTTCAAGCCAGTCACATATTTGTCAAATTTGAGAGAAGGAAATTTTGTTGGATTCCATGGGTTGTTATCTATGATTGATTGTTGAATAGGTGTGTGTTTCTTTTGTTTGGTAGTCAAGACTAGCTTAGGCCTAATGCTGATCGTAAACGTACCCTACCCCTAAGCCTTAAATTCATTGGTTGTTAAGGTTAACATTCGTGATTAGATAGCCTTGTATTTTTCAGCCTAATCCTCACACTAATGAATGTTGTGCTTTACTTTGTTACATAAATGTTATCATTTAGTTGTGCCTCACTTAATTTTATATTACTTAAAATCAGTAATATTTGTCAAAACTGTGGAAATATTGACAGGGTCTTTTGTTCGATGGCATGCAAAGTGCAGGGAAATCATGTTATTAGGCTAAGTATCAGTAAGTTGAATATTCTTTAGGTCTAGGCTGATTTCAAAGCTCCCTTTGTAAGCTTGCCAAAGATTATTGGGAATAATACAGGTTTAAGTGACAAAATGCAGCTTTTAAGTTTCAGAGTATAGTTTTGTTTTAATAATGCCAGAAATTCCAGTAAAATAGGCAAATCACTTCATTATTTGTCAAAACCTCTCTTTTTGCTGTTGATAAAGTAGTGTTCACATCAGGTATTACAGTACACGATCACTTATTGGCTAAAAATGTGCAACCTACTGAAACACTTTCAGTCAGTTAATTTGATAGACCAAACTAAGTCAAATTTTTTTCTTTCCCATTGAAATGTGCAATTTCTGCCCACAGGATCAACCAGATTCATCAATACTAATAATTCTAAACAGTTCTATGATAAAGTTAGATCCTCCCAGAGGTGGGTCACAAAAGTTGAGATTGAAAGCCTTTGCAACTACATGCTCCAAAGTCTGCTGGTGGCCAAATACATTTAGAATGTATTTATCAACTTTGCTATTGCAGCATTAGTCCTGGTAGTAAATTGTATGGCTAAAAGGACTAACCATTTTTCTTTGAACTGCTCTTTACATCATCAGGGAGTGGATGGAAGGCCAGTTGCACGAAGTGGACCCAGACAAAGTTGAAGGTGATGTTGGCAACTACTGGCGCACTCTTTACAAACTGGAGAAGACGTTCAGTGATAATCCTTCTGCTAAGAAAATTGCAGAGAAGGTGAAGGATAAGGTGGACAGCTTCAAGGAACACATTCCCATCGTATCTGTACTGTGTAACCCTGGTCTAAGAGACAGACATTGGGAGCAACTCTCTGAAATTGTTGGTTACCCTATCAAACCAGATGAGGTATGTAGTGTGTGTAATCGCTTTTGGTTCTTGCATCAGTGGAGGAACCTACGTTGTTAGGTTAATGGTGTGTAGGTGTGCGTGTGTGTATGTGTCTGCTTGTATGTGATACTTACTTGAAAACACGATATCTCAAAAAGGGTACACTTGAGGGATGTCATAATTGGCACGTGGATGCCCTTAACAAAGATGATAAACCCTAGTGCTTTTGGTTTAGGTCAAAGGTCATTTTGGGCACCAGAGGTCACATTGTTGTTCAAAGCACTGTAAACACAATATCTCAAGTTGTGAAACTTAGATGGATCTCACTTACAAGATGTGGGTTGATCATATAAGAAGAACAACTTTGTCAATTTTGTTGGAGGTCAAAGATCATTTGGGGTTACCGCAGGTCAAACACAGTGAAAACTTTGACAAGTAAAGAGCTGTAAGGACTTTAACTTTTATTAGGAAGATAAACCATATTAAGTAGATGATTGCTTTCAATTGTGGTGGAGGTCAAAGGTCATTTGAGGTCAACAGAGGTTGGAAGTCTGAAAAACTTCAAAGCAAGACATATCAAGAAGTTAATGTTACTGGAACTTCAAACTGAAGTCATTGGTAGCTCCTGATAAGCAAATAATCTCTGTCATTTTTATTAAGATGAAAGTCAGTTGAGGTCAGCAGATGTCATTGTTTGGAAACGTTGTTTCTCATGGTGCTGGAATTTCAAACTTAGTGTGCAGGTTATCCATCATAGGCAGTTGATCTCTGCTGTTTTTGAAGAAGTTTCCAATAAACCATGGCAGTCAATCAATGTTACATGGAATTAAACAGACCAATTGGGAATGGATATGAATATTCATCTATGCAAAATAGGGCATAAACAATATTATTTTGTAGTGGTTATGACATAGTCCACAAATTTTGACTTTCACTGACAAATTTTCAACTCATATTCCATCATCATTGCCAACAACTGTTCTCTCCTCGTAAAATTTTACTTTTGATGTGTACAACATATATAATGCAATGAGTCTAATATTGAATTGGTCGTGGTTGCCATGGTTGAGCACTGTCATCATCACTATTGGACCTGTTTTAAGTTTGTGCAAATTTTTTTTCCTTTGTATGTGTGCCTGGTGCCCAACCCTTCTCAGGGGTCATCTCATCAGCCAGGTATGCACCTGCCACCTTCTTCTGGTCTTGGGTATTTCTTTGCGCCTACCTCTCTTCTGCTGTCACCGAAGCAGTTACAATAGCTTTTATGAAGAACTCAATACAAGCAAGAGCCAATAGTTTTCAGCCCAGTTCTTATTGCTTTAAGAGGAATGGGCACTATTTTCTTTCCACTTCTTCTCATGGAGTTTTTTGGGAAATGGATTGAGCAGAGTTCATACATGTATTGATATCTCACATGCACAAACTGACCCATGCCCACTTGATTTTTCCCACTTGTTGTTCGTCCGGTAATTATCAGGCATCCTACCAATGCTCGTTCAGACACTGTCTGGTCTTCAAAAATCGGTCAGTACCCTAATGAATACCATAGGAGCATTGGAATAGAGTTGGTTGAGTGTTGGACAAGTACTAGCCGGAGACATGAAGAGGATTGTTCATGAAAATTAGGCATCTACATAGAAAAATGGGCTGATCACCAACTGGTCACTACTCGGTCGCTTTGAAGACACCTTGCTTTGCCCTGTTTTAATGTGACCATGTACGCGTTATCGGCTGATTTTACCTCAACCTGTAAATGCTGTCTGATGTCTAGAAATTGAACAAATTGACTGGGCACAGGGGCTAAATGTGACCCCAGGCATTACTGGATCTTCAAACAGAAATAATTGGTGGCTGCTGATGAGTAAGTAATGTCTGTCAGTTATTTTTACATCAAAGGTCACTGGGGTTGGTGGAGGTCATTGTTTGAAAAACCCAGGAAGAGAATGTTGCTGGAATTTCAAAGGTTATATAAGGAGGCCAAGGGTAACCTCATCAGAGGTTTAAATATTAATACATTTTAAGCAAGAAGTGAACCTTTCTGGAACTTCAAACTAAGATCATTGGTAGCTGTTAATGAATAAATAATCTCTGTGACTTTTATTTAGGTCAAATTTTACTAGATACAGTAGAGGTCATTTTTAGAAACCTGTAGACATGATATCTAAGAATAGCAAGTTGTTAGAATTTCAAACTTGGTGTGCAGATTGTCCATTGTGAATAGTAAATCCCTATTGTTTTTCAAGGAGTTCAAAGGTCACTTCATCATAGGTCAAAGTATAAATGGTTAATTATTTTTACTTGAGGTCATGAGGGGTCATATATTTGGGACCCCTGAGACATAATATCTAAGGACAGAAAGTTGTTAGAATTTCAAACTTGGTGTGTAGATTGTCCATTTTGAGCAGCTAATCACTATTGTTTTTCAGTGAGGTCAAAGGTAACTTTATCAGAGGTCAGAGTATTAAACCTTTAAGCAAGATATCCTAGGAAGTAAATGTTACTGGAACTTCAACCAACAACATTCCATCTTCAAAGCTGCAGAGAGGGATAAAACCCATACTCACAAATATTATTATCTTTTATGTAGGTCAAGGGCACTTGAGTTCATCAGAACTTACTTTTTTAGAACCTTGAAAACATGATATCTCAAAAGACTAAAAGATCGTTTTCAAGCTGTTGGCTGAGTAATGCATTGTGGTGGAAGCTATCTTCATAAATGTTAGGAAAGAATCACTGAGTCCAATGACATTCTGGTCTATTATATTCATGAATCTCAGTTCAGAGGAAAACATATAAGGGAAGCCTCACAATCTTAACCGACCGGTGCCGTTAGGTGATTTTTTAACCTTCCATTGTCCATTATGCATTTGCATAAACTTTGCACGCTTGCATGGTCCCTTAGTAACAACCAGCCAAGTTAAAGAGCAAAGCATGTTGCCTTAGGTTTTGTATTGTGCACTGAAGTATAGTCAAAGGTTGATCACCTTTCAACTTTGTTCAATCAGCATGCAACAGAGGTTTATTTTTGGTGAAAGGGGTGATCTTTAATAGACTTACAGTGTGTAGACTATAACTTTCACACTGATAGTCTTAAATAAATGAGAAGTGTTGTTTTCATTCCTTTGTTTTAAAAGTACATGGAGTTTATACAATTTCTGCTGTGTGTTATCGCACAACAAGGAGCTATGCAACTAATGGTTGCACCACAGCAGCTCCCTGCCTGTGCTTTGATCATACAGGCATCCAAACACGTGGTTCTCTAAATGATTAGGTCAACAAAAGAAACTAGAAAGTGCATCCATTTAAATATGTGTCCCAAATGCTCCATCCACATTAAATCTTTACCAAAAAGCAAAGTTAATTACTGTGCCGGTAAGTGCCGGTATATTTTACATATGCTCAATGTTGATTTAGCTATGAAAGGAACAAAAAAATGTCAAGATTTGTTTCCAGTAGATTCTTTGTATGTCTCCTTTAGTACGTTCAATGTCAGGTAGAAAATACAATCTTAGATCTGTACCTGCATACCATCTGCAAACTGACAGATAGAGGATCACAGGTTTTGTAGTATTGCTGTGGATGTTACAAAATTAGAGAAAATTAGGAACAATGAGAAATAAATTTCTTCACAATATTGCGTAACATGTGAAACAGTTATTGATTCCTTGCCGCAGGCAAAAGGAATTTATGCAGTCCTGATGTCGTGTATGTATAAGGGTGGGCGGGTGCGTGTGTGTGTGTGACGCTTCTTGTAAACACTCTATCTCAAGAAGGGTAACCATGACTGATCTCATACTTGCTGTGTGGGTTGGTCATAGTAAGTAGAAGATCCCTATTGTTTTTGGTGGAGGTCAAAGGTCATTTGAGGTCACTGGAGGGCAAAATGTGAAAACTTTGTAAACATGGTATCTCAAGAAGGGTAACCATGACTGATCTCATACTTGCTGTGTGGGTTGGTCATAGTAAGTAGAAGATCCCTATCGTTTTTGTGGAGGTCAAAGGTCATTTGAGGTCATTAGAGGGCAAAATGTGAAAACCTTGTAAACATGGTATCTCAAGAAAGGTAACTGTGATTGATGTCATACTTGGTGTGTGGGTTGGTCATATTGAGTAGATGATTCCTATTGTTTTTGGTCGAGGTCAAAGGTCATTTGAGGTCACCAGAGGTCAAACTGAAAATCTTGTAAACACAATATCTGCAGAAGGGTAACTGTGACTGATGTAGTACTTGGTGTGTGGATTGGTAATAATGAGCAGAAGATCTCTATTGTTTTGATTGAGTTCAAGGGTCATTTGAGGTCACCCAAGGTCAAACTGTAAAAATGTGTAAACACAATATCTCCAGGAGTCTAACCTTGACTGATGTTTTACTTGATGTGTAGATTGTATACACTAAGAAGAAGACTTCTTGTGTTTGTGGTGGAGGTCAAAGGTCGTTTGAGGTCACCCGAGGTCAAACCTTGCTAACACATTAACTCCAGAAGGGTAATGTTGACTGATGTCATACTTGATATGTGGGTTGGCCATACTGGGTAGGTGATCCCTGTTGCTTTTGGTGGATGTCAAATGTCACGGTCATTTCAGGTCACCAAAGTAAAGGTCATTTTGGGTTAAAGGCTTGTGTTGTATCAAGGAAAATAACTGCAGTTGATCTTATACTTGTCATGTGGATAATTCATGTTTGTTATAATATAGCCATGTAGCAAGGAATCACAAAGCCTCTTGGCTTTCTGGTTTTTATTTTTGCTGTAAACTGTTTTTGGAAAAAACTGACCAGATTACGTCTTTACCGTCTTCAAGTAATGTTAGGAGCAACCAGTCTGCTACATGAAATTAGATGCCAACAGAACAACTTGCTGACATGATCCTTATGTTTGAAAATTACTACAAAACCTTATGTGATTGATGAAAGTTAATCAAAACAACTTAAATTGCCACAAAATTGTTTTTGTACATAAAACTGCTACCTACTGGTGTTTTACAAAGGAATTTGAAAAAATACCACCGCTGCTTTGTTTGTTGCTTAAATTTACGTTTGCTACCAAAGAAAGCATCCTAACAACATTATCTTGAATGCAGTTGGCAAGTCGACCCCAGCAACCTAGCTGCAGTCTTTTCCCTATGAATGGCAAAATTTTTTGACATAACTCCAAGATAAATTTGAAGCCGAATTTGCTTTGTCAGTACGGTAGTCTAGAAAAAAGTCAAGATGGTGCAGAGTGATAGTGCTGTGATAGACACCTGTAGAATAAGACAAACAAGTATTCCTGATGATTGACTATAGTAGTACTAGATGTGAAATGTAACAGGAGTGTAAAACAGATGGGTAGGCTAAGCCTGCTGTGTTCGTAGCTCTAAACCCAACCCTCAATACTGCCATTTTCCCACAAATTCAAACCTTGAACTTAAATGTTTTGCCCGGGACAACCAGATTCTTTCTTCAGGACTACAAGAATCACAGGATGTAGGGTCTGATCCTTCAACTGCTCTGCAAAAAAAAAAAAAAAATTCTGCAATCTCTTCGATGTTGTGCGATGCACACCTCGAAACTTGCCACATAATTTCAGAAACTAATCCCAGCCATGAAATGTGTGTGGTGTACAAAAAAAGAAGAATTTAATTGCTTTATAGGCCTTATGTATAGTATCATGTGTACTTTGCCATAATAATTTAATTCCAACAGACATGTGTCACTTTACTACTCGTGGTCTCCCCACATTTCATTCTGTAAAGGCTTTGCCATTGTTTTCGAATTGTGATAAAAGCACTCCAGCAACTAAATCTTACTCAGAATGAACATATGTTCATAGGAGACAAAGTTTACTTTCTAACAAGATTATTCATGTCTTTGTATCATGTATCCATGGGTGTCTGTTGAATATGAGGTGAAAGAAGTTTCAGAAAAGTTTTGACCCCTGTGTTGTGTGATGAATCACACCCAACAACATACACACCTTGTGTGCATGGTTACATTTGTTTGCCCACAAAAAATTATTATGCAGCCACCTCCAAATATTGCTCATGCTGAATACTGATGTCGAAAGCTCATTGTCATTACAAAAAATTGAGCTCACGGATTGGCCACAGGTGTTTTTGAAGGAAGAGCTTTTTTGTAAAAATTTGGGGGATTCTTGCTAATTACATATTTATGGTGAGGGTGTCATGATATTGCCAGTCGAAGTATATCCTGTTTTAATCCCACACATGGATGGGCCAGCTCAACTAGCTACGTGAAGTATGTTATATAATGCATGTATGCAGTGGCTGTGGTTATATCAGTGAAATCATAAGCCAAGGCTTAGGATTTTATTAGTGTATATTTGCTGCTATGTACATGCAGATTATCACCAATAAATCACCAACAGGTGAAAACATTTAATTTTAACAACAAGATTTTTCACAGCTGACAGGGATAGATTTGTGACAAGATTGCACAACAATATCATTTATATGTTACATGAAGTCCGCAATGTACAAACACTATGCTGTTTACTGTGATGATGAATCATATATTCGCTGAGGTGATAAGACTATTCAACATAGACCTCCTTCGCTAGGGTGTTATCGTAAAGTTTGTAAAGATTCCGAGATCTTTTCTATTTCTCTTTACGAGACATTTTTTATACATTTCATTTGTAAAAAATGACTGTAATATGATTTGTTTTACGTGACATGTGTACCATTTCACAGAGCATGTAAGTTTCAAAGCAATATCAGTTGCTTCCCTGATTGCACTTTCATCATGCTGAGAGTTACAGCCTGCTGAAATTTTGATCAGATAAAATATTAATGCTGATGAAAAGCATTAAAGGATTTGTTTTTAATGAGACAGTGATGTGCTACCATTATGTGAAACTTGTAGATTTTTTCAGACCAGCTTCCTTTTGTTAACATCTATTGTGCTACAAAGATTTTATCAGGAAACTGCTCAGAATGTAATTGTGCACTCCCTCTCTAGACTTCAGAGATGATTCCATCTAAGTGTGACTCATTAGAAGTTGGTTGTCAGGTTCATTCCAATACTAAAAACCGCACCCAGCCATACCGGTCTGTCAGGAATGGAAATTAAGCTTCCCCAAATCCCTCCTCCCAGTGTTGTGCAAAAGTAGTGAATTTATGCTTTGAACTGAACTTGTCACAACAAGTTTTGTCCAATATTGTATGCATTAGTAGCTAACCAGTAGCAATAGTCCAAAAAATGAAATATTGATATATGGCTACTAAAATGCAAAAAATCAATAATATTGATATTTTCATAGAACAGGCACACTTATTGTGCTAATGCATGTATGGACCGAAACAGTGGGTTTAATGCAAGTTTTTCTTTTTTAAAAAGGGAATACTTAAATTGGCTAAAAATGTACAGGAAAGTATTTTGTTCTACTTCATTTTCACCCTATTCCCAGGTAGCATAGGACATACTATGTGCATACCTCTAGTCTGCAGAGTAATGCAGTAAAACAGGAAGCCCACAACGAAAGGCCACAACAAACAAACTTTGTTCTGGAAAACCCTTATGCCACTCTATGCATGACCTAACATCTAAGGAATTGGATTTTGTACCCTGTTCGTCAAATTATCAAATCTAGCACCACACGGTGAAATCAAATGGTTTGGCCCAGGAATTATGCAATTGGGAAAATGTGATTTTATCACCATATGGTCTTCAAGATGAATCATTCATACACACAGCTGAGTGAAAGGTTTGAATGTGAAACTTTACCAGACTTCATCCAGTCAGTGCTGTGATCATTCACATCAGAGCCACAGTTGTTTTTGACAGCATGTCGAAGCTGCTGTTTTGAATGCGTGCAGAGTGTGAACTCTACAGTAAATTTTCAACAGGTTTACATGAGTAATGAAAGAACGATATTTATCTTCAGGTATGTTAAGTAGTTGGTATTATTGGCATTTTCTATATTGTAGTATTTTGTGTATATTGATATTGTCTCAAATTGGATATCAGTAATATCCCAAAAAATGAAATATACATATAGTCAATTAACATAGATATACTGCTATTGCTTATTAATAGCAGTTTGCTAATTTATAGTTACAGAATGTGATATCTTTCTACCCTGGCAGGCATTTCATGTTTGTCAGTTATAATTTGGTTGTTCTGTCACAGCAAATAATGTCAGAATTATAATGCTATCATTCTTGCATTCACCTAATCTTCTTGCCAACTCCAACAGCCTTTGTGAGTTTACCGTAATCTAACAAAAGCTTAGTGAATCTTTCTTGCCAAAGTGGAGGAAATTTCTCACAAGAGCTAAATGTTTCTTAAAGAAAGAACTTTGTATTTTATCACTGCCTTCTGTAAATCTTATCAGATTGCTTTTCTTAATCTTATCAGATTGCTATCCTTTTCATCCAACTTTAATGTCTTGTTATCATCCAAAACAGGCTACAACACTTTCCAAGATGATTGATATGAACCTAGAGCCTTATATTCCAAAGTTTGAGGGTATCAGTGAATCTGCCAGCAAGGAGTACTCATTGGAGAAAGCAATGGAAAAGATGAAAGAGGAATGGGGAGAGGTAAGGAGAAATGCAAATAGACAAGCAACAAAACAAAACAAAGACATTATACAGACAAGACAACCGAACATACAAACAGTCAAAACAACAAGCAACAAAACAAAGCAAAGACATTATACAGACAAGACAACCAAACATACAAACAGTCAAAACAAGAAGCGACAAAATAAAGCGAAAAAATTTACAGACAAGACAACCAAACATGCAAACAGTCAAAACAACAAGCAACAAAACAAAGCGAAAAAATTTACAGACAAGAGAACCAAACAAGTAAAGAGTCAAAACACTTCACATGGCCCTGTTGTTGAGCACTTTAGAATTGCAGTTAGATCTATCTTTAGGAACCCTGTACTTCTCAGAATTGTAGTTCAGAATACATTTGATAGATGACACTTATTGACACAGGTATGTCATCCCTTTCTAGTGGGTTAATAACACCAGTATGTTATACCTTTCTAGTTGGTTAATAACACAGGAATGTCATCCCTATCTAGTGTGGTAAAAACACAGGTATGGCATCACTTTTTAGTAGGTTGCAAAGCATGATATTTTGTATTCTCTTCATCATTCTCTCTCTCTATATACAGCATTTCTCCTGTTATGTAATCATGGCATTCAAAGTCATTCTGTGGTATTAAACAGGTCACCCAGGTCTTTTGGCTGGACCTCTTCCAGTCAAAGCTGTTTATGAACTCAGTTGTCATACATCCTATTCTTCTCTTTGCTTGTGTTTTGATTCACATTCAAATTCCTGTATATCATGGAGGAGTTGAATGTATTCACTTCTGTGACATGCTCTGCTGAATTTAACACTTTGTGACCAAGTAGCATAAACCATTCTCTTCTTGAGTTTGTTAACCTGTTGAAATTTCTCATCAGATTGAGTTTGTGGTGATACCATACCCTGATACTGGTAGCTACATCCTCTCATTTGTTTTTTAATTTCTCATCAGATTGAGTTTGTGGTGATACCATACCGTGATACTGCTAGCTACATCATCTCATTTGTTTTTTAATTCCTCATCAGATTGAGTTTGTGGTGATACCATACGGTGATACTGGGACCTACATCCTCTCATTTGTTTATTTTCTCATCAGACTGAGTTTGTGGTGGTACCATACCGTGACACTGGTAGCTAAATCCTCTCATTTGTGTTTTAATTTCTCATCAGATTGAGTTTGTGGTGATACCATACCGTGATACTGGTACCTACATCCTCTCATCTGTTGATGACATCCAGCTTCTGTTGGACGATCAAATTGTCAAGACTCAGACGATGAGGGGCTCTCCATTTATCAAGCCATTTGAAGAAGAAATCAAGTAAATTTCCTCTACTGCATCTGCGCTACAAATTATCAGACATGAGTAGAACTAAGAAAAAAGGAACCTACTCTAGTTTTCCTTGCAAACTGTCACAGAAATTGTTGCAGTCAAAATGGAGATTTTGTTTTTATTTAGAGGTGGTCTTCATTTTAAATCAGTAATGACTGAATATACAATTCATGTGAGATTAATGGATAGGGATGGTACTCAGTTAAATTAAGTTTCATACAGATTATGATGTCCATAAAGGTAATTCCCTCAGTTGTGGGATGGGAGAAAGATTTTCAGTCTTGTGGGAGACAAGCAGATCAATCCTGATGAAGTGATACATTAACTGATTTTACATTTGTAGCATGATGTTGTGATCAGGGCTAATAAAAGTGTTTTTTGCAAGGCTATCATTTGAGGTTTGCTGTTATATCTAAAAAGACCTGTTCTTTGGATTTTGTCTAAAAAGATATCTGTGATCAAGGTTGGTACTTACATCAAAAGACTTCTCTGTCTTTATCAAAAGTTTCAAAGAATTAGAAGTACTGTTGCTAACATGTTAGACAACATTCAATGACAACGCCTTTTTTTTTTTGGTTAATTTAAGGAATTGGGAAGACAAACTGTTGATGTTACAAGAAATTTTAGATGAGTGGCTGAAAGTGCAATCCACATGGCTGTACCTGGAGCCAATCTTTGGATCAGCTGACATCATGTCCCAGATGCCTGAGGAGGGCAGGCGGTTCTCCACTGTTGACAAAAACTGGAAAGACATCATGAAGTCTGTGCTTGTGGTTAGTTTACCTGTTCTCATCAAGACTTAAGAGCAAAGTCTTGGCCTAAAATAAAACCATTAAACTGCTTTAGAAACTTGAAATACTCTTTGACAATATTGTGAACAGTTTGATAGTTATTGGTTCATGGTCATATAATCATGGCTTGGTTGAAATATTCAATGAAAATACAACATGCTTAGCAGCCTGACCTATAATCTCTCACTGACTCAGGGTACTACTAAGGGATTGTCGTTTTTCTTCCATACTACCTTACTCTTTCTTTATCTTCTTGTGAATAATAATAATATTCAGAACAGAATGAAATAGTCTGTCTCTACTACATCTGTAAATTTAAGGTTGACAGTTGTATGTGAGCTGCCGTTTCTCTTCTCTTTACGATGTATGTACACCATTGCATCTGATGGTTGCATAATTATATATTAATGTCATCTCACTTGAAATATTGTCTCATAGGATAAGCATGTTTTGGCCGTAACAGAAATCGACAAAATTCTGGAGAGATTCAAGAAATCCAATGAACTGTTGGACCTTATTCAGAAGGTAGGGGAAATAACAAATTTCAAATGTTATCACTCCAAACAATATCTTTGCTGAATATAAGTGTGTGTAAGCATATAAGGGTGAGTTCTATAATAATGTTAAGGCTTTCATCTCAGTGAAAGTGATTCTGTCCAGATTGGAGTGTCTTTATAACCTTTAACCAGTTTGTTGATAAAGCTGATAGAACAAGGTGACAAGATTTCTCTCAAACCAGACCATTTGTGTCCTTAATTTTGAAAGTATAGCACTTAGCAATTTTGTCCGTTGTTTGCAGGGTCTGAATGACTACCTGGAGAAGAAACGTCTGTACTTTCCGCGATTTTTCTTTCTGTCAAATGATGAGCTTCTGGAGATCCTTTCTGAGACTAAAGACCCCACCCGTGTCCAGCCCCATCTTAAAAAGTGCTTTGAGGGCATTGCTAAGCTGGAGTTCACAGACATTCTGGACATCACCCACATGAAAAGCAGTGAGGGAGAGGTGGTCCCCCTGCAGGACACTATCTCAACATCCAAGGCCAGAGGACAGGTAGAGAAGTGGCTTCTGGAACTGGAGACAGGAATGATCACAAGTATCCACAAGGTAAAAATGGATATTCTCTGGCCTCATTTTAGTTTAAGGAAGTTGTCCAAATTCGTTTTTGCCGATCTGCACGGATACAGATTTGTGTGTTCAGTGGAGCTTGACTCATTATCTCTTGCCCGCCACAGCACTGCTGAGGACTTTCCAAATGGTGCACAAGCTCCTCCACACTTTTAGTAGTCCAGAGCACAATGGCCCAGTTTATAGCTTTCACATCCAAGCTAAGATCTGTGCCAGGTCTTTTGTTCCCTTCACCTTAATTTGCACCTAACTGTAGGAGAGAAAACTCAAGTGGGAAGATCAACCGGCTTTCTTCACCTGAGTTTAAATACTACCTGTTTGTATGTTATTTGCAAAAAAAGTTAATTTCCATGCATGTGTGTGTGTTTCTTTTGTACTGTTCTCCTTTAGCTTTTTCATTCTTTCTGTCAGTTTGACACTAGCTTGTGTGTAGTATGAACTTCTTTGTTTTTAATGTTTTATTACCATGCTGTGAAAGGCAACTTTAACTGTGACCATGATGGTGCTGTAAGTAAGAAAATTTCTCACAAAATTGACTAAAACAAAGTCTAAATGTATGTAACCCTTTGATATGCCAAGAAATTGTCTCTGCTTCAAGAGGGTAAACAATCAGTGAGCATTGTGTTATTGCTGCAAGGTCCTACAGATTATATCAGGGGTGGGCAACCTCTTTGATTGAACTGGCAAGATGTGAGTAATGAAAACTTTTCCAGGATGCACTTGACCAGTGATCTGCTGCTGATTTCAAACCGTTAATTCTGCGGACTTTTAAGCAATATAACTGTTCATACACAAAAAACATAATCTCTTCTGAATGAGTATTGTTGATTAATAATATAGGCATCATTGAATGAGATGTCTGCCTCTGACAATTTTTTTCCTGTTGAGAAATCTCGCGGGTCGCAAAAAAGAAAATTACTGACAGGCTGCTTCCAGGGCCCATAGGTCATAGGTTGCCCACGCCTGGATTAAGCCATTGCATGTTCCCTTTAGTGGTTTGAGTAATATAAAAAGCCAATCTTATTGAGGTCATTAGTCATATTGATTATGAAGTTTTGCAAAAAAAAAGAAGAAGAAAAAGTTACTGTGCTACATCTTTTCAAAATGGGAATGCATGTCACTTGTAAGATAATGTTAGCTGATTTTCTGTAGCCTTGTCAGAGACAATTATTCCATAAATAAGCCTGTCTGTTAGGTTTCAGCTCCTGGAAAAGACCCCATGACTTAGAAGGTTAAATTTAAGACAGGTTTTTAGCTGAAAACCTTCCCCTAGACAGCCTTTGGATAAAAATTATGTGGTTATAACTCTACCTCCCAAAAGACGATACTCGTATCTTTTTAACTTACTCTTAAACATATCAACACTAAATTTGTGGCTGGGCCATCCTTTTAAATGAGTAAAATATTTCAAACTATTTCTTGTGTACTGAAATGTTTACCCATCAGTGGGTATCACACCTAGCCCAGAAATAATCACCTTATAGGATTAGCTAATGTTTGTCAGACATAAGGAATCTCTGGTTGATGCATTGTGTGTGTGTACTCAGCATTGTGTGTGTGTACTCAGCATTGCTTGTGTGTACTCAGCATTGCGTGTGTGTACTCAGCATTGCGTGTGTGTACTCAGCATTGCGTGTGTGTACTCAGCATTGCGTGTGTGTACTCAGCATTGCGTGTGTGTACTCAGCATTGCGTGTGTGTACTCAGCATTGCGTGTGTGTACTCAGCATTGCGTGTGTGTACTCAGCATTGCGTGTGTGTACTCAGCATTGCGTGTGTGTACTCAGCATTGTGGGTGTGTTTACTCAGCATTGTGTGTGTGTACTCAGCATTGCGTGTGTGTACTCATCTGAAGATGTTTGGTTGAATAGCAGTCTTAGAGGAGATCCATTCAGGGCTAGATTTGCTATTGTGTGATTATAAAGTGGGCACAATGTGGTAGAACTTAGGAGGCTCATTAAACTTCGGGCAAGTGGGCAACTTTGGAGGTGTGCGAATGACATTAGTGGACGTATTCATGGCTTGTCAAGGTAATCTGCTTTTGCATGAACCCATGCAAACGAGTTTGTACGGCTTCCCATATACCCATGTGAAAGTATACCATGTATAGGTATCTGAATGATACTGAATACTCATTCCAAAATATTCTTCCCTCAGTTAGTCAAAACAGTGCATTTCAGTGGTAGTCAGTTTTTGGTTAAGTATGAAGTAATGTATAAAGTATGAAGTAATGTGAAGCATTTGCATCCACTGTGGAAATGCAACCTGATGCTATATTAAGAGAAAGTTTAAAACTTAATTGCTCAAACATGCATACATTTCTCAATATATGTACCTAGAAATGATTGAATGCCCTGTTTTGGTTGCTTGTACAAGTCTTTCAACAGTAAATGAAAGTCAACTTCCCTGTAATTTTGGCTGCAGGTAATCAAAGAAGCACTGGATGCATACCCCAAAACTAAACGTATTGAGTGGGTCATACAGTGGCCAGGTCAGGCTGTCCTCTGTGTCTCTCAGAAGTTTTGGACCTCTGATATCCACAAAGCTATTAAGGAAGGACCTCAGTCACTGGAGGCCTTTCTGGAGCTGAACAACTCTCAGATCTCGGATATTGTCGCCTTGGTCCGTGGAAAGCTCAGCAAACAAAATCGTACCACCCTGGGGGCCCTGGTGGTGCTGGATGTCCATGCCAGAGATGTCCTTGCCCAGCTGGTGAAGAATGGCGTTGAGAGCGAGAATGACTTTCAGTGGTTGAGCCAGCTTCGCTATTACTGGATTGAGGGTCACATGCTCACCAAGATGATCAACTCGCAGTTGGCATATGGTTATGAGTATCTTGGTAACTCTGGTCGTTTGGTTATTACACCCCTCACTGATAGGTGTTACAGGTTAGTTTGATTCTTATTATTCAATTTTATTTCAGCAATTTTCGTCTGCCTTTCTGGCGTTGGTATCTCTTCTGCTCTTTTAATTTTTTATTTTAAACTGGTTTGAAGGTGGAATGTCATTGCATAATACTTCATGCATCCATAATCATTATATGCATTTTAGATGACTGACAAATTTACCTTGTATACAAAATATAAAAAATATCTCAAGATTGGAAACTGGACAAATTTTATATGTTGTATGTGGGTGGACCATAGGGAGTACATGTATTCTATCATTTTTGGTGGAGGGCCAAGGTCATTTGGATCAACAGGTGTCAAATTGTGAAAACCTTGTTAACATAATTTCTCAAGCAGTGAGTCTTGGACCAATCTCATATTTTGTATTATGTAGGTTTACCATATTGAATACAAAACAGGCTGATGTTTTTGGTGGTGGTCAAAGGTCATGTGGGGTTGACATGGGTCTAATAGTGAAAACCTCGTATCTCAAGAAGGGTGGCTGGGACAAATCTCATATTTGCTGTGTAGGTATACCATATTGAGTATGCAAAGGCTAATGTTTTTAGTGGTGGTTAAAGGTCATTTTAGGTCAACAGGGGTCAGATTATGAAAACCTTGTAAACACAATATCTCAAGAATAGTAGCTTGGACAAATCTCATATTTGTTATGTAGGTGTGCCTTATTGAGTAAATGAATCCTATTGTTTTTTATGGAGTTCAAAGGTTAGCAGGAGTCAAATTGTAAAATCTTGTAAACACAATACCACGAGAAGGGTAGTTTGCACAAATCTGGTGTGTACATGGTGCTACTTGGAGTGCATGAGCCCTGTTGTTTTTGGTGGAGGTTAAAATCATTTAGAGTCAACAGGTAATAGGGTTTGGCAATATCCTAGTGACCCAAGTGAGTACCGGTATTCACAGTACGTACCGGTATTTGCAGTACCGGAGTAGAAAATTTTTCTGAGAGTATCGGTACTTTTGAATACTTCGCAGTATGGCTGAAAATTCTTGGGGGCGGTGGTACCGGTACTGCTTCGAATGAATCAACAAAATTTCTTTTCGAATGTAGCATTAATACTTACATATCAACATCAAAATGGACCAAAAATAAATTCCAGATCCATTTTAAAACTTTTCATTTCAATATATCACGAAACAAACCTCAAGGCTTCTGAAAGTAAATGTATTCGTTGCCATAAAAGATCGTGGTTAACCTGGTACACAGTGGCGGTCCATGTCGTATGGCTAATAGAGCAGCTATTTTCCATCACGTTGGTGAAATCACACAAATCATGCAGGCTAGGCCTACACATATTGCCCATTTTGTTAACACTAACTTACTGTAAACCAAGAGTAAAGAATCCACGTGTAACACTAAACAAAAGTGAACTGAAGAAGAACAACTCAGCTATGTAGAAGTGGAAACAGAAAAAGTTACACTTAAATATAATTCCAGCGGTGTTTTTTTTTGCGTGCCTCCTGGGTGCCTATCGTTGTATATTTCTTTAGCCCTATGTAATCATCTACGTATGACGTGGCTTATTCGATTACTCCAGCAGATTTGTTGAACATATTGGTTTGAAAACCTTTGCACAAGTTCCTATGTAGTCGCAAACCCCATCCTTATTTTGCTGATCTATATCAATTAATAGCAATGATGAAGCAACAAAAAAAAACAAAAGCCAATAACAAAGATCAGCTGTTTTTTCTGCAGCCGCCCTTTGTTTTATTCAAGCCATTTTTTTATGACCTGGAAATAGATTGTGACTACAAGTTGCCGTTGGGGATACACATAATGATATTTACTATCATATGTAGGCTATAGATGCTCAATCATGCTACGTGGGCCTAACTTTACAGAAATCAGGTTGCTTGGAAATTAAAAAAAGAAACCCTTGTAAAAACGATATCTCAAGAAGGACGCTTGGACAAATCTCATTTTTGGTATGTAGGTGTATCATATTGAGTACATGAACTCTATCGTGTTTGATGGAGGTCAAATGCCATTTGACACACCTGCCAACAAAACTATTCATCATGAAATCATTGAAACTGCTATACATTTGTGCATTTTGTTTCTAATTTACTGGCAGCTAGGTCAGCGCCTCGCAAATTACAACAGAGCCATAGACTGTTAATGCCTTCCTAGATCCTGTTAACTTGTTTGTCAGTGTTTTCTCACTCCTTGCAGACTCACGTCTGAGGACATTTAATTTTGAGGATCTACAGTATTCATCAATACTGCAGATGATGCCTGTGAATACCAACATACTTCAGCAGATTTAGTTGTCAATGCTTTCTTACTTTTCCAGACACATTGTCAGTGCCTTGATTTGTACTCTTGCAGAAGTTCCTGCTGCTGTCTTCTTGTGTACACTTGTAGAGTGACATTTCTGTACATTTCTCATTACCCCTCCAATGTTCTTTGGATCTCTTGCAAAACAAAAAGGAGGAATTCTGTAACTTCTGGTAGGAAGTTTTCTCAGTGTAGTATCTCACATTTCCAAGACTAACAAAGAACTAACAATGTGTATCTCAATAATCATACTGATGATGCATTTGATAAGTTTGTTTCCACCTCACTTCACATAGGCATAGGAACTGGAAGGGGAGGGCAAGGGGCCAAATGCCCCCTAGTGCCACAGATGGGAAGGCATTGCCCCCCCAAAAAAGAAAATTCTCCCAAATCCAACTGTAATTTTGTAATGTTAAGTAGGCCTACCAAAAAAGCTGACAATGTATGATTTATTATTAAGAGCTTAAAATAACTTGGCAAATTCTCTCTTGAAAAGTTAAAATTTGAAAGAAAAGTCCATGATATTCTGAATTTACCCAGCAGGGTCCCTATACCCCATGCCAAATTCCTTCCCACTTGCGATTGGTTGCTGTACACTTTGCGAACTATTCTCCAAAATCTCATAATAATAATAATGACATCAATAACAGTAGTGGCCAGATTTCTATGTTAGCCAGCATTCCCAACACAAAGCATAAGCTTTATAAGGAATATCTTTGTTTGTAAACTGATGAGATTTCATTGCTTATAAGATCCTCCACCATCATTTAACCTCTGTTATTAGAATCACTGAGAAAGATTATTACAGTGAAGTATTTGATAACAGTATTGAATGATATTAAGACAACATGGTTTTCCATCAATTCAATAATTTATTTTCAAGAGCATGGATAAACCGGTTG
Source organism: Stichopus chloronotus (assembly GCA_021234535.1). NCBI lineage: Eukaryota > Metazoa > Echinodermata > Holothuroidea > Aspidochirotida > Stichopodidae > Stichopus > Stichopus chloronotus. The sequence continues at coordinate 1,304,596 of CM037848.1, read as the reverse complement.
AGAAAATGAGTCACAGTGGCCCTATTATTCATGATTCGCTTGTTATTGGTTATGTTTGTAGTGACTTTATATATCTGTTGCTACAAAAATTCAAATAGTTTTCCTAAGGTATCTACTACTCTTTTGGTAATTGTCTCAGTTGTCTCAGCTTTTCAGATCGTTACTCTGTGTATACTGTAACCACTGACCATGACAAGATTCTCTGTATTATCTCAAATTTTAAAAACTCATCCAATTCTTGGTTCTCTCTATTATTTATATAAATGATCTATGAAAGGTTTGGGTTTGCGATGGGTTTCACTCATTCTGACTCAAGTGTATCATTCATGAAAGTAAATGCAGTGGAAATATTTACTTTCCTCAGTGTATTACATTTTCGGTCTGTCCTCGACCATTATCAAAATACAACTAGCAAGTCAGATGCAACATCAACATAGTCAGTTACTGCACAAATACATATGAGCAGTAGGAAAGAGAACAACAATAAGAAACAATGAAAAGTTAATCAACACTGGACCATGCATTAACTGCAGGATAATGCATGAGCAAGGGTGAATAAGTATCTAAATTAACCCCACTTCATGTGGCATGCACAAAGATTGTAAACCAAGTCTTTCCAAACACAATGGATTTTAAGTAAGTAAGTAAGTAAAACTTTATTGCTGCATAAAAGGAAATTCAAGTACTCGCACAAACAATAGGAAGCAAAGTAACAAGAACAGCAAAAGGAAGAACAAAATAAGTAAAAATAAAAGAAGTATATATGTACAGATAGAACAGAAAAATGTAAAAGTAACGAATCAGCGGTTTAGTTTTTCATTAAAAAGCATTATTGCACATGGGATAAAGAAACAAGCTTCAAGAAACAAGCTTCAATGGTATATTTGCCTCCAACCAGAGTGGGATGGGTGATAGACTTTACAGGCACTCCTGAAACAAATTCTTTTCAATTTCCTACTCGCTTCCTCCTCGCATGTTTTTAGCAGTTAGTCAGGGCTATGTAGTTTCATTTATCACTTCGCCGTTGAGTTGCAACACTGGTCGGACCAGCTGATTACTATCATAGGCTATTTTTATCGTATCCTCTCTCATTTTCTTTTTCTTGTCTTTCTTAATTGGACAGTGCTACTGTATAATGTGAAATGCTATATGGCTGTATTGTTCATGCATGAAACACACTGCTGGCCATATGTTCTTACAAAATGTAGTTCCTTCTCCTCCCCTCCACTTTTTGCATATCAGACTCATCCCAAATCCCCGGAATGGTTAATTCCTCCCAAATGTAAGAAGATAGTGAAAACTTTGTTGTTAAACTGCTTGTACAGATCCATCACACATGCTGTTTTACAGGAACTGGGTTTCATATAACAACAAAAATGAAAGTCAGAAAGTTTAAAAGGAAAGTTTCTTGAGGACGTCAGTTGCCGTTAGTGATTTCTGCTGTAGCAGAATGTTAATGAGTGAAGGGGCTGTGGAGTCTTGACCATGTCCCATGATCGACATGGAGAAGCGATGAGGGAGGGATTTCCTTTTGGAAATTTTTTTGGGCAATGCTGAGATGCAATTTGTATTGTGTAGAATCGGCTCGGTTTTCACAAGTTTTACATTCTGAAAATTTGATTGTTCACCTCTGATCATATGAATTAATTCCCCAAGTGGTCATTTTCCCGACTTGCCATCCCCCCTGGCTGGTTGTGTAAGTGCAGGGGACATTGTCATGAGAGGAGGAATGGGAAAAGTACAGCCAACTTTACCCAAAAAAAGGGATTACATTCCCTAAAAGTATCAAGTCTTGCATCAGTTTTCCTGGAACTTTTATTTTAAGCTCAGTTTCATATGATATTTCTACATTTTTTTAGTAATTCACTGTTAGGAGTAGACTCAACAAATAACACGGTTTCAACTGTTTGTTTTCTCTTTTCTGAACTGGTCAATTCTACCTTCTGCTGACCTTTTTCTTATCAGTTTCTCACGTTTTCACGCTGTTGGTCTAAAAATTGGAATTGTCCCATCTCTGTATATTGGTGACTGTTTTATCAAAATGCTTATTTGCTCTTTAACAAACTTCATAGCAACAAGGTCTTGAGAAACCACCGTTTTGCATAGATTATTTATAAAGTGTTGTATAACCATTTCTCGTTCTTCATCATGATAGGTCAAGAGACATTCCTCATCACTCATGATAGAAATGGACGTATCTGTCAATGCCTTCTTACTCTTATTTACATATCTGTTGATGCCTTTCTGCTTATTGGGGGACATGTCTGTCAATGCATTCTTACTTCCTTTTGTTGACATTGCTGTAAATGCCTTCTTTTTTATTGTTTTTTATGTATATGTCAATGTCTTGTTAAGAATGTGGGCGCCACTTTGTTAATGGATTCATGAACTTTCTTCATCTGAAAACTTTCACATCTTGACATCTACATTTTCTCCTTTAGAACCTTATTTGGTGCTCTTCATCTTCACCTTGGTGGAGCCCCAGAGGGCCCTGCTGGAACAGGGAAAACTGAAACAACCAAGGACCTGGCCAAGGCTGTTGCTAAACAATGCGTTGTGTTCAACTGCTCAGATGGTCTTGACTACATTGCTCTTGGCAAGTTTTTCAAGGGACTTGCATCCTGTGGCGCATGGTCTTGCTTTGATGAATTCAACCGGATTGACCTGGAAGTACTCTCAGTGGTAGCTCAACAGATTTTGACTATTCAGAGAGGTATTAACTTTTTTAGTATCTCAAAATTTACAGAAAATATCTGCATGTCTGAATTCATCAGGGATTTGGGTGTTGGTTATTTGAGGCACAGTAGCTCAGTGTTTAAATTTGAGCAATCTGTTTCATCAGTTCCATTGACCAAATGAAATCACCTCCATTCCTATGGTGTGAGCTTTACAAGTAACTCAGTAGTATGATCCTGTATCACAGGTATCGGTGCAGGTGCAAACACCCTTCTCTTTGAAGGCACTGAGATCAAGTTGGACCCAACCTGTTCGGTGTTCATCACGATGAATCCAGGTTATGCCGGAAGGTCAGAGTTACCGGACAATCTAAAGGTCAGTCGAAGTCAACAAATAAAACTGAGTGATTATATCAATGTATGTAGAAAAGTCTGAAGTTAGTCTCTGTAACATACATGTGTAAAGCAATTGAAGACTTTCACTAATCACTGAATGTAGTGCAAATATGTGATTATTGTCTAGTCAAAATGTTGCATTCCCCATTGCTTTTAGTGCTTTTTAGACATTTCATTCCTTAAGCATTTTTACAAGTTTTCTTATTTTAAAACTGGATTCTCCACATTCATACCATGAAGATATTTAAAGCATTTAATTTGAAAAGGGAGTTAGAAGGAAACTAAAAGCAAGATCTAAATTGTTATGGATAATTTTTAATGTTGTTCTGATAATTGTGGATAAAGAATGAACAAGGAGAGATCCAACTGGTCTTTATATCACCATAGTCCACAGATATCCTTTCAAGGTGTCAGTGGAGTTAAAAGAAAAGAGAAGATTATCAGTAAACCTATAGTTAAAACTGTCAGCCATTTGTCTATACTTTGAAGGATGTGGATCTGTTTGAACTGTTATAAAGAGGAGTATCAAGATGACAAAAAAAAAACAGTAAATATTTGAAAAAGCTTTCAGTTTGATGGGGGTGACTGTTGAAGTTTCTTTCATTTCATACATTCCTAATGAACTTAATGAACAAGCTTTTCAAGTTTGCTGTGTTGCAAGGGAATAAGTACCCAAGCAATAAAAGGACTTAGTCTCCGATGGAAATTGTGTAATTGACATGTCAGGTAAAGTATGCAACCATCTTCCATTTTCCCTCAGGCCCTCTTCCGTACGGTGGCTATGATGGTCCCTGATTATGCTATGATTGCTGAGATTGTCTTGTACTCATGTGGCTTTGTGAAGGCCCGCCCCCTGTCTGTGAAGATAGTTGCGACCTACCGTCTGTGCTCGGAACAACTGTCTTCTCAACATCACTATGACTATGGCATGAGAGCTGTTAAGTCTGTTCTCACAGCTGCAGGAAATCTCAAGGTAAAGTCTAGCTCCTTCTCAGAGAAAGTGACAGCACTTCAGTTTCATACTATTGAATCAATCTATTTGAATTAATAGCAGCAAGCATGTCCTAGTTATGATAAAGACAGTATTATGTCATCTGCATTTATGTCTTGTACATAATATTTAATTTTTATCATATCATTTGCTGACGTGCCCCTAATAAGGATCATATAAACAGTTAAAAAGATGACTATCTCTTGGGAGAGATGCCAAAGTCTGAAACCACAGGTTTTATCCAACCTTTATTTTTTACTTTAATTGTCACCAAGTACAATGTCATTGATTCAAAACTATTGAATTATCTGTAGTGCATAAGAGTTTTATGGCAAATTGGAAACTGCCCTGTGTCAGTCATTTTCCGTCACTCTATGTCCAGACAAATAGCTGGTGTAAATATTTTGTGTATTCATTTGTAGCTGAAATACCCAGAAGAGGAAGAAGATATATTAATGCTGAGATCCATCAATGATGTCAATCTCCCAAAATTCCTGTCACATGACCTGCCACTGTTTGCTGTGAGTAGATTTCTTTGTACTTTAAACACAACTTGGTTGAACCATTGAAGCAGAGCGCAGTGCAGAAGCAGAATGTATAGGCGGATAGGCTCAAAACTGTAGGTAAAAGCATTACTTAGCTGATTTTTTTTTTTGCCTTTGATGAATGAAGTTTCCTTGGCGCAAATTACGGGAAAAGTGTAACTTAATTTTTCTACCAACAAGCACCTTTCCAATTTGTAGTAATGAGATGAAAAACTGCATGTAATCCACTCATCTTTTTGTTTGCTCTCATTTACCCTTACTAGTGTTGAGCCAATAACAGTGATATCGGAAATTGCCAATAACCGATAAGTCAAAGTCAATATCGGCCCGATACCGATAACAAAGAAAAACAAAAAGAATCTTTTGTAAACAGTATTACCATTACAATAATATAAGTTGAACACTACCTTGGAACCATTAACAACTGTGCGTTTACATTTGTTTCTCTCACAAGAATGTTTTGCTTGTTTTTGTCAGAAAGTGAACTAATCAAGAATATGTTCTTCAAGAAATATACGTAGCACACGAACTTGTCTTTGTTTGTCTCTCTTGCAATACCCTGCTGTATGTAATCCATTTAACTCGTAACGAGCTCCGTATGTAGGCCAAACTTTGTAGCCTGTCACATCGGCACTTCCCTTTACAGCACCGTAGCGTGCAATGGGCTGCTGAAATGATACAATCTGCCAATGAGAAAGTATAGACTAACTCCTTCCCAGCCAGCAGACATAATGATGGTATGGTCCGAAATTGCCCCGCATGTACCTCGTTAGTTCTTCCAATCTTCTTATCAACTGGTGGGCCGTGATTGGCTGGGGTTTTACTAAACTGCTAACTTGTGCGCGATATGCCCTGTAAAGTACGCAGCTTTTTTGTACACAACGTAAAGCACGTGGCTTGGAATTTTCCGCAACGCACTCAACACCAGGTACATCGATATATCGACGTACAGTAGCTTACGAAGTGGCCACAATAGTGTAAGTGCGTTATATTAACCAAACCACATGAACTTGTGAGGGGAATTTAATGCGGCGTACAATGTGAGCAACAAACGAATTGCACATGCTGAAGAACCAAGACCGTTTTAAATGTTATCAAAATACCATTTTCGCATACCACTTGTACTTCGTCCGTGTTTATCTTGTACATACCATGCTTGTTTGGAACTTCCGATCACAGAATGACTAGAGATCATACATGTGGTTTCCTAAATAGTTACGTCAGCTGAAAGGACTGGTAAATAAATCCATCCAAGTGTGTATCCCAAATGCCCCATCCACCTTCAGTCTTCCCCAAAAATTGAAGTAAATTACTATTCCTGTAAATGTATGTACTTATTTTTTACTCATTATCAATATTTTTCAAGTTATATATGTGAAAAAAAACAATGTTGGCAAATGTTTCCAGAAGATTCTATGTATACCTCCTTTACTACATTCGATGTCAAATACAATGCATAAGCTTAGGCCTGCCTTAGGCCTGCATATGCAAATGATCTGCAGAATGATAGCTAGCGGACTTACCGAAACTCACACAAATACAAAAATGAACGCATATCTCTGTATCCAAAACCCTTCACGAAACCAATAGTCTACTTTGTCAAACCTTTAGTCTTAACATTTTAAAGTGACTGGGATCAATGAGCAAAAGAAAAGAGAAAAAAATCAATGTTCCTTGAAAAACTCTGAAGCCTGCAACTTACAAAATGTTGGTTGTTCCCTGCAATATGGAAACTGAATTTCCAAGGTGGTTAGGCTATTCGATGTACACCCACTACTTTAGGATATCATTACTTAAAAGTTTTCGGAAGGTTGCACACGATCTTACGTGATTCTTTTCACAAGACTTTTAGGGACATGTCAACTTCAAAAATGTATGTAATACAGTTTACTCTAAGTGACATGTGCAACATTTCATAGAACTTTTTGATTTTGAAGCAATATCAATGATTATTTTCTGATCGAACTATCGTGTTTTCACCCGATACAATAACATTTTTCAACTTAAAGAGTTGAAAGTTAGCATGGATTTCAAATGATTCGGACACTTCTAAAAATGCTAAAATCGCTGAGTTTCCAGGGTTTTGTGCCCTGGACCCCACCGGGGTTGTCCATGGACTCCACAAAGGGCCCTATGGTGGGCCCATTGACCCCACGCTGGTATAACAATCACTTTGCTATCGAATGACGCCTACAGCGCCATGTTAGGTCTGGCAGGAAATCGGACAATGTTGTAATTAGCCTCACGGGAAATTTACACTTTTTCCAGCCGTGTCTGTAAAGTTTTCACACTCTCGTGAGTAGAGGAATGACAAAGGCTTGTCATCGGTTGCCCTTATCGGAGATAGTGGTCATTTTTGCCAATACTGATATCTCATCAATAACGCCATTATCGGCCGATACCGATGCTACTAAGCGATAATTGGCTCAACACTAACCCTTACATGAGTGAAAGTACATGTATCATTTGCCACATTTGCCTGGCAACTGTTTATCCAGATAGGTATATGGTATCATGGAATGTTCCTCATTGTCTCGCTTTGATTTTGTTTTTACGTCTTGTAATTTTTATTTTTCATTGTCGCCCTTTTTTTTCTTTTTAATAAAACGCTAACTTGTGCGGGATATGCCTGTTAAAGTATGCAGCTTTCACGCACACAACTTTAAGCATGTGGCTTGGAATTTTCCGTAACCCACAATCACAGACCATTCCATATCCCAGGTATGATCAAAACCCTTCACGAAACCAAGAGTCTGCTACTTCAAACTTTTAGTCTAAGCATTTTATAGTAACTAGGATCAAGTGAACAACACCAAAAAACAATATATAGGTATATATTTAAATGTTCCTTGGGTGTTCCCACTTACAAAAAGTCTTTTTGTACCCTGTGATAGGGAAATATGAATTGCAAAGGTGGTTAGGCTACTGGACATACACCCACTATGTTAGGATATCATTACTTAAAATTTTTGGCCGGCTGTACGCAATCTTACCTGATTTTTTACGAGATCTTTACGGACATTTCAACTTCAAAAATGTATGTAATACAGTTTACAGCACATGGAATGTGCAACATTTCACAGAACGTTTTGATTTTGGAACAATATCAGTAATTTTTTTCTGATCGAACTATCGTGTTTTCACCCGATACAATAGCATTTTTCAACTTAGAGAGTTGAAATTTAGCACAGATATCAGATGGTTCGAACACGTCCAGAAACGCTACAATCGCTGAGTTTCCAGGGGATTTGCACCCTGGACCCCCACTGGGACTTGTCTCAGGACCCCACAAGGGGCCCCTATTGCGGGCGCCTTGACCCCAGGCTGGCATGACAATTGCTTCGCGATCAAATGATACCTACGGTTCCATGTTAGGTCCATGTTAGGGAAATCCAACTACATTGTAATTAGCCTCCTGGAAAATAACACTTTTTCCAGCGGTGCTGTTACTGCTCTTTGAATTTATTTTTGGCTTAAATGATGCAATTTTTTATTCATTTGTAATCCGAGGGAATCTGATGGTGATATTGTGTGCGTGTGTGAAAGGTCTTTTTGGCTCAAAGTATGTCAAAAGTCAAAAGCTTATCAACATGATGTATTAAGTAAACTGTGTAATTGATCTCATACTTCTCATGTGAGTGATTCATGTTTGTCACAATATATCCATGTGGCAAGGAATCACAAAACCTTTGGCCTTCTGGTTGTGTATCAGCATTTTGAAGGGGGTAGTGATCATTGGGACTTAAAACAAAGGAATCCGTAAGTCACTGCTTTTGTAAGCAAATTCAAAACACTCAAAACAAACTACACTCAAAACAAACTACATTCAAAACTAGTTGCAGTTTTATTGTTTTTGCTTCATCACAATGTATTCATGTCTGTTTTAAGGGTATCACCTCTGATTTGTTCCCTGGCGTGGTTTTGCCCAAACCAGACTATGCGGTCATGATGGAAGCTGTCATGGAGAACTGTGAGAAGATGAACCTGCAGCCAACAGATGTCTTCCTAGACAAAATCTTGCAGGTAAAATGGAATAAGAAAATAATTTATTATTGGTTTTATTTGGAAGGGAAAGATATGAAAGTAGATACTGAATGACAGCATCTCTGAAAGGTCCCTTCTATAATGATTACATTTTCGTACATTGTGTGGTAATTTCACAACCAAGTTAGACCATGCTTGAAGTGACTAAATCAGAAGATGAAATTTGATGAGTGGTGGAATGACATTTTGTATGGTCTTTAAGGGTACAAAATTGTTGGGGTTATCAGTGTATGCATTGCAAAATATGTTACTTTGAAAACTATAGCAACAAAACAATGCTGACATTTATCTTACCTTGCATTTTGGAAGCTGCTGCAGTATCCCATCAAATGAAAATATTGTTGTGGGCTTCCATTTAAGGATTACATTGATCAAACTTGAAAGGTCAGTAAAATAATGTTCCTTTTTTTCAATATGTTTTCAATATTATTTTTGTGGGTGTTGGTGTTGGTGGCTGCTTTGTTTATAAACCAGATTTTGCTGCCTCCCTGTTTGCAGATCTATGAGATGATGATCGTACGACATGGTTTCATGATCGTTGGGGAACCTTTCGGGGGTAAGACCTGTGCATACAGAGTCTTATGCAAAGCGTTGGGTGACATCTCGGAAAAGGTGAGTTCTTTGACCTAACTTAGAAAGTTTTACTTAAGTTTCATTGTATAGAATGGCAGTGTCATATGTGAAGTTTTGGTTCATTGCCATGTTAACATCTATTAAAATATTTGGTATTTTGTCATATCTCATAGTTGTTTCACTGGAACCACCTTTTTTCTTCCTTCCTCTTTTGTGTATGTTAGGGATTAATGGAAGAGAACAAGGTACAGATTACTGTAATAAATCCTAAGTCCATCACCATGGGTCAACTCTACGGCCAGTTTGACCCAGTTTCTCACGAGTGGTCTGATGGTGTCCTGGCTATCAGCTACAGGAACTTTGCTTCATCTACAGTAAGTTGTGAAATTCACTCACCAGTTCTCTTGTGTAAACTATTGTGGCTTCAAGTGCACTGGCCACACCATGAATTTTTGGTTTCGATGATAATCGTAACCTTTGTAATCATGCATATGTGTGTGGGTGCGTGTGCGTGTGTATGTCCGTGACGCCCTACCTTGTAAACACGATATCTCAAGAAGGGAAGCTTGGACAGATCCCACATCTGGTATGTAGGTGTACCATATTGAGAAGAAGAACCCTATTGTTTTTGGTGGAGGTCAAAGGTCATTTGGGATCAACAGGGGTCAAATTGTGAAAACCTTGTAAATCGATATCTCAAGAAGGGAAGCTTGGACATATCTCATATTTAGTATGTAGGTGTACCACATTAAGTAGAAAAACCCTATTGTTTTTGGTGGAGGTCAAAGATCATTTGGGGTCAACAGGGGTCAAATTGTGAAAACCGTGTAAACACGATATCTCACGAAGGGAAACTTGGAGAGATCTCATATTTAGTATGTAGGTGTACCACATTGAGTAGAAGAACCCCATTGTTTTTGTGGAGGTCAAAGGTCATTTGGGGTCAACAGGGGTCAAATTGTGAAAACCTTGTAAACACGACATCTCAAGAAGGGAAGCTTGGACAGATCTCATATTTGGTAAGTAGGTGTGCCACAATGAGAGGAACTCTATTGCTTTTGGTGGAGGTCAAAGGTCATTTGGGGTCAACAGGGGTCAAATTGTGAAAATCTTGAAAACACAATATCTCAAGAAAGGAAGCTTGAACAGATGTCATTTGAAGTGTGTAGGTGTATCTTATTGAGTACAAGAACGCTTTTAATGGAGGTCAACGGTCACTTGAGGTCAACAAGACTTGGGACCTTCTCTGTAGCCTGACATATAAACATACACACTGTGGTAGAGCCTAGCCAATACATGTATTTCTAACTGTTGTGCCTTACACTTACAGTAGAGGAACAGACTAGACTAAGATTGTGAACTAAACTTTGATCCAAGTTGCTTGAACATGTGCTTTATATTGTCTGACATATTGCTAAGCTTATATTGGGTCATCAGGAACAGGATGGCATATTTTACACTAAAACTTTGTACATTCAACTTAAAAATAGTGTGGAGAATGTTTCACCATATGTAACAGTGTTATGACAAACCAACAACTCAACAACTCCAAGAATTTGAGACCAAGCTCAATCATATTGGCTCATAGTCACAGGGGATGGGTTGAAAGAACTCTACGGCACTCCTAAATGTTCTACTTTAAATGACCTTATCTCCTAGATCTTCTTAGGCCTACTCACAGGCAGAGTACACTCATGAAACTGAACACAATCATAGACATATTTTGCAAATTTATTCGCATTTAAAGATCTTTGAGAAACTGACGCTGTTTACTCCGACATTTGCATGCACTGTACCTTCCTAGATTGTAGGTGGATCTCATTGAGTATACAAAGTTCCATTGTCTTTGGTGAAGGTCAAAGTTCATTTGCAGTCAACAGTGTCACAGTATGGAATTCTTGTAAACATGCTATCTCAAGAAGGGAAGATAGGACAGATGTCATATTCAATAATTAGTTGTACTTCATTGAGCACAAGACCCAATTGGTCTTAAATGGAGGTAAAAGGTCGTTCAATGTCAACAAGGGTCAAAGTGTGAACTTGTTGATATGATCTCAAGAAAGGAAGCTTTTGCAGATGTCATATTTCATATAAAGCATATGTAGCTTAATGTGACATATATCAGACTCAGAAAAAAATTTCTCTTAAATAGATCATGGAAACCACAATGCATTTCTGCATTCTGGTTTAAATTTTGTATTAAGTCATCGTTGTCTGTGCAATCGTCAACTCTAGGAGGGTCTAAAGTTCATCATCAACCTGTTTTTTATCTGTCACATATAACATGCTATGTGACAGATAACAGACCTATGATGATGGGCATGTCTTGTGATGGCAGTTTGTCATGTATTGATGTATTTGTTATCTGATAACAAGTGCATAATACAATAATCTGTTTATTTTATTATGATATATTTGTTTTTAGTGAAGAGTTTATATGGAGTTTGTAATGTGATGCCAATTTGCCATGTGATGACTAATTTGTCATGTGAATGGTTTGTCATGTTATGAATAGGTTATGCATGATGATGAAGTTATGTGATAACAAGTTTGTTATGTGGTGATGTGTTTGTTATCTGATGATGAGTTTGATATGTGTTAAGAAGTTTATGTGATGACAAGTTTGTCATGTGATGACAAAGTTGATAAGTGATGTTGAGTTTGTTTATCTGATGATGGGTTTGTCGTGTGACAATGAGCTTGTCATGTGGTGATGAACTAGTCGTTTGATATGATTTGGATATTTTCTATCCACTCAGACCCCAGATAGGAAATGGCTGATATTTGATGGTCCCATCGACGCAATTTGGATTGAAAACATGAACACCGTCTTGGATGACAACAAGAAGCTTTGTCTCATGAGTGGTGAGATTATCCAGCTGGCTCCCACCACCAATCTTATCTTTGAACCTAAAGATTTAGAGGTTGCATCCCCTGCTACTGTAAGTACTGTTAATCTCATGGCTACTCAATTTCAGACAGTTATCTGTCATCATGTAGGAGTGCTCTGTTTCTCTTACTGCTCCAATAAATACAGTATAATATGCAATACTTGCAGGATTATTACTACTCTAGGGTGGAGAGTTAGCTTGGTGGTTACAGTATCCTTCTTGCAGTCTTTGGGTCCCCAGATCAAATCCTGGTGGAATCACTCTGAAAATTTATGTTAACTCAAATCTGGCTCACTCAGTAAAGCTGTTTACAGTGGTGCTGAGGGGATTATCGGGGTTCCTGTTGTCTAATTTAAATCTGTTCCACTTCATGTTGTTTGCAAACAGCTGATGGACTAGTAAGCTGGGCATGTTCTCCACCCCAGCCTTTGAGAAAATGGCTAAAGACTGGGGATACAGTTTCATCTGTCTGATGGGAGCTTAAATGGCTGCCCCTGGAGCAGCTTTGGATTTTCATTGCAATTTTCAGGTTTCACCCCTGCCTTGTTATCCTCTGGACTTCTTTTTGAAAAGAGTAGGCGAATTTTGCCAGCGTTCATCTACAATCAACATGGTATAGGGTCCATGATGTGCCCATATAGGCTCCCTGATCCTCAAACTTTCAAGTCATACTCCACGGATCTTTCCATGGAGGGTACATCTAAAGTTTAAAGTACTGACATCAAACTCCTTATAGAGTATAAACACGCCCTCTGTCATTACAGGTAAGCATACTTGCCCTCTGCACATGCCCCTCCCTCCCTCCACCACCTCACAAGACACACTCACCCTTTCATTTACTCATTCCAGGTATCTCGCTGTGGTATGATCTACATGGAACCCCACATGCTTGGTTGGCAACCACTCATGACATCGTGGCTCAATACTCTTCCTGCAGGAGTTTCTGAGGACCTCAAAGGCCTCATTAAGGAGAACTTTCTTAGATTAATGCCACCCATGCTAGATTTTGTCCGCAAAAGTGGGGTCAAGGTGAGCTGAACTCTCTGTGGATGATCAAGTGTTGGAAGATAAATTTGGGAAAAGAAATTAAAAAATCAAGAAGAAACTACACAGTTTATCACTATACAGTTTATCATACTTGTTTTTGTTCTTTTGATGTCATTCGTAAGATGGCTTTAGTGGCCACATCAAAGATAGAATAACTAGTCGTATCGTGAATACATAGCTGTGAGTCCTTACAGGATACATTTAGCAATGCTAACATCGTTACTAGAATAGTAATGTAATAATCTTGAATACCAGTGGGTAATTACCTAGTTCATGTTGAAAGGGGGAGGTTACTGAAAGGCAAAGATAATTAGTGATTAAAGGACAAAAGCACAGTGTGAGCGAGGACCCAGACTTCCTTTAGAAAAAGACTAGACACAAGTATGTATCTTCTAAATTTTCATGCAGGCATCTTCTGAAAAGACCTACTTAGGTTCACAAATACTACTGTTGTTGATGCAGCCCCTAACCCTGTCGCGATACTCTTCTTCTTCTTGTAATCAATATTTCTTTTGTCTCTGCCCTAGGAGTTATCTCCTACCTCAGATACCAACTTGGTGAAGTCATTGATGAACCTGATGGACAGCTTGATGGATGAATTTCATGATGAGGCAGCAATCAATAAAATGGACACCAGAGAAGTCTTCTCTTGGATGGAGGTAAACTGGTTCTAATGTATGACATGATAAAGCAGACATTCTCTCATGGTTAGGACAACATCATGTATTCATCTTTGAATGACTCGTCACAAACTAGAGAGGACTTTTCTGTGTGAAGGTAGATTCTTACCCCACCAGTTTACAATTTTATGCTTAACACACTTGTCTTCTTTTAAACTTTAGTCCGTGGCACCTACAAGTCTAACCTGATCATTCATGAAACCATGACAACTACATTGTGATCTCATCTAGTGTTCTCTAAGTAATATTTTGTGTTTTCTGCCTCCTTTTGCAGGGAATATTTCTGTTTTCATTTGTTTGGTCAATCGGAGCAAGCACCAACACAGATGCCAGAGTTAAATTTGACCTTCTGTTCAGGGAGCTGTTAGCTGGTGGCCTTTCAGAGGATTCAAGAAACAAATATCACATTGTTGAGACCGTAGATCCTCCTATGAGACCTTTTACAATTCCTTTCCCAAGTGAAGGGTCTGTCTTTGACTACCGCTTCATCAAAGAGGTGATCTTTTGGACAATTTTCATCTTAAAGTAATAACTAGGATAAATTTATAGATTATCCAATCTGTATTACTAAAACTAACAAAGGGTCAGCTAGAGGAACACAAAATTTGAACTTGCTAGTTCAATCCTCCATCTGGCCACCAATGTAGAGCTACATGACTTACTCCATGAACAGACCGCCAGCCGCAAACTTTCCAGTCCAAGCTTGTTTATGAATGCAAGCTTGAACTGATCTCATATATGGTATGTATATCAACCACAGTATGAATCCTAGTGCTTTTGGTGGATGTCCAAGACCGTATTAGCTCAGCAGAGATCACACTCTGTGAAACCTTGTAGCACAACTTATGTCCAAGTCTGCCAAGGTCAAACTCTGGTTACCTTGTGTACAGTATCTCAAGAATGGAAATTTGGACATGGGAAATTGAAATAAGTGTATGCTGTAAAGACACTGATCTTTGCACTAATTGTATGTCACTTTAAGAATGGAGACCATGTACTGTTAATTTTAGCTCAGTGCCTATTACTTCTCTGGTTTAAAGCAGGATGTGTTGTTATTCCTGTAATGTCAAAAGTGCACCAAAAGACTGGCTATATTTGTATAGTTGTAAAAAGATGTACAAACTACCATACCACGGTCTATTTGTTCAGGTAAAGCCTAGTTTCCTGACGCAATGCATTTTTGGGGGGTCTTCGCACGGAAGTGCCACCCATGCACTACAGGGCCTGGTTGCTCTAACCTTTAAGACAAAAAAAAATGGATCACCATTCTTTCTGCCGTAATTAACAATCTAATGAATGAAATTTCTCCTGAAAGAAACATATCATAGATCTTATTTCCTAGATTGGTATAGAGTGGAAGAGAATGAGAGAGAATAAACAATAAAGGCTATTGCTTTCCTTCAAACAGCACATCCTGCTTTAATACATCATCGTAACCACAATGCATGTTTGCATTCTGGTTACATGGAAGTTTATTGATCTTTTACTTGATTCAATTTGTAGGGCACTGGTTCTTGGGAGCGTTGGACAGAATCCATTAAGGACACCCCTCCAATCCCCAGGGATGCGGCCTTCAACCAGATTGTGGTGCCGACTGTCGACACTGTCCGTTACACTGCCCTCATGGAGATGCTGGTCACCCACCAAAAGCCATGCCTGTTTGTTGGGCCAACAGGAACTGGCAAATCAGTTTACATTACTGTGAGATGCTTCACTTGAGTTTTGTCATACATTGCCATTGGTATCGTACACCACTCTTTAGATATGTCAGTAACAATATGTATTTGATATATGTACCGTCCTGTGCATTAGAGTCCAAAACTGAGATCAAGTCTAAATGCTTTATTTCTCTCATGCTACAAACTTGAATGGAGCACTTGGGAATATCAAATGTATTTGGTTGAAATTTTGTGCTTTCTGATAGTTTTAGGGCAGTAGCACACTTGGCTGTCCTAACATTTGGTTCTTGCTTTATGTATTTTACAATGAAGATAATTGGCTGAAATGAACAGTGTGATCTCCCCTAGACAACTAGAATGTAAGCAATAATCTGCTTTGCTTCCTGCAGTAATGTCACTAGATGGTGAGTTTGGCCTTTTGTGTTCCAATTTGCAGGAATTCTTGCTTGGTAAGCTTGACAAAGAAATTTACAAGCCTATCGTGATCAACTTCTCAGCTCAGACAACCGCCAACCAGACGCAAGACATCATCATGTCAAAACTGGACAAAAGGCGAAAAGGAGTATATGGTCCCCCATTTGGGAAAAAGACGGTATGTGGCAACTAATCTTTAGAAATAGCCAAAATCTCGGTACTGGCAAACTGTGGTTCGACAGCCCGTCTGTAATATGATCATCATATGCATAAAAGTAAAATAACCCAACTTGTGTCATATTTAATTTCATAGTCCTTTACACTTTAACACCTGTAACAGGCAATTGAAGTCTGTCCTTGGTTCGGTTGATCTTGGGATGCACTTGTCACCATCTTCTATCTCTTAGCAGTGTTTTACTTACAGTCTCTCATTTTAAGATTGGAAAATAATTCTAACAATTTGAGTAATTCATTTACTATTTGCTCACCTTGATAAAACAGATATACATTAAGATTATAGCTGGGTAATGTACTCTTTCATTGTTTGATCTCATTTTCATTTCATTTTTCGCTGATAAATGTCTCATTCTGCCCTTTGCTCTATTAGGTGGTTTTTGTTGATGATCTAAACATGCCAGCCAGGGAAGTTTATGGTGCCCAGCCACCCATCGAACTTCTGCGCCAGTGGATGGACCATTGGAATTGGTATGATAGGAAAGACTGCTCCCCAATGAAACTGATAGACATACAGCTGATTGCTGCCATGGGCCCACCAGGTAAGCAAATCTTATTCGTTTGTTTGTTCATCGTTCTGTTTGTTCTTTTGTTCATTCATTTATTTATTTTTCCAGATAGTATTGCCAATATGTTTGTCACTCCCATCTTGCTGTGCTTTCATCTTCCAGATTTTTATTTTGTCTCTTTTGAGTTGCATTGGTATTCTGTTGGTGCTTAACTTTATCTACCGTATACTATTTTCTCTGCTATTAGTTAAGCTCTCACCCTGATGCCACACATCACCCTACTTTTACAATCTGACCCTTTCCAGAGGATGGCAGCAAAAAAGACATACAAATTAATGTGGACCCAAGTAGATGCTAAATCAAATGGGAGCATTATTTAAGTTTCAATTAGATACAATTTGTTGTTAAGATATCTTTCAAATTGCAACATACAAACTATTTCCTTGACATTAAAATGATTACAAGACTTGATCAACTATGCTTAGCAATTACGACATAACCAGTTAACTGTGAAATTAAAATATGGTAACTTACATCCCACTACAGAATTAATTTTCACAGTGCTATCTTTTTTTGCCAATTTTAACTTAACTCTGGAAAAATAATTCACTTAAAACATGTGACACAAAATTATGCCTTCACCTTATTTTGAAGCAAATACTGTACATACTGTACATACTGTACATGTCAAAGGCATTGTCTTATTTGTAGGGGTCCTTTCTACATTAGAGGTCCCAGTGCTTCCTCTTCCTTGTTTTCTGAGTCACTGTCTGACTTGAAATTCTAGTCAAACACTGCAAAGCTTCTTTGATCTGGATTAATGTCTTCATCCTGTCAGAATGCTAATGCTACTGTAGTAGCTGTGGTAGTCACAATGCTTGAAGAGAACTGTAAGCTTCATGAAGGAGCAAAAAACAGTGATGACAGTTAAATGCATGTAGATTAGGGTTCAGTCAGGGACAGATGGTGAAGTATAGTAACAGATGGGTAGGCTTGAGACTGTGGAATGAGTACAGTAACCACTGATAACAGTATGATGGAATAGGCAATGGACTTACTGTTAGGATGGTAGCAAATATGAACTTTTTGGATTAAATAACAGATGGACTCTTCTTAAGTAAGTCTGGAGTAAGCATCCTGTCACTAGTAAGGATGACCAGCATTTATAAAATGGAAGAGTCGCAGGGTCTAATGATGGGGGGGGGGGGCACATATTGCTATACATCTATGATATGAAATATCAGGCATGTGTTCAGGATTTTCAGCATGTTTACCTGAGGGTGAAGCTCATTTGCGCATATTTTGCAGGCAGGAATTTCAAATAAGCGTCACCCATCGGTAGGCCTGGAACATACAAGAAAATGGTTGGCTTTATGAACCCCTCAGATGGCTGGAAGCAGCACTCCCTGGGTGTCCTAAACTAAATTTACCAAGCCTTGAAATAGAATCTCATGTCTGCAATTTCTCAATTAGAAAAACATTAATCTATGACAAAATGGTAATGATTTTTATTGCTTTTGTTTAGAATATTTTCACCTAGGTCAGTCTTGTTTGCTTATATTTGGCAGCTGCATGTTGGCCATTAAAAAATTCTTAAGATTTGTGTGAGAAAGAAATTCTCAGAGTTACCTGTATTTACTGTCTAAGCAGAGTGCCTACCATCAGTTGACACAGAGCATGAAAGAAAACCTTTGTCCAAAAACACCTTTCAAATCATTAAAAATGTCATTTCTGATCCTGTATTTTATCTTAATACATAACATGTATCAAGATGTCGTGGTAGCTGGATGTTCTTGTATTCTTTTAAAATGGTGTCAGGGTCTTCATCAATGTCAATGTGCATCAAACTTTTTAGAATGCTTCTTTGCATGTAAGCAGAAGATATAACTAGTTAAGGTGTGAAAAAATACATGTAGTAAGCTGTTATGCAAATTATTGACCAAAAAATTGTCTGATACCTAGAAAAAGTTGAAGTACTTGCATCGTTCTGCAGATAGTACTTGCATGAATTAGGGAGTTTCCTTCGCTTGGAATGGCGGGCCTGGGCAGTATTATTTAAAGTTCCTCCTTCAATTGTAAATTTTATGTATCCAGGTTGGTTGGTCTGCTTCATGTGTCACAGGATATTGTCACTCTGTGCCGTGAGGTGTGCACATGGCAATAGAAGCCTATGGTGGAAACCTGTGCTGTTCTGTCATGATGAGTGAGCACATGGTACGTCAGCGGTGCAATTGACATGACAGATAATGTACGTCAGTGGTGGAAACCCGTGCTATTCTGTCATAACGAGCGAGCACACGGTACGTCAGCGGTGCAATTGACATGACAGATAATGTACGTCTACCGTGGAAGCCCGTGCTATTCTGTCATGATGAGGGAGCACACGGTACGTCAGCGGTGCAATTGAAATGGAATATACAGTAGCATCAGAAAGACTAATAGTGTATTGATTTCTTCAGACATTGTAAAGTTTCCCCTGAAGGGTCCTCAATTTAGAACAACTGGTTGAAAAAGACTAAAACTTGTTTTAATAACATCTAACAAGCTCCTAAGTTGCTAAAATAGGTCTAAGGTGTTTTAAGAATTTTTGATTATGCAATTACTGTCAGTCTTATAGGTCATCATGAGCTTAACATTTACAAGTTGAATTAACATAATGAAAACCACACTGTTGAATGTAGTTGTCAATTGAAAGGAGGTCTATAACTCAATAGTACTTAGTTATGTACAAAATCCTGCATTGACAATTTAGGTGAAAACCACCAACCAGGACAATCAACAGGAAAGATCTAGAAACACAAATTACATAGTCCTAAGTTAGGTCTTGTTATCAAAACCTCCACAATGAACAATTTGTATACTGTAGACAGGAATCATTTCTTTGTAACACGATGGAATCGCTCTACAACCAGATCTTCCAAATAAAACTCGTTTTCTGAACAATTCTCATACGTTAGTTGTTGTTAGTATGCAGTTGACAGCAGGATTAAGACATTTCTTTTGTAAAGTAGCCTACCATTATGACTTTTGTACAGACAGATATATGTTAGGCTACATTAATAACACCACAGTTTTACAGTTATGCCGAGGGATGGGAACGTAGAAGAAATTTTTGTTTGCCCATAAGTATTATGAATTTGTGTATTAACTAGTTGATACAGACTATCGACCAATCAATTCATGGGAACATATGTTTTATGGCTGGCGATAGAATTGACAGTTTTGTAATGCTTAATGTATCTGTAGCCGTAACGTTAGTGATATACATCTTTCTGCTGGAAAATAGTGGCCGCCTAACTTTGGTCTAGACTAGAGAGGGAGTTTGCGGTCACCTGTGTAGTAATACAGCAGGTTATGAAGGCTACCTGCACTTATTACTTTATGCTGGAAATAAAAAATGGATACATCTAGTACTGACTTTTGTCGTCTGTCACTTTGTTTTTGTTCCATTTGTACACATTCAAACTTAATTACACTTAACACATGCAATATAAATGTCATGGCATGGCACTAAGAAAAAAAAAGACAAATATAAATGCAAAGTATAAAGGCAAACTATAAACCCATGCAGTAAGTCCCTTAAAATTACTCTTTCCTTTAAATGTCTCAGAGGAACTCACACTACTTTTTGGTCTCTATGGTATTCGTAACCTCTGTGCTCATGATGGCGTGTCTGTATGTTGTGAACCACCTTTTAAACATGATATCTCTTGCAGGTAAGCCTAGACAAGTCTCATATCTGAAATGCAGATCTGTGTATCTTATAAGGGACTTTTTTATTCTAAATGGTAGCGCAAAAGGACTTGAGGTGGAAAAGTACACACACACGGCGTTGCATCCTAAAGGGGTTTCATTTTTTTAGGATGACTTGTGTGTTAGAATGACATTATAACAATGACGATGCATTTATTTACAAAGTTGCGAAGCTTTGTTAGCTCCCACACTCATCACTATGCTGTAACAATAGCAAATGTTGAAATCTACGTGGACAAGGGAAATTGCTATGGCAATCCCTGTACTGTCCCATTTCTAGACCAGATGTTAAATCTGTCAAAGACCAGTCTGAAAATCAACAGGGATGCTGGCATCTTCTCATGTGCAGTGCAATTTTTTGCTGCCCATTCTGTCCTCTTTGTCTACCATCCTTGAATTGAAAAGTCCCTATTCCTTGATTACAACAAGCATTTTGTTTTTGGTGGATGTCAATATGTCAAATTGTGAAGACATTTTGAAACCTGTAAGATGCTGTATCTTAAGGAGGAAAGCTTGTTGCAATGAGAAGAACAGACTAGACCTTTTGGTTTCGAAGAAATCGTAACATTCGTATTCATGTATGAGTGCGTGTGTGTGTGTGTACGTATGTTTGTGTAACCTATCTTGTAATGATGATATATTAAGAAACAAAGCTTTACAGACCTCCGATTTGGTATGTAGTTATATCATATTGATTACAAGCATCCTGTCATTTTTGGTGAATGGTAAAGGTCATTTGGGTCAACAAAGGTCAAATAGTGAAAACCTTGTAGACACAATAATTCTCAAGAAACAAAAATTGTAGTGATCTCATATATGGTATGGAGTTGCACCATATTGAGTACAAAAAGCCTATTGTTTTTTGTGATGGTCAAAGGTAGTTTGGGGTCAACAGAGGTCAAATAGGAAAAACCTTGTAAACGCAATATCTCAAGTGGGAAAGCTTAAGCACAGATCTCGTTTTTGGTATGTAGAGGTACCGTATTGAGTATAGGTGGCCTGTTGCTTTTGATGGTGGTCAAAGGTCATATCAGGCCAACAGGGTTCATGTTGAGACAACCTTGTAGACATAATATCTCAAGAAGGGAAGCTTGCACAGATTTGATATTTGGGATGTAGGGAAGGTCTGGGATATCTCTGTAGTTTGCAGTTACGCATGTTCTGAAGGATACCTACAGTATCAGTCATCATCTTAGGTCAACAGATGTCATTGTACATCCCAGTATGATACGTTATTGTGATACTACGATAACCAGGCATATTACACTTACTTGCTTTATGCAATATGTCAGATTCATGGAAAAAATTGTCAAAATGAATTCATTGAAACCACAATGCATTTGTGCATTCTAGCTGCAGTATTGTAGGATCACTTAGAAATAACTCAATCACAATTCCATTGGAAATCATATACAATAGAAAATGTACAAATAACAATATGTTACACATGGATGTCACCACCCACCTAATTCAGGAAGAGAGGAGAAAAGGGATCTGTAGATGGTTAAAAAGAATATTGAGGTTGCCGTAATAAGATTAACATATATCACCAACCAGATTCAAACTTCTCTATTTTTGTTGGTAATCTGTTCAATCATGGCTAAACTGTTTTCAAACACATTCAAGGAAACAAACAGCCAGCAACGTCAAGTAGTGAGATTCAGCAGGATTGCTTCTCTAGTTTTCTATTTATTTGATGCCTCACCCCACCCCCTACAAGTAATTGTAGCTTAAATGTTATTTCTAGAGAATTTATTTGGGGGGACATATCCCCCCATGTCCCATCCTTCCCTCATGATGAAACTACTGACTGTCTGAGAATATTCTTGATAATTCTGGTAACTATTGTATTGCCTCTTGATGTTTTTGTAACCCTCTTCTGTTGTCAATGTCAGTAGCAGCTTGTTGATAGATTTATGCATTAACCCAACTCCGTTCCTGTCTCTCTTTCTTGATAATTTAAATCTTATTTACCTAGTGATTAGACTTCTGACATCTGTTTTTAACAGGTGGCGGTCGTAATCCTGTGACTCCTCGTTTCTTGAGGCACTTCAATACCATCACCATCAATGAATTTGGTGAAAATACCATGGAAACAATCTTTAAAACTATCATGGCCTGGCATATATCAGCAAGGTAATTACCTGTCTTTATCTCTCTCTCATTTTTTTCACACTTTGTCATCAAATAGAAAGTTTAGTTTAGTAAATCTGATCAGTTTTTTCCAGTGTCATGTCTCATGAAGGCATTAAAGAAAATGTGTTAACCTCAATCAACCCAAAACAGTAACTAGTTCATGTTATTTTTACATTTTATCTGTTTTATTCTTGTTAAGGTAATATTTGTTGAAGCATACCACAATTATCATGTGTCAGAAGTGCATTTTAGTTTTCAAACTGTCAGTTGGTGAAACTGTGAAAGGAATAAAGAATGAATTTGTGAGCATGCAAAGGGATTGCATGTGTGGCAGTGTGAGTTAGTCCTTAATTCTAGTAAAGTTATGTCTTTCACTTGATGATGATCTTGTATAAACGTTGCACGGTATACCGGTACTTTCGTAAGTACCGATCTGTACCGGTACCGCAATGGAGCTATACCACCAATTAAAGGGTACCGAAGTACTGCTGACAACGGTACCAAAGGGTACCGTGAAAATAAGCCTAACGCCAAGCCTAACGTTAGGCCTAACATTACACTTGTGATGTTCGTTTAAACTTGAAAGAGAATAAAGTTTGCAAAATGACTTTGCGTGTTTTATTTGTAACCCCTCAGTCAAAGTTTTAAACAGTGATGGAATATATTATACGCAGTATTACAACAATATTATATAAAAAATCTGTGAAAAGGTAAAAGCATTTATAACAGCTTTGTCAACATAATGGCTTCATAAGTGGCCTATATGTGTACAGTTTGCACTGTGCTGATATTTAGTTACGTACTGGGAGTTGGGAAGTAAGTACAGCATCCAGTAACACCTCGCTAGAAGTGCGATCGAACGAAACATGTACCAGGTGAGCACAACAGGATTTATGGATTCCATTTCAAGAAAAATTACCTCTGATGACTGAGAGAGATCTGTGAAACTTCATTGGATTGATACGATTTACATTATTTCATGTGAAAAGAGAAGAGCATTTGTGCATTTTGGAAACATTTTGAATGGTTACTTTTCTCCTGTTCATTCTAGATAATGTCATTCATCAATGACCTTACAGTATGTCTATAAACTCTCCATGAAACGTTATCGGACGCGCTTAGCATTTTTTGGGGGGGGCCCTTGTTTGACAATACATGCATTGTTTCTGGTTTTGCCGATACTTAAATCAGCTTCAAAATCCTCTGCCCAGATAGTTTTTAGTTTTTAGCTCATACCAGCTAGCTGGTGTGAGCTATTGTAATAGTGCGGCGTCACTCTATCTATCTATCTGTTCACAATTGTTCAAAATGCCTCTCCTCCGTCATGCTTTCATGGATTTGTCTCAAACTTGGACACAATGTTCCATAGGCGGTGGACCATTTAGGGTGTTCAGGAATTTTTGGTCCAAGGTCCCATATGGGCCCTTTGGCCCATTTTATGAAATTCTACAAAATGCTTCTCCTCCTACAGATTGTATTGTACAATGCTGATGGTTTGTCACAATGATGTTCACTTATTGGTCCCTTCGGGGTGTTCAGGAATTTTTGGTCCAAGGTCCCTTGTGGGCCCAATGGCCCTTTATGTGAAATTCTGTTTAAAATGTTGCTTCTCACACATGCATCAATGGATTTATATTTAACTTGAACTCAATAATCCCTAGGTGGTGCTTCATCTGGGGTGTACAAAAAAGTTTCAGTCTAAGGTCCCATGTGGACCCTATGGTCCATTTTATGAAGTTCTACAAAATGCTTCTCCTCCTACAGATTATGTTGTACAATGTTGATGGTTTGTCACAATGATGCTCAATTAGTGGTCCCTTCAGGGTGTTCAAGAATTGGTAGTCCAAGACCCCATGTGGGCCCAATGGCCCATTTTATGGAATTCTGCAAATTGCTTCTCCTTCTCCCATTAAAGTGCCCCTTTAAACTGTCCTGCACATCTCAAATATCCCTGTCGTGCATGAATGATAATTGAGTAATTGGGCAGTGTTGGTTGGTATGCTAACTGAAACTCTGTATTGCCCTCAGGTATGTTGGCCAGTATATGGACTTAAAGGGGCACTTTTTCTAGTAACTGATCAATATTCAACTAAGAGGGCCCATTATGAGTCACATGTAAATGACCATTAATGAGTGAGTTGCTAATGATTTAAATTGGGTTTGGAAATCTCGTGACCATTTACTTCTCCACATTAGTACCAATTCATATACCCATAGCCAGTACAAACCAATAAGAAAAATTAGTAAAAATTGACAGTTTCCATAATTATTGGATGTGAATAGTGATGCTGATTATAAGCATTGTTATTTGGTAGTACCCATTAAAATTTTTACAACTTGAATTTATTGACAAAGATCAAACTTCTGCAATGTTGGAGCACAAGTTTATGAAATGCTGAAAATTGTGCAGTCCTACAAATTCTCTTGTACAATGTTGATGATTAGGTATAGTGATACTCACTGGTGCCTATGATTTGACATAATGATACATAAATGGTATCTCCAGGATGTTGAGGTATGAGCCTCTGCACCAATGGTGCTCTAGTTCAGAACTGTACTCCGCGAAGAAAAAAAAGGTTCTAGTCACAAGATGAAAGAAACTGTATCACAATTGCCACAAACCCCATTGGCAACATCATGGCGCCCTTAAAGGATAAGAGTTGGTACTCTGTTCCATCCCTTCTACCATAGTACCCCTGTGGACACAGATCGGGCCAAGTCCGGGGTAACGTATGGTGAAAACCACTCCATAAATATTGCAATAAATATTGCTATGCAAATAAATCACTGAATTGACCCCATTAATATTGAAAATCTCTTCCACATAAATGAGTACATTGGATTGGGAATTCCAGAAAGGCATGCATCAGCAACGATAACATTTTCTCTCTAGCCTTCCATGTATTTAAATATGAATGAAGTCCTGCCTACCACTCACATTATAAACTTGTGATTGGTTGTCGATAAATCATGGGAAAAGTTCAACAAAAGATCTAAGACTTGGTGATCACATAATATCATTCAGTTCATGACTGTCAGTCATTCTAGAATCTACATTGCTTGGGGGCGAGGCGTAGCTCAATTGACTCCATCAGAGCTGGCGACCAACAGCTGCAAATTTCCAATTGAAATAGTACACTGCTTCGCTCACTTCGAGCAGCAGATTTACTGTACAAATTTACCTACAGTTGTGTGTGTTGAATGTCCTATAAGCCTGGTAGTATTTCAATCATGTTGTTAGCTTATACAATTGGCCGACACAGTCAGCAAATTCTAGAGAATGTTTTCGCAAGACAAGTTTCCAGGATTTTATGCTATGAAATAAATTGTAAGTATTGTGCAGTAATTAGCACACTACAAATACATTGACGCAGAATGTTTTCCAAGTATTTTCTTGAGTTAAAATCAAACATTTTTCAAAGTTACTGGTACTAACTTCAGAAGTGGAATACCACCCAAGCCTTCTTTCCCCTAAGCAGCCTGAAACCATTGATTAGACTGCTGCATCTGTGGTGTACTCTGGTGACTTGAGGATAACTAGCATGTTAAGCAAGTGAGGTTTGCAGAGGCAGTCTTAAGGTGACTGAAGCCTCCTCTGTATCTGCAGATGAAGACTGAATTGGATATTGGGACAGAGCTTGCCAAGATTTGTGTGAACATTCACTTAGTACACAATGCTTTTAAAACACAGTCAAGTAACCCGATCAGCAAATTAACCATAGAGCCACTGACGTCTAAGAGAAGCAAACTCAGCTTTACAAATTTTAGATTTCATTTTTTTGGTTTCTAACTACCCTGATGTTATTTAAATCCTTGGTATGTTTTGAGGATCTAGACTATAAAAGTGTTGAGTAATTCTAACATTAGCAGTTTTTCCCAACTTGCATGGCAGTCCAGTCTGTCTCGCTAGAATGTCCAGTGTGGCATAGGAATGAAACCCATTTCAGCCTGACAAAGTTTGATCAGAAAAACATCATTTATAGATATTGCTTACCTACATGCTCAATGTAATGTTACACATTTCATGTAAACTATTTTCATACATTTTTGCAATTTTTAACAAATTTAACTTGCATAGAGTGCTAGCTATGCAGCAGCTTTACAATCCTAAGTCGAAATCCACTGACCTTGGACTAGCAAGGTAGTCTGTGGTTATTTCCAGTTCCATTTCCAACATAAATTCTCAAAATCTTTGTGAGTTACCCACATGTTCATGGTTTTGCAGTGTCTTGACAATTTTTGGCCACTGACCAAAAGCAGTCTCATAATTCATTGCTGTTTTTGTAGTTTATATGGCTATGCTCGGTACCTTCTGACTTTGTAATCTCAACAGGGGATTTGGTAAGGAGTTTGAACCGTTAGTGACTCAGACAGTGTCTGCGACATTGGCTGTCTACAAAGCAACTATGCAAAATTTATTACCAACTCCAGCCAAGTCTCATTACCTCTTCAACCTGAGGGACTTCTCGAGGGTTGTTCAAGGTGTGTTGCTGTCTGGGCCTGAATACTGTGAAACACCTGGGGCCATGAAGAGACAATGGGTTCATGAGGTGAGTAAGCAGTAGCACATAACACAGTAACAGACAATCAGAAGTATTTCATTATGTTGTGTAGTGTTGAGACAGGAGTCAGGTCAGACAGTAGTAGGTCATTACAGTTGCTACAATTGTTAATAGAGTCAGTCTCACATTTACTTCAAACATTAAGGTTGAAAAGAAACTGCTGTATGTTTGGTTTGTTTGTTCGTTTGTTTGTTCGTTCGTTCATTTGTTTTCTCTTGTATATTAAATATTGGATATGTGTATTTAATAAAATAAGAGTGGCAAATAAGAGAATGGAGAATATGTTAGAGCATTTCTTGTACAATGCAAATCTGTCATACGCATACTGTATACAAAACAGGAGAAACAGTATAGTACCTCATCCTCTCTACCCCACCTTTCAGCTGAGATGTGGATGGATAAGGTGGACTGCCTGAGAATTTTAACATGTGTAACTTGATTTATAAATGAGTTATTAAGCAGAGTTGTATATCAGGTTTTACAGAGTGTGGTAAATGACACAATTGGTCTTATTGACATTGACAGAAATTTTATCCGCATAAAACCAATTAAAGATGATGTCAAGTTCATTATTTAAATTGATTCATTACCTTCCAGATCCTCATGAAGAGAATACTGGTGTGTCCTGTACATACACATTTTAATTTATTTGAGCAATTAGGGAGGAAAATGAGAGATCCTAGAATTAGATCCTTGCAACATGAAATGAAGGGGGTGAGATATGCTCACCGATTGTAAGACATTGTTCATGATCTGAAAGATATTGTTTAAAATGTCATAGGCTATTTCTCTAATACCATAGTGATATTAGTTACAGTGTATTATGACTTACATTGTCAAAGGCTTTTGATGACATGTCTACAATAATACCAAATGTCCACTGATTAAAGTTAAAGCCATTATCTAAAAAGTCTACAACATCAGTACCTGACATAGAAGTGGAACAATTTTGTCAAAATCTAAACTGATTAGAACATTATTTTTTTTTGTCAAGAAAGCAATAGTTTCAGAATTGCAAGTTTTTCAATTACTTTGCATAATGAGGTAAAAATAGAGATCAGTCTATAGTTTAAAACATCATCGGAAGCCCCTGCATGAAAATTGAAGTCATTCTAGACATTTTGGCTGAGTCAGGAAACATACTACTTGTACACACCACACTAAAAATGTAGGATTATTGTTGTGCATTAGTAAGGGAGACAGCCTGATTTAGTATTGCATTCACACAAACAAATATCAAAGATAGGGTAAAATCTGGATTACATATTGCAATATTATTCATATTACAAATTTTCGAGACAATTCATATTGTATTCATTTGACAGAGGCCATACATAAGGGAAACTGATTCATTGGAAACTGTCAAAAGTATCAAAGAGTAGTTCATGTTGTGAAGTTAATTGTTAAACAACTATTCTTGTTTGTCTTATCTTTATCAACTGTTCCTTTGTTTCCTTTGTCATTCTCTTTCTCCTGTTCATATCATAAATTTGTCCTTTGCAAAGAGATGTTGCAAGTTAAAGCTCTGTCCGTCATTTCTCCACCACCTTAAATCTTGATTTGCCTTCGTAGCTGAACTAAAGCTCAGCTGTAATCTGTTATTCTTCTCCTCTGCAGGTGTTTCGTGTGTACTATGACCGTCTGGTTGATGATGAGGACCGGGCCTGGCTCACCAAGTATGTCAAAGAGACATTTGAAAAGGAGATGAAGGAGAATTTCAACCAGGTGTTTTCTCACTTAGATTTTGACCAGACCGGCAATGTCACAGAGGATGACCTCCGAAGTCTCGTCTTCTGTGATTTTCAGGATCCCAAAAACGAGAACAAGAGCTATGTCGAAGTAGCAGATGTGGAAAAGCTGAGAAGTATTGTGGAGAGCCACCTGGATGAGTTTAACAACCTGAGTAAGAAGCCAATGAACTTGGTCATGTTTAGGTGAGTCTGGAAAATTTGTGGAGGTAAAGGAGAACTCCAGGCAAGGAACAGGTCCTCTACATTGACTACATCACAAATAACAGAGATCACAGTCAATTACATAGTAATGGCCCTCACCCTGCATATCTGTGCATAGTTTTAGAAACTCTGTGGGGTAGGATGTTTGAACACAGCATGTTGCCCGTTGGAAATTCATTTCAAAACCTCAAAAATATGAATGAAAATGGTTTGAAATGGCTAAAATTATTCAGGTGACATGTTCCTTGCCTGACATTCCTTGACATTACAAAGTTACTGACCTCAAAAAAGCAAAGGTGTCTGAAATGCAGAATCACTTTTGTAACATGAATTCTGTAAGCCTAACATTTTTAATTGCCACCAATCTAGGTTTCAGCTGTTGCTACCCACTATAATGAGTACATTAACTAGCAGATAATGAGTCATCCATCAGTGCTCACACTAACCCCTAAGCTAAGAGTCTGTGGACAGGTTTATTCACAGGCTTTGATCACCACAGCTTTAGATTTTAAACACAAAAGAAAATTGAAATATGATCTGGTCAGTTCTCTACATGGGTAACAAAAATGGTCACAGCGGATATGCAGAATAATTTATTCCCCGAGCTGCTTTATGCATTTCACTGCATAGTTCTTGCCATTTTCCCCAACAAACTTATGCAAATAAAATCAGTTGTCAGCACAAGCAAGATTTTAGCCAATCAGCTATCCTTATAAGGATTACATTTAGGGTCAGGGGTTAGTTCCATGCCAATAATGGAACTTATTTGTGCGTAATGTGCCTTTTATTCGTGCAAATAGTCTTAACTAGCCTTGCAATATAGGCCTTAAGTATTTAATCTATTTGTGGGGCCCAGTATGCGAGTAATGGCATTTTCTTTTGGTGTCAATTTCAGGGTTTCCCCTGTGTTTTGGGGAGTATGAGGCGGTGAGGGCGAATTACCTGATGCCGCCATTAATTTTTGGTTCAAGTCCATACTTAGGTTCTTCAAGAATGGGTTATTCTAGGATTTTAAACATGTGAGGCGGTAATTAAGGTATTTTTGGCGAGGCGCTCTTAAAAAATTGCGAGGCGGCTGCCTTTGCAATTAAGTACCAGGGGAAACCCTGAATTTTGTTGGCCGTTCATACTTGCAAAAAAGTATCACTGTGCCTAAAATATCATGCATTCAAACAAAGTTTTCATTTTAAACTTTTGATTTCCATTTTTTTTTTCTTTTTTGTTTCAGCAACCTGATTCCCATAAAGTTTTGTAGCATAAGCTTTCCAAACTAACAGAAGATATTGATATTCCCACCTGCCTTACTGCAGACCTGTTTCAGTGGAACAGTGTAGTGTATAAGGATGAAAATCATGACGTTCAATAACGAAAAAGAAATCATCAAAATTGCTTGAAAACTTGTCAACCATGTCATGTAATACAAACTGTGTATTTCAAATTTTTTTTAATTTGGAAGGAACGCAAGTGTCTTGTGGAATGTCACAGCAAAGATTGTTTGAATCCTTCCCAAGTTTAAAATAGTCATATCGTAACGACTGAGTTGTATAGCAAATAAACCTATAATTGGGTGGGATATTTCTACAGTAAATTGCAGAACTGATTATTTAATCAAACATTTATATGTAAATTGATTTTCCTATTTATCATTGTGGCTTAAAGTATGTTACATTTAAAGTTTGAATATGTAGAAAGATGTCTTAATCGAGGGCTGTGTTATCGTTCTACGCAGGTAGGCTATGCATCAGCTTCGCCGTTCCCCTTGTATTGGTGCTTATAATATTTTAAGTCCACAGGTGCTTTCAGTGGCTATTCGTCAGCTATGCCATTCTTCTCATGTATTGGTGGCTATAATATCATAATTCCACAGGTGCTCCAATATCCATACATCAGCTTTGCCAGTCTCCTCATGTATTTGTGACTATAATATCATAAGTCCACAGGTGCTGTCAATGGCTATCCATCAACTTTGCCATTCCCCTCATGTATTGGTGCTTATAATATTATAAGTTAAACTCACCATGTAGTGTACCCACCACGTAGGTACTAACGTAGGAAGTGGACCGGGTACAGTTACATAGTATATACCTGCCCGGCTAGCTACAGTTATTTTGGAAGAAATTTCAGCTGTGCTTGTATGATGATGGCTAAAGTTCACTCAACCTTGAACACACTGTTTAATTAAGGATTCAATGGAGGCATCTTTTATATTCACTTGATAGACTTTACAGAAAGTAGTTGGCTAGTTTCCATAAATAAAACAAAAATTAAACACCACTATTAACACTGAGAAAAGACAAGTTAACCTATTTACTTTTTTATGTGGAAAGACAATTATTGCAACATTATAGTGAAACAAATGCAATAATGTAGGTACGATATAAATCATTGGGCATCACTATTTCAACAAGGTCTTGCATTTACTTTTACTTGGACACATGTTCAGTAATAAAAGGAATAATATGTGTAGAAATGTAGAAAAAACAGCATCAATATTAGAATAACAAAAAGGTGAGAGGGTACGTTGGGTAATACAGCTTATTCACGAGTTACTTCAGTAACCATGTTTTGTTTTGACTTGTCCCACCCGGTAATCACCAAGCTCATTAAATCTACCATGGCTTCCTGCTTCAGCACATTAATGCATGCATGATTTATATATGGTGTATAATAGCCAGTGATCGTGTGCTGTGGGACATGGCATTTTACGGCAATTGCAAATGTGAGGCTTCCCTTTATTGCATCACTTCCTGTAACAACAGATAATGCTTTGAGTTCATTGCATTATTGTCTTATTACAAAGAGTGAACAGTGATGTCGAAGAGGAGTTGTTGCAAACAGAGAAGAAAAAATGACTGGAGGGTTGAACTAATTGTTCTGCATCATTTAATGGAAAAGAAGTTAGGTCATTCCAGAGAGAAGTTCATCAGAATGTTTCTCCTGTGGTCACTTATACATCATTTTAATATAAATAACAGGAAAGAAGTTTGATGGACATAGTATCATATTAAATGCAATGTAAATTTGTACTTGCCTCATGCAAAATTTGGATGAACGTTTTAATAATAGCTATAATGACAACAATAATCCTTGTTGATGTTTTAATTTTATTGTTTATGTTTCCATCCATTGTATGACAATATTATATGATATGATCTGTGTAATAAACAGAACCTCAACAGGCCTTTGTTGTCTTTGTTGTTGGGTTTTCATTGTTGAAGAACTTAACAGCTATTTTCAGTGAGTACATTTCTGTCCATCTTCAGGTTTGCCATTGAGCATGTGTCCAGAATCTCGCGCATCATCAAGCAGCCTAGGGGCCATGCCCTCCTGGTTGGGGTTGGTGGCAGTGGCCGTCAGTCTCTGACTCGTCTTGCTGCCCACATGGCTGACTATGAGCTCTTCCAGGTTGAGATCAGCAAGAGCTACACCATGGTGGAATGGCGTGAAGACCTTAAAACCATCCTCAGGAAATCTACGGAAGGAGAGCAGCATGGTGTATTTTTATTCAGTGATACTCAGGTATGCTATTGTATTATGTGAGTTGGTGATATGAGTAGTACTCGAACAGCCTATGTATAGCCATTTATAGAAAGGCCTGCAACCTGAACATGAACACTTGAAGGAGAACAAGTGAGACTGAGAGTTGTAATGAGAGTATCAATAAGTTTATTATCACAACTCTGAAAGTCCAACTCCATAGGTCCCACCACTCCAGTGTCGCAATATCTATGTCATAATTCCCTATTAGCTAACAAAGACAACAAAGTATATGGTAAAGATAAATGCACAAATAATGTAGAATTTCACAAATTGCACTAACACAAATTGCACCTAAACACAAGCAACTTGCACACATTGACAGATATGTTGGCCATTAAACAGTTTAACAATGGGCAATATCTGGTTAACTACATACATCAAAATACAATGCAATGTATGAATATATATAAAGAAATAAATATTAGGTAAGTAAAACCACATTTTCCACAAGTTACACAATGCCCTTGCAATTCATAACAGTGCAATGCAATATGTATACACCTAAGGGCCCAGTTTATTTCTGAAGGTATGCACTAGACAATCCATAAGAAATAAATAAGAAACACTGTACTTCTCTTTAAATAAACCAGTTTCCAATATCAGCAGATGTAGCAGGTCCCTGTTATACTGTGTAACAATATCAACAAACTCTAGATCAGCAAAGTATCTAAGTACAGTGGTGTCTTACTCGCAATCCCTGCAAGTAAAGGTAGTGTTTACCTGCAAGCTATGGAAGGAGAGGTGGTGTTGACTCGCAACACGTTCAAGTAGAGGTGGTGATTACTCACAACCCGTTCAAGGAGAGGTGGTGATTACTTGCAACCCATTCAAGGTAAGGTGATGTTTACTTGCAATCGGTGCAAAGAGAGGTGGTGTTTACTCGAACCTGTGCAAGGAGAGGTGGTGTTCACTCTCAACCCGTGCAAGGAGAGGTGGTGTATACTCTAAACCTGTGCAAGATGAGCCTGTGATTGCTTGCATCCCATGCAAGGATAGGTGGTGTTTACATGCAACCCATTCAAGGAGGGCAGGTGTTTACTTGCTATCTGTGTAAGGAGAGGTCTAGTCAGCAAGTGAAACCATGTCCACTGCAATATACCTAAAGTTATAGTTGTTCAGTAAACAGCAATACAAAACATTTGAATATATGACATAAAACCCCTTTGAACCAAGGTGACTTTGCATAGAATGCAGAACATCTGCTCTGTTCCTAGGATAGGAAAAAATGTCGTAGTCATACAACTTCCTTTCATTTCACCACACAATGTGGGCAGGTACCATTTAATGCAGCTAATGTCAGCTTTATTCAGGCCTCCACTTAAACTGGAAGCAGTTTCATCAGTCACAACGTAAAGGCTTATACTTGTCATTCTGCTTGTTCTTAGAGACAAAGTATTATTAGCGATATCACAGATGGTTACAACTTGATCTCAGTTGCAAAGATATGACAACACCCAGGACAGTGCATCAGCCATAGTTTCATGGTCAAATGTGTTGAAAAGTGAATCCAATATAATCGATGACAGATGAGGATGTCACTCTTTTAGTAATGCTGCCTCTGTTGAGTGTGAGGTCTTGTGATATTGTTAAGCAATCCTGGAGGTTGTTTGTCAAAGGGATAATACTATAATCAGGTATTTACTACTTTCTGCCACAGTTTAGATACATATCATAAGTTGGAGAAGGGTCTAATAACTTAAGGTTGTCCTGATTAAGTCCATGATTCTTCAATATAGAGCTGAAATGAGTGGACATGAATTTAGTCCGGACACAGCTTCTAGAGAGAGATAAGTTTATGATTGACGTTATCAGAAGAAGCACTTGATGAATACTTCAGCTACCAGGTTGGAACAGGATCAAGTTTGCACATTTTGGATGGTGACTTATGGATACAAGAGCTCACCCATGCTTCACTGGCCAACAGCAGTTGACCAAGAGTCGTGGCGCATCAACTTTGTTATTGGTGTTTGCATCCCCATCCTCTTTTCCAAAACCATTTTGGATTCTGTCACCTTTGTCCATGAAAAATTTCCTAACAATGCCAAACAGTTCAGCACTGCATTAAGTTCATACAAGACAGCTGTAAATGGCACCTAGCAACTAGTAGATCTACATATTAAACCTGCCATAACATATTACCCACTGCCTTGTGTCATGCATGCGATTAAAAACAGTTGTGCTCACAAAACTAATGTTTTTAAGCTGTGGAATCCTCTATGGGGATGTTTTTTGCGTTGATTGTGTGCTTCAGTGTTCATAAACAATGCTCACTGGCAGGCAAAGTGCTCTAAAGTAAAACTCCAAACTAAGAGACGGGAGGTTGCAGGATTCTATACGGCTATAGACTTGCCCCAAGTCTCTCGTGATTGTCTGCTCCCAGGTGAGGCAGCTGATATGGGTCTCTCCTCTTTTCATGTACTGCCTCTTCACAAGGAGCACACCCTCAGCTTCTACAACAAGTCATTGTTATCTTGTTACACTGTGCTACCATCACTAGCCAGCTGCCCACGAGGGACTTGTAGCTTTTGCAATTATTGACGTCATACTTTTAAGTTTGAGCCCTTAGTATTCAACATACATATTCACCAATTTGTTGCAGCCAATAAAAAGCTTTAACTTGTAAACTGACAGTCTTATCACCTTTTGTATAGTGCTAGCTAAAGGCAGTAGTGCTCATATTTGAAAACTACTACATTTTGTGTCATATTTGAGCCAAATTGCTTTTGATTGAACCAAATAAGCCGATGTGTGTACAGGCACATAAAGAAAGGAGAGACAATACAGAGATTTTGCAAATGCGTCATTTGTTTCCAACTCATTTTGCTTTCAGAGAACAGAAAAGTATACTAGTTTAGCCACTAATGTTAGTGCACAAGTAGCAGCACTGTACGTAAGTGCTTGTACTGCAGTGATATGTGTGGCATACGCATACTAGTACTACTGTTGTGCTCAACATTCATGGCACAAATATTTGTCTTAATGAATATCCAGCAAGAGTCATACAATACTCTACTCTGATTGGATGATAACGGCTAGTTATCTTCAGATTTAATCATCCTTAATTTGGGATGAGTAAAACTACAGTATAAACAAGTAAAAAATGATGACATCAACAGAAGCAAAAGATACAAGTCTCTTGCATGTGGAAAACCACTTCATTGAGCAGTCTTTTGCATTGTGTGTGTGTGTGTGCACAAGGACCATTAGAAACAAGTACTATAGTTCAGTAACTGTACATAGCACTACAGAAACTGTAGGAATAGTCTTATATTCAGATGAAATCTAGAGCTTAGGCAAAAAATGTCATGAGAATTTGAAGAGAACAGAACATAAGAGACTTGGGCCAAGTCTAATACAGCGCACACATTCAGTGGAATGATATTGATAAATCCAGTGATTTTAAGAACAAATCAACTCTTTCTTCATCTCTGTTCCAGCTTGCATCTAACATGCTTAGTATCATTTAGTTTATTGGAATACCATTGACAGGTTGAGCTTAAATTAATAATCATGGAGAGGATTGGCGTCTGATTATCGGTGATTGATAATCTGTGTGTAATTGTTGGTGTTTAATTATCAGTTTGTGATTATCGGTGTGCGATTATCGTTGAGTGATTATCGGTGTTTGATAATCGGTGTGTGATTATCTGCTTTTGATTATTGGTGTGTTATCATCGGTGTGTGATTATCGGTGTTCGATAATCGGTGTGTAATTATCGATGTTTGATTATCAGTGTGTGATTATCAGTGTGTAATTGTTGGTGTTTAATTATCACTTTGTGATTATCGGTGTGCGATTGCCTTTGTGTGATTATCGGTGTGTGATTATCAGTCTGTAATTATCAGTATTTGATTATTAGTGTGTGATTGTCTGATTGAAAGCTGGATGTTGAGTATTACCTGTAAAATAGAGCTACACTTCCACCCTCCTTCTACTTACACATATCTGGATGTTAAGTACTGACCTGTAAAATAGAGCTACACATCCACCCCTCCTTCTACTTACACATAGCTGGATGTTGAGTATTACCTGTAAAATAGAGCTACACTTCCACCCTCCTTCCACTTACACGTAGCTGGATGTTAAGTACTGACCTGTAAAATAGAGCTTCACCTCCACCCCTCCTTCTACTTACACATGTATAGCTGGATGTTAAGTACTGACCTGTAAAACAGAGCTTCACCTCCACCCCTCCTTCTACTTACACATATCTGGATGTTGAGTATTACCTGTAAAATAGAGCTGCACTTCCACCCCTCCTTCTACTTACACATATCTGGATGTTAAGTACTGACCTGTAAAATAGAGCTTCACCTCCACATTTCCTTCCACCTGGGGAGCCTGATGTTGAGCACTGACTTGGAAAGTGGAGCTACACTTCACCCTGCCTTCTAATTTGATAGCTTGATGTTGAGTACTTACTTGTCCTCGTACAACTACACATCCACCCTTCCTTCTACTACATAGCTTGGTGTTGAGCACTGACCTGTAAAGTAGGGCTACACCTCCACCCTTCCTTCCTCTGGGGTAGCTTGATAGTGAGCACTCACTATGTACACATTCACCAAGATGAAAAAGATTCAACCACAGTTAGAATAAGTTTGAAATTTCACCAAAAAAGACTTTTTGAGATGCTTTTAAATTTCTGTGCAGTAAGAGGCCTTTCCATTGCAATGCCTTTCTTAAATGTGAAAAATGAATGGGTGAATTTTTTTACTAAAAAGTTTCCACCGTTTTTTTGAATAAAAAGTGGTGAAAGTGTTCATAGTGACTGACTTGTAAAGTAGAGCTATCTCCATCTCCACTCTCCCCATCTACTTCACTAGCTTGATGTTGAACACTGACTTGTAAATCTACACCTCCACCCCTCCTTCTGCTTGAGTAGCTTGATGTTGATGGTGAGCACTGACTTGTAAACTAACGCCACACCTCCAATCCTCCTTCCACTTGTTGCGCTTGATTTTGACCACTGACTTGTGAAGTGGAGCTACACCTCAAGCCCCTGCCCCATCTACTTGGATTGCTTTATTTTGAGCACTGACTCATAAAGTACAGCAACACCTTTACCCCTCTTCCACTTGGGGAGCTTGATGTTGAGAGCTGACTTGTAATTTCTCAAAGACAAGTTTTCTTGATTAATGATTCATATTAAATCATATTGCAGGTCATGGATGCAGGTATGCAATAGTCCAAATGCTAGGTCTGTGGGCAACTTCATTGCTGCGGTGTTATAAACAAAAACCTTAAAAACAAAGATTGATGACCCTGCTATAAAAGTTGAAGTATGGTGAATTATGTACTTTCAATCTATACATAATGTTGAATCATTAACAGTAAATGCATTGTGCTATTTCATATTGACTTCCTGTATACAGGTAAGTGCTAGCTAAGGGTCTTCGTTTTCTGATCTTTGTTGTCAACACACCCACACAGTGATGTTAAAAAGAAAGACCTTAAAAGTGAAGATTGAAGACCTTGTTACAAATTTCGAAATACAGCAAATGACGTCCTTTCAATTGATAACATAATGTTGAATCATACACAGTAAATGCATTGTTCTATTTTGTATTGACTTGCTGTACACCAGTAAAGTTGGCTGAAGGTCTTCATTTTTCTGATCTTCGTTTTTAACGCACACACAGCGATGTTAAAAACGAAGACCTAAGATCTTGCAGGGTCTTCCATCTCTGTTTTAAACATCTTCATCCTTAACACACCCACACAGCAGTGTTAAAAACGATGACTGTAAAAACGAAGACCCAAGATCTTGCAGGGTCTTCCATCTCTGTTTTAAACATCTTCATCCTTAACACACCCACAGAGCAGTGGACTGTAAAAACGAAGACCCAAGATCTTGCAGGGTCTTCCATCTCTGTTTTAAACATCTTCATTTTTTACACACCTACACAGCAGCGTTAAAAACGAAGAACTTAAAATTGAAGAACTTTGGAGCATGGAGAATGACATACTTTCGATCGCTAACATGTCTAATCATACACAGTAAATGCATTGCGCTATTTTATATTGACTTTCTGTACACCGGTAAACTTTAGCGGAAGGTGTTCATTTTTCTGATGCCCACACAGCAATGTTAAAAATGAAGACCATAAAAATGAAGTCTGTTATAAATATCAAAATAAAGGAAGTTACATCCTTTCAGTTTCAGTAAGCCTTTTTGCAATCTCAACTGCGCATACTCATATTCTCCAAAACTGGAAGATAAACAAACACACTCTTGCATATACAACATGTGTAAATAAAAATGACTTTATTTTAGACTATATTCAAATCTCCTTTTTAGACCAAGTGCTAATATACAGAGGGTTGGCACCTACAGTTCTGTGTCTTTAATGGCAGCTAAACTGCCTTTTTTGTGTAAAAAATTGTGTTGTAAACAGTCTGAAATTGTGTGTGTTTTTTATGTATGGCAAGCATGGTTTGTTTATCTCACTTGCTTCCCACAATTCCTTTCAAGAACTGAGATTGTGAAAAGGCTTATGAAATATGCGAGAAGGGTTATCGTACACAAGTAATGCATTGTTCTATCATAACTTCCCTACCTGAATGGAAGATGGAAGACTGAATAACAAAGATGTATTCTTAGATTTCTACAAAATTTTCAATCCACAATCTAAAACATCTTCAATGATACTGACAGATCATGGACCCACTACAAATGGAGAAAAAGCATAGTCTGTGTGACATGGTGCTATTTTTAACCGCAATGTTACCTTGAATCACAGTCTCAACAACCCCTTTACAAATCCATTCAATACCTAATCTTTCTAGTCTGACAATTCCTTTGTCACATTGCTCCACGTAATCCATTTTAACTTGCTTCATCTGTTCGTACAAACAGGGGAGTCAAAAATGTTGTTTTTATGAAAAGAGGACTGTTATCATAGTTTACTCATCCAAAACTGGAAATGAGTTTCTCAAAAGACATTTTGCAGCTTCTTAATTAACAGTATATTTTGTAGTTATAAATATGAAGCCTACTATTAAGCTTCCATCTATAAAACAACTCAAAAATACAGAAAAATTGGCATTTTGTTCCAGTACTACCACCTGTTTCTCAATAGGGGATATTTTCGAGACTATGAAAAACTGAGAAACTTTTCATAAGTAAATTTCCCATCCTTTCGGATCCTTCCTGACAATAAAACTTAGTTTTTCGCAAAGCTAGATTCTTACTTAGTTTTGCAAAGTTGATGGCATATGTGCGCACAAGTGCACATCTTCAGAAATCTCTTCTAATATTGGCTAAAATTTATGAAAATTTACTGACTTTACAATGCTACTTTACTTACAGTGCTATTCATGGAACTCCAACCAGATTTAATCTGACGATTACAAAGAGTACTAACTCTAAAACCATTGCAATCTGTTAAAGTGGTTCTTGTGTGAATAAATGCCCTCATATTCCCTAAAGTTACCCTAGAACCCCCACTCCAAGTTCCGGCACACCATGCCTCATTTCTTGCTCTGTGTGCTTAAATTGCCACCTGGAGACTGGAGCAACTACACCAAGAAACACTGCTCACATTTTGGTTCCTTGCGTTAGCAAGAGGAACCAATGCATTCAACTTGGCGTGTGTGTGTGAGTCTGTGACGCCACTTGGGTACGCTCTAACTCAATATGGGCAAGTTGGATAAAACTTATACTTGGTGTACAGGTCCGTCATAGTGTGTAGAAGTGCCCTATTGTTTTTGGTGTCCAAATCTTGCATATTAATGAGGTTATGAGGTCAAACATAAAAATCTTAAAACTGCCATATTTCCATTACGGTTGGTCAGAGTTGTTTTAAACTTGGTAAGGTTGTCTGTTACTGACAGGTCTACAACCCTGTGAAATTTAATGCTTATTAATAGAGGGGAAGGGTAAATTTTTCAATCTAAAACAATAATAATAGCCTTAACACCATTATTGTGGTTATTATAAACTACTGTACAAATTAGTTGAAAAGCTTATGGCTACAGCGTGTAAAATTCCCATTGGCTGTTTGTGGTTTTAGTGACACAGTTAACTCAATCGGATTTTGGTCACTGGAAACTTTTTGCTCTGTTTTAAGGCTATGGTAGCCTAGGAGGACCATCACTGAATGTATGTCATGTTTGAAATAGCATTTTCTTTATAGGTTCTCATAGGTTGGTGTACTGATCCATCATAGTGGGTATAAGTGCCCTATTGTTTATGGTGTCCATATCTTGCATCTTAACAGGGTTATGGGGTCAAACATAAAAATCTTAAAACTGCCATAGTTCATAATTGTGGGTCAGATTTTTTTTAAACTTGATGTGGTTGTCTGTTAATGACAGATTTACATCGCTGTGAAATTTATTGATAGAGGGGGAAAAATTTTGTGGTTTTATTTTTGGTCATTGGAAAATTGCTGCTGTTTTAGTGCTTTGGTAGCTTAGAAGACCATCAGCTGATCTACTTAATGGTTGAATTTGCATTATCTTTATAGATTAAAATGGGTTGGGGAACAGTTTCAGTCACTGTGTCTAGACATGGTATAGTGAGTTGTTAGTTTAGGAGTTGGTATACAACTACTGTACAGTATGGTAACCAGTATAGTCAATGTGTGTACCAATTGAATTTGCATTTTCCTTAAATTTGAAAAAATTGGAAACTGTTTAATTCATTATATTTTAACATGTTTAGTTGTTTGTTAATTTAATGGTTATACATGGGCCCAAAATGTTTGGAACCCAGTTTGAGCTCAAATTTTTGGGCCCCAATTTTTTTAATTCATTATCTAAACATGTGGTATATTTCTTAATTCAATTGGGACACTGAACAGATGGGCCTACATTTTTGGACCTGATTTGGACTCCATTTTTGGGCCCAATTCTTGATAGCCCAATTTTTGGGTCCCCAGTTTTGAGGACCAAACTTTTCACTTGCCGTAATTTCTTTGCAAGGAACCACAGTGCCCATTGGGCTCTTGTTCTACCCTACCATGTGCCGCTGTGCGTGTTCAATCTGTGCCATCTTCACATGCTGTTACTTGTACCCTAAAATGGGATTCACATCGACCTCACTTTTCTTTTGTTCTACTGCGGGTGAACTTGTTGCAAATGTTCATCACCTTAGGTCAGTTTTATGACCTCATGCTGTGATAATCCACATGGTCAATTAAACATTGTTCTCCTAAAGTAATTCAGGTGTGTAAATCCAATGTCTAGGCTTTCTTGAGCTGCCTGGCAAGGGGTATTAGGTGTCATGTCCAGAGGAAAGAGGGTCTGTTGAACACTTTAGCATGGTTGTTACGTCATGAAAATTTGGTGGAACTTAAGCAGTATTTCAGAATGTGTTGTATTGTCTCTTTTATGCTTTTTCACTCTTACAACCATCATGTGACACCTCATGTAAAAAATTCTCCCTTTCAAAAAAAAAAAGAAAAAACTACTGCACCAGTGTGACAAATTTCAGTGACTTTTATGAGCCCAGTTTAACGAACACTGAGTTTTGTGAAGAATATATTTTGTACTTTTGACCAGTGCCCTTATATTCCCTAAATTTCAGGGATTTCTCCCTGGATCTTCAACACTGCCTTGCCCGTGGACCCTACAGGGACCCTTGACCATGCCTAATTTTTGCTCTGTGCACTCAAATTCCCATTAGGAATACCTACACCAAGAAACACTGTCCCACATTTTTCAATCTTACCTCCTGCTGCTGTGTTTAATCTGTGCCATCTTTAAAATTTGGTAGAATTTTAGCAGTATTTGAAAACGAGTCCTGTTGGTTTTTTTTTTATATTTTTTTTCATACTTACAATCATTGTTTACTGCACCATAATATCGTATTATCTTCTGCAGAAAACAAACCACAATAGCGATAATTTTTTATATATAGTCAAACAATGCGTACACGATAATGTAGTTGCACCAAAGTATAAATTCCTTCAAAATCGTTTATCTCCTGCCCTTAAGCATGTAGTTGTGTGTTGTTGGTGTGGTAAAGTAAGAGCTTGTTGTTCTGATATTGTTAGCGGAACATCTTCGAGTGAGATGTGTTCAGTAACATTTGCCAACCTCAACATGGTAGTCATGGTAGATTGATAGGTCATCATGGACAGTTGTTAATCACATGTTAACTGATTGTGTACTGACTTTGGAGTAGTCTGTGGTGGTCATGTAAAATGTTCAATGTGATGTCTAAATGTGTCATCTGCTTTTTTTTTGTTATATTCTTTTGTATTGGTGTTCATTTTCTTGCTGGAAAGTAAAGCCAAAACTCAGATATTAATGTTCCATTCTCCTACAAGCTTGGTATGTCATAGTACTAGTCTGTAGTGTTTGATAATCTTCATTTAAATCACCCTTTTCTTCCAGAAAGCATAATTGGGCACAAAAAACTTATGTGGTAATTTTTCATAGATCTCAAGTTTATCTGAATAAAACATTTTCACTGTGGTCCACAAGTCTTCACTACTTGATAAATTCCCCCTCCTGTGATTTCTGTGTGGTTTTAAGGTCCCTGTGCTAATGGCTGACCTTCAGGCCACTTCTCCTGATAAGATGGAGCTACTGCAAGTGGGAGATAAGTAATAGAACTTGTGTGAAACTGAGCCAGGTTTCTGATGGTAATATTGGTAGTTCAGTTTGTACTATAGTAACTGTAAAAGCATCAACATTCAAACACCTGCAGCTTCCAAGCAGGTACATTATTCTTGTATTCCAGCATGTATAGTTTATGGTAGAAGAAGAAAATCATTGTCACTTCACCATTTGTTGAAAGTCCTTTGATCTTGGAAGTTGTCAAATTCTGAAATGATTGTTTAGGCCTACATGTTGAGATTGGTGTTTGAAATCAGTTTAAGACAGTCTAGAGTCACTTTTATATTCGACAAGAAGTTTAATATCTGAGAGTTCCTATGAATGAAATCTATATGTTGTAGCATCCAATTCTATATTTTACCATTGACACTACTGTACTGTAGGATATATTTCACTTCCACTTGGCAAGGAACCATGACAGGTATTTCTCTCTGGTTGAGGTCTTCATTTTTAACACACCTTTTTGAGTGCAGCTTGTTCATTGCCAGTTGTTTGTCACTGTAGACTGTATTGAACTTATGATCTCATTAGCACCAGCCATAGTTCCCCTTCTTAATCAGGAGGGTGCTCTTCCAGAATTACTGATGATAAACTCATCCACAATTGGTTTTGCCACCACTGACTGGTTGTACATTTATTATCTTTCCAAAAGTAATGACAAAATGCAGAGAAAACTTAGATATCAGGAGAATGGGTTTAGGAGCTCACTGAATGTCAGCATATACTTAATGTAAGCCATGCTCAAACTGATGCGAGTAGACACCTGCTAATCCTACTCAGTAGAGGCTATTCAGTCTATTCATTTCACTTCTGAGGTCTAGTCACCTGAGTTTCAGGTTGGCTTACATGAAGTATATACCTGAATGTACACCATGGACGCACACTGAACATGCTGAGAATATTGGGGACTATACAATTACATACTGTATGTAACCTAATAGTATGTTCACTAGTAGGCTGGTTTAGCCTTTAGGACAGTGCAGGCACAGATTTGGAAATAAAGATCATAAAATCCTAGTCAGTAATAAAGGAGAGTGGCACAATTAACCCTCAATAGTTCTATTTCTGGGCTGTTGAATACACTAATTCCAATGAAACCTTGCAAATGGCTAGTAGAATGACTATAAAATGAGAAAGTTTGCCGTACATGCCACATGGTGCAATATGAATACTTCAAAAGTTTGCATCTTTTGCTGTGAAGCACTTTGTCTGTTAAAATGGATG
Source organism: Stichopus chloronotus (assembly GCA_021234535.1). Taxonomy (NCBI): domain Eukaryota; kingdom Metazoa; phylum Echinodermata; class Holothuroidea; order Aspidochirotida; family Stichopodidae; genus Stichopus; species Stichopus chloronotus. The sequence goes on along the minus strand of CM037848.1, from coordinate 1,260,181 downwards.
AAGTTTGGTAGTGGTCATTGACATGTTACAATCTGTTCTCTGCAATCTGTAGGGTTTGCTTCGTGTTTGAGTTTAAATGAATTTCTTTGAAAATATAGCCCATCTTAAAGTTCCATGTTAGATTTAACATGAGTATTCAAATTTAAATTTTACTGTATGATTGTTTACTGTCTTATTTTACCCTGAGCATCCCTCCCATTCTTACCCTAGATATTAGTGTCATTACAGCATATAAATATATGCGTCAAGATGATGTTTAATCGTAAGCATTGCATATTTAATTTTTATGTTTACTTGCAGATTAAGCAAGAATCCTTCCTTGAAGATATTAATAACTTACTGAATGCTGGTGAGGTACCAAACCTCTACCCTCTAGATGAGAAACAGGAAATATGTGAAAAAATGAGAACTTTAGACAGGTAAGGATATTTATTCATAGACTGACCACATTCATGTCTGTAATGTTTTGAAGCTGACAGATATGTACCCTATCTCTAAGAATTATGTAACAGTGTCTGTAATGTTAATATTTCCATTGTGCATGATTTTGTATATTGCATGTAAAGACATCTCCCAAGAAGTGTATTTTCAGTCTGTGGTAATGCCATACCAGTAGAAGTAACAAATGTTTCATCTGTATGAATGCATTCACATTCTCCCTATTGTGCACTGTTACCTACAATCTTGGACAAAATACCTTGGGACACCCCGCGCCCCCGTTCAATGTTGGCTATAGTATTGCTGTTCAAAGAGTACATTCACTTCTATAGCGCAACATTGGGAAGGGGCGCTGGGTTTCATGTTATCCCCTCACCTAAAATTCAGTATTATATTTGCAACATACGACAAAGTGTCCCAACAATTTTGTCCAAGATTGTCTGAGAATTTCGAGGGGTTAGAAGCATGCGCGGTTCACAGGAAAATTGTCAATTTGAAACAAGTTAAACGGCCAAATGGGGGGTGATATTCCTTGCAACAAGAAACGTCAGCAGTGCATGTTCGGCATGTTTGGGGCCTATATTGAAGTTGGTTTACTGTAATAACATTATTGTGTAAATGTTGTCAATGTTATTACGGAATAAAGGGCGGAATAAGTCAGTCAAATCCATGTATTTGGACTAAATGTGCTAAATAAAATGCAGTCATTGGGGAGGTAACATTACAACTCCAATGCATCTTGTCGACCATGAAACTACTTTAAAACATTTTGTATGATACAACTGTCGTACTTTCGGCTCAAACTCTGATATTGAGACAGGTAACGAAGAAAAAAAAAACAAAAACCAAAAAATACCCCCCCCCAAAAAAAAATAACATGTGAGTGGTCCGTTGAAGAAGATCGATGTATATGTCTTATTTATTCAAATTGTTCACAGTGATGACGTGGTGTCTGGTATTAAAGTAACTACACTTAATGTCTATTAGGACTGACTTGCAGGTTAATCTGGGTAAAAAAGTGTACTATCACTATACAAAATAAACCTCTAAAATGCAAATTTAATAAATGTGACGTTTGCTCATATTCACATAACAGTGACATTGTGGCACCCATTCTATTGTACCGTACATGGTGCACTGTAATATGTCAGTCATTTTAAGCAGTTTCAAAGGACTTCAGAGTACATATTTGTTGTTAAAGCTATATCATTATATTAATATACATATACATATTACCTTATGCTGTATATGAATGAATGAAAAATGAGAAGTTGACAGACATTTGAGTTTATAAATGGGTAATTGAGCAGTGAAAAACACTATGGTCATGCCGTGAATCCAACCCCGGCCTCCCCATCCGAGCTGACTTAGACCTACTGTAACAACAGCGTCCGACAGCATAGGTTAATGAAACCCACGTTCTACCAAATGTTTTGACAGGAAAATTTAAGCAACCCGTGGAAAAATTGCGTAGATTACAAGACTGAAGATTACATATGTTACCAGCTTCATGCAATGTAAAAATTGCAGTCACAAATCTTGATTTAGCGGCCGAAAAGGTAAAAAACCAGCCTTTACTAACGTTCTACCATTTATTTTAATATTAAGCTGAATCTACAGTTCTGACTTTAACACATTTTGGTAGAACGTGGAGCTACTTCAGAATGTATTGTAACTGGGATTCCTACCAGCATTCTACAATTGCAGTAACACTCCTGTTGCAATGCAATGCAACAGCAGCCCATCAATGTTATTTCTAAACGCAACTATTTCTGTCCGCATACAAAACCATGAAACAATCTATTCATTCATGATCACTCCTTTCCAACAAAACATATACAAATAAACCCCCAAAATTGGGGGAATAATGACATAGTGATCTTACCTATAGTAATGCCTTAGGTTACACCAGAGCAACATGTTTTGTGGGGTCTCAGACTCTTTATGGAGGTCCACTTGACTTAATCTCATCTTTCCTTCACTGTCCTACAGACAGAGAGAGAAGTCCAAGCAAACTGATGGCAGCCCCCTGGCACTTTTCAACATGTTTATAGAACGTGTCAGGGAACAGGTCCATGTGGTACTAGCCATGAGTCCCATCGGTGATGCTTTCAGAAACCGGCTCAGGAAGTTCCCATCCTTAGTGAACTGCTGCACCATTGACTGGTTCCAGGTATGTCATTTTTGAAAGTCAGTGCAAAATGTTGGTCCATCTTGAAATTTTGTGAGGAGAGTGACTTTAGCCTGCTTCTTTGGCTAAATTCCTTGCCTTTTTTACCTGTTGAAAAAGTGAAGAGGGACTTCACTGGCTTCTTTGCCTTAAGGCTCTCATATAAAATTCAACTCTGCGGTGTGCAGTAGTAAGCAGCAGTTAGCCAATTTGTCACAGAAGCCATAAATATTGAAAGGTATGAATATTGAAATGACATGAATATTGAAATGAATATTGAAATGACATGAATATTGAAATGATATCCTATAGCATTTTCCGAAAACTCCCTAAGATTGATGAAGTAAAAAACCACTGTCCTTTTGTTTGAGAGCACAATTGAGGCCTGCCCTGAATAGAGTGGCTTTTCACACAATGGAAAGAAGTCCCGGACTATCCCTGTTGCATTTCCTATTCATGTACTGCCAAAGCGTCAAGTTTATTGTTACCATGCCAAACGGTCAATGGCATCAATCCTACTTTTAATCTGGTTCTCTTGCAAAAGAAAAATCTATTGATACTGATAGATGTAAAGAAAAAGACAACCATTGTAACAATGTTATTTCGCCAACCATTTCAGTCTACGAACAATATTTTTCTGTGCATAAAATGTTCTCTTAGAGAATTGACAACCAATAGTTCACCAGTTTGATAACTTAGCCTTTTATTTTCATTGTCTGCACATGTCAACGTTTTTGTAGTGTCTGTGGTAATGATGTAACGATATAATAATGTGAACAAGCACAAGCTGCAAAAGCACATGGCTCTCTGAAATTTCTTTCACAGAGTTGATCAATTCTATGGCAATGGCCCCTTATGTATGCTAAATATTTTAGCTCAAAAGTATACTGTTGGCAAGCAGCTCAGATGTCACACACAGCATGTATATACACAACCAAGCTACAGACAGAGTTTTGTAAAAAAGTTGCAACACACTGTGATGCTGGAGATCGACAAGACAGAAAATACATTCCAGCATAATTACTTTTAATTACTTTGTACAAAAATTGTACAAATGTTTCCTTGTATGAGCCACAGCATTGTGCTACTTGTTTATGGCATTGAAATTGCAGACAAAACTTTGTAGATATTCCTGCAGAATTTACATATTATAATGAATACAGCATATACCATGTAAATTGAAGTTTATTTTTATCACATTCCTAAATTTTGAGCTCTACCAGTGTTTTGCAAAAGAAAAAGTTTCTTTTCAAACAATCTAATAACAATATACTACTCAATGTTGCTTCCACAGGAGCAATTCCATCATTGCACATAGACCTCAGTCATCTGTTAACCAAAGTCAACAATTGTGATTAGTAGTTAGTTTAGTTTAATGTTGTTTACAATTTGAGGATCAGTAAGTCTGAAGACTCAGTGAGGATACTTTACCACATGTTGGTCATGGATGAACACTGGCAAAATTTGCTTATTCTTTTCAATCAGTGTTCAGAGGGTACAGTAACAAGGCAGGGGTGAACTGAGAGTTCCCAAACAAACCCAAACCTTCTCCCGGGACCACCATTTAACATCCCTATCCTACGGATGAGAGGGTATCCACCAGACTTTAGCCACCTGAAGAGCTCAGCAGGCCATTAGCTGTACCAAGCAACCTCAAGCGAATGAGAACTAAATCAGGCAACAGAAACCCAAATTGAAATCACCATAAAAACCCTCAGCACCACTGTAAACAGCTTTTTATTGAAGAAGTAATTCACTGAGCTCCATGATGGAATATTGCCAAACATATGGCGCATTTTCATTCTATTGGCTTTGCAATAAAGTTTTATTGTTTTTACTGAATAAGCTTTACAATTGATATGAAAGAAACTGTAAAAACGCTGTGAAACATGATATGCAAGTTGGCTGCCAGCAGACCAGCTGCAGCCATAATATGTGTTAGAACCAACCGTGTATTCTCTGTGAGCACTAGCTGCAAAATTCTTCACCATCACAAGGAGAGTCACTACAGTAATGTAATGTTGCATCTCAACCCTCAATGAAGTGATCTTTTTGCAAATCCAAATCTTGAATCCTAATATTTTAAGCCAGTAAGATTGACAGACAATTAAATATCATTTAAACATTTCTTGGAATGACACGCTCAATGCAAGTTAAATAATCTGAACTGTTCACTTTCATGGAAGATGAAGTAACACAACTGCCAAGGTAGTTAGTTAAATCCACCATACATCTCATTATGTTAGGATGTAATTATTTGAAATTTTGGACTCCTTCACACAATCTTTTTATTATTTTTCCTGACACAGTTTTGCGCATTTTAACTTAAAAATGTGTGTAATAAAGTTTGGTTTACATGAAATGTGTAACATTTTGTGGGACATTTCATTTTTGAAGCAATATGATTTTTTTTTCCTGATATAACTTTTGTAATGCTGAAAGGTTTTATTGTTATGCTGCAAACTTATAGCAGCAAGGATTCAGCACTGCATGCCTTCATAAGCACCTGGAGCATTATGGAGAGAAAAGTCAGAATGTCACGAAACAAACAGAAACTTACAATAGTGATGCTTGACTTTATACCAGAGTCTTGTTTTGAGATAATTCAAAACTTGCAAGAAGTATAAAATGGATCCAAATGTTGCCTTTCCATTTGTTATGCATCATTTGTTATTTACACCAGAGAAATGTAACAAACGGTTTGGGGAATGTGGGGACATAAGTTCTTAGGCCGTTTCTTGTTTTTAAAATATTTTGTGGTCAGGTTGAAGGTGTAATTTGCGATAGGAATAAATAAGGCCTGACGTAAGTAGGCCAACATTCTGGGCCAATTTCAGTACACATAAATTGTATGGAAGGGAAGTTCTGAACTCAGTTTCTTGGTGCACATAACTTGAGACTGCTTGTGTTGTTATTGACCGTTTCTGATGTAAGGAATACTGGTCTTTGTATTTTAAATCGGAGAGCTCTGTGGTGGAATAATCGAAAGTGCTCATAAACAGAGTCCTTGGAGACTGCTCTGATAGTGAGGCATTCTTGAGTGCACACCCACCTCAGGTTACTGTTGGCTGCTGCAAAGGTGAAGTATGAAGAGCCCTTTTCTCCTTAGGTAGTTGACAAACCCATTGTGATAAGGTGAAGAGGCCTTTGACTTGCCTCTTTGGCTTAATTCCATGCCTTTATGAAATATGCATTGTAATAAAGATGACAGTGCTTTTTTTTTCCTAATTAGGAAATGCTCAGTCTCACCACTGGATGATATGAATATCGAAGGTTATAATATTGTCAATAGGTGTAAATTTAAGTAAATGTTATGTCAAAAAGCTTTGGTCAGACCTGTATCTGGAAATGCTGACACTGTCAAAATTTTCCCCAAGTATTTCCAATTTTAGTGGACATGCTAGAATTAATTTTAATTTGCCCCACTTGAGAAACATGTGTAATTACTTACTTTGATTTTCACACAAACTGTAACCACTGATGCAGTAAACAGAAAGTAAATAGTGGTGTGTAGAAAGCAAACTAAATGGCCCCAAAGGGCATAATCAAACTGTCTTCCGAAAAGTCTGTACATGCTCATTCCCTTTGTGATTACATATCACCTCAGGGAGAACAGCACGCTGCATAGATACCTGATACCCAGTAACCTTAACATCTAAAACAATTATTTTAGGAGGTTTGTATTCAATAGGGCATTTGTTAATTTGTATCTGCTTTGTGGACAGAATGAATACCAAAACACTGCCGGACATGCATATATAGATCAAGTGACAAGTTTGACATCTGACCATATCCCACACCCATTTGATGTCCTAAGGTCCCTATGCAGACTGGTGTAGAAGAACAGTCACAGCATGGGGTTTCAGGAGCTTACACCTAAAAAATAAAAGAAAAGAAACAGATACAGATACAGAATAAAATACAGGATCCTTAACCTCAGCGTAAATACCAGTAGCTACTCCATTTTTCTAGTACAGAGTATGTGCAACAAATATTTTGCTTTGGTTACATTCAACATCTACTGATAAGATGCTTTGTAAAACTTTTTTTGAAAGAATATGCATTTGGCTTGCTTATGAATGGTTGCACATGAAGCTGTTGAACAGTGGTGGTTGATTTTAGAAACTCTGCTGAAATTAAATTGTTAGATTGCAAAGAAATCTGTACATTCAGTTCTTTTAAATTTTGTCATGTGTGGTGACCAAACCTGGTGACCAGGTTTTATTAGGATTCACAATGCAGTCAACAGTGTAAGGACATCATTTAGATATGCTATTTATGAATAGTTAAATCAGTGGTTATGCTTACTTTGTTCCAAACCCCATCAATCACAAAAAATGTCGCGACAGTTTGTAGTTTGAATACGACAGCTAACTTTTGTACAATTATCTGTTTGATAAAACACAGACTTGGCCTGAGGATGCACTTCAGGCTGTTGCTTCTCGCTTCTTGGAAGACATTGAAATGGATGAAGAGATTAAACAAGGCTGCATCTCCATGTGTAAAGAGTTTCACACCTCCACAAGGCAACTCTCAGAGAAATTCCTGGGTGAGCTGGACCGGCACAACTACGTCACACCAACATCCTACCTTGAACTAATTAGCACCTTTAAATCCCTGCTGGAAAAGAAGAGAAAGTGAGTTTGTTGCTTCAATCTCCTTTGAGTCTTCAGCTACAATTTTTCTTTGAGATACACTTCATCCCATTTTGAGCCACAAGTCTGACCTGTTTGGCATTTGCTAAGAAAAATCTGTCATTGTTAACAATACTGCATGTGTGATACATAGTGTCAATGTATCCATGATTTTTTTTTCAACAAACAGCATTGTTCATCGCAACAAGAGACGGTATGAGGTTGGCTTAGAGAAGCTGGAGTCTGCTGCCTCTCAAGTCTCAACCATGCAGAAGGAATTGGAAGAACTTCAACCCAAACTGGTAGAGGCCAGTAAAGAAGTAGATGACATCATGGTCATCATTGAAAAGGACTCTGTAGAAGTAGCAAAAACAGAAAAGGTTAGAGACCTGCATGGTGATGAAAATTATAAGTTTTTGTTCTTTGAACAACTTATGTACAATAGCATCATCAAAACGTAGCACAGTAACAACATGAAAGGCTCAGTACAAATAGTATCATCAAGCTCAGCACAATAGCATCATCAGATCGTAGTGCAATAATAACATGAAGCTTTGTGCAATTGCATCAGCAAGCTTACTACAATAGAAACATCCAGGCTTTGCACAATAGCAACATTACATCTATTTTTCGGAATAGGATGTGAGCCAACAGAATCCGCTAATCTGGGATGTCTGAATCAGTCTCTTTCAGTAATTTAATGAGTGATATCACTCCATTACTCATCTTGCGTTTCACTAGGTGAAAATTGTGAGTTCTGGTCCGTGAGATTTTAGATAGTCTTGTGATGTCTACTTCATTAGCCAGAAGGGCAATTATCTTACACCATTAACATGGTTGGTTAGGGTTGTGTTTAATCAACACATGCAGGTAACTGATAACAGATGAACTGTACAGGGAACAATTAATCGTGAACATCAAGTCTTAATGCAATATAGCATTAGCAACCTTAGTAATGCACTGAAGCTGTTCATCAAGCTTTATATGATTGCATCATCCAGGTTACTACAATACAGGCATCAAAACTTTGCTTTAGCAACATCATAGCTATGTACAAAGGCAATGTCAAAGCTTCATTCAATAATGAGGACAAAACCTAGTGCAGCAGTACCATCCGGCTTAGTACAAAAGGATCATCAAGGCCCTGTGACTAGAATTTGTAAGCCAAATTATCTTCGCAGAACCAGCCCATGTGCTTAATGTATGGGAACATCCATACCAATAATGACAATGTATTATACACGTAGCTCTTCAGAAGCCACAAAATAATCTTCAGCAAGAGAGTAGTTGTGCTCTGATGTTTTGTACCCTCCAAGAGATGTTATGACTCCCACCTCACTTTACAATGGTGCAATGACCAAGTGAAAGGTTTTCACCAGGGCATTTTAACCCAGTTTGAGGTGCACCTAGTGTGAATGTTATGTTCCTACTCTGTGTCCAGCTTGAAGTTTTGGTGCCTTGTTGAAAAAGAGTATGCCTGCTATGGGAACAAAAAGCTGTACCAATACAGGACTGCCTTGTTTCTTACAATTGAATACAAACACAACTCGTTACAGCTTAACACCCATGACTGGTCTTAGCAGTGCATATAAACTATAGACAGGCTTGACAATGAAACCATATTTTCCATTAATCATGTCGTGACCATTAATTTGGACTAAAAGTAGTAGAAGTTGACACTGTTGATTTATACCAATCCAGAGTTAAATTGGCAGGAACACAACAGTGATTATGATTTCAGCACAAGTGTATGTCACATAAGCCTAACATGCAGCCATGTTGGATCCTTGAAATGGCATTGTCTCTGGATCCCCCAATGAGCCCGGCAAGGGGCCAGTCCTGACCTCATGCCTAAGTAACAGTTGATTCAAAATGGCAGCAATGCCATTGGCATCAGTAAAGTTGGTCAGACTGGTTTAAGTGAAAAGCTGGCTAGAAATGCCAAACATGAACATCACCAGTAATTAACTGCAAAGGCATTTTATGTCAAGGAAAGTCCAGACTTAAAGGGAAATAGGGCGTTTAGCATACACCAACATGACATACAAAAGAAATAGCTTTAATCATTGTTAAACCATTCGGTCTTATCAATAAACATCTGCCAAAGCTTCATCTCCTCAAAACATGCATGTGATGAGTAACGGAAGATGCATCATTTGAATTTTGAAAAGTTTGGGTGAACAAATTAGTGTTGAGCAACAAATAACTGAATTTCTATCGGTGAGAAGCTTATTTCTTGAAAAGAAGGCCACTGTCCTTCCTTATTTTAAATAATCTATCATTCTATGTCAACATACATCGGTTTCAAAAGTATGGATGTTTCCTGTAAAACAAACGCCCTATTTCCCTTTAAAATTTATTGCAATGTTTGAAAAAAAGAACATGGTCTTAACATTTTCCTAATGGGTTGAGTTTAATTTCTAATTTTATGTTTCTTACAAAGTGAACTTGAAGCAACCAAGAGTAATCAATGTCAAGTATACTTTCCATCCAATCTCTGTTTGGCTTTTACGTGAATCTCTTATTGTAACTTTTGCTTCAACCAATATGTTCAATAATTTGCTGAAAAAAAAAGTATACAAAGCTTATGAAGTCTTTAATGGATGGAAATACATGATATATTTATTATCTTGAAGGGTAAGTGGAAATCAATAGTAAAATTCATATGAAAATGCAAACATATTTATTTGAAAACATTATGCACTGTTTCCCTAAACTTCCTATTGATGGCTAGTAAAGTACTGTAACATGCAAATCTGTTGCCTTATTTCACCAGCATGCTTCGAACTGTATTTTGCAACAGCATGTAGAAAGTATGTATGGAGTTTACTTTTGACTGTCTGTGATTACAAATGAAGCTTCAACCTATTTGCAAATAATTTCAACCTTGCAGATCGTAAAAGCAGATGAAGAAGTTGCCAACAAACAAGCAGAGGCAGCCAAAGCCATCAAAGATGAATGTGATGCAGATCTCGCTGTTGCTCTGCCCATACTCAACAGCGCCCTTGCTGCCCTCAACACCCTGACAAATCAGGTCTTTATGTCTCAACTATGATTGGCAGAGGATGTTCTTTTTAAAAGTTTCTTGTTTAGACAATCTTCCAGTCAGTATCACTCAAAAAGTTTAATTCAGTCTTAATTTGAAGTATATTTTAATAAACCCCCCCTCTTGTGTCTGGTTGGCTAACATTTACAAAGAACCTATTGAATGTCAAATAATAATAAATCAATAGATCTCAAGGTTATTTTCCTAGAGGACCAGATATGAAAAGTAGAATATTATGCAGAGGACCATATATGAGAAGTTTAACACCTTTGTCCTGTACATTATCACATACTACAGTATGCTGCTGAGAATATGAAACTGACATTCCATATGAATGCTGCGGCATAACTAGAGATTTCAGAGTCCAATTCAATGAAAAATCTGGAAATCATGATAAATAGTTAACCATGTGAAAAAAAATAAAGAAAAATATACTCAGTGCATTTATTAGTGATTTATTTATTAAAAGCAAAGAAAATAGTGAGATGCACAAAAAAATTAGTTCAATTACTTCTTCCACTTCTTTTCTAAAAATAGGCATTTCTTTCTCAATCCTATTCCACTTGGAGTGACAGTGTGTATTTTCAGTCCAAAACACACCTTTAACTGCCACAGTAATGCGTTAGGCTTAGGCGTATGTTATCGTTACAATAAGTGGTTGGTCTAGCCTTCGAAAAAAATCACAAGGTGCAATTCCTGTCTTTCAAAATCTTAGTTTTTATTGCTAGTAGCAATATATTTTTTAGTTGCTTCATAATCCTTGTCCTCTCAAAGTGAAAATGTGTATTTTACAATCAAAAGGCACCTCTTTACTTTTACAGAAATTCTTCAGGCTTTCACTACATGACTCTTGGTGTTAGGCCCAGTCGTCGAACAAAATCACAAGATACAAAATATCTGTCTTTCACATTCTTAGTTTTTGTTTCTATCTGTAGTAGATTTTTTATTTGTTTTTAACAATCCACAGCCTCTTGGAGTGAAAATGTGTGTTTTACATCCAATATGCTCTTCATTATTTTTACCGTAATTTGTTACGCTTATGCTTGTGTTGTATTCATTTATTTCATACTTGGGGTGAATACTCAAATCCTATTGGCCCATTACAGTCAGGTGACTGTGCATTATCCTGTTGATGATACATGGTCAATTTAAGAGTAAAATCACCCTTGGATGAAAACATTTTTGTCTTTTCATCAAAACTTTGCATTGTCTGAATGAACAATATTGACCAACTTTGGGCTTTGCATTAGCTGATGAATAATGCACTCTCAGGAATTATTGCTTGTGATGGGTGTACTTGGGCTGTGCCCTCATGCATTGTTTGCATTACCCCTTGATTGTGCAATCCTTCACTTAATACAAGGTCCAGCTTTGATTAGCAGTTCATTGCCGTTGCTGTTAGTTGGCTTCAAACAGAATCACAAGATGTAATTACTATCTTTTTAATTCTTAGTTTTCATTACTATTGGTAGTACATTTCATTTTTTCTCTTAGTTTCATTACTATTGGTAGTACATGTTGCTAATTTTTTTTTTACAATCCTAGTCTTCTCGAAGTGAAAACCTGTACTTCACAGTCAAAACACACCTCTTTACAGTATATTTACAGTAATTTCTTAGTCTGAGCTTATGGTACATTACTGTTAGGACCTTGTAATGATCACAGAGAATTCACTCACTTATATCACAATATTACTTTGCCTTAAAAAAAGTTTTGATATGAGGATTAGTAACAAAAAGTAAGCTCCATTTCACAATTTTGGTAGCAAGTCTGATTTTTGATTCCTTGCTGAAGGCAGAAGGAATCTGTGCGAGGGTGATGTCGTGTGTGTGTGTGTGTGTGTGCGTGCGTATATTCGTGTGTATGTGACACCTTGCTTGTAAACATGATATCTCAAGAAGTGTAACCATGACTGATGTCATACTTGATGTGTGGGTAGGTTATACTGAGTAGATGATCCCCATTGTTTTTGGTTGAGGTCAAAGGTCATTTGAGGTCACCAGATGTCAAAATGCAAAAACCTTGTAAACACCATATCTCAAGAATGGTAACTGTGATTGATGTCATACTTAATGTATGAGTTGGTCATATTAAGTGAATGATCCCTATTGTTTTTGGTGGAGGTCAAAGGTCATTTGAGGTCACCAGAGATCAAACTGTGAAAACCTTGCAAACACGATATCTCCAGAAGCATAACTGTGACTGATGTGATACAAGGTGTGTGGGTTGGTCACACTGAGTAGATGATCCCTATTGTTCTTGGTTGAGGTTAAAGGTCATTTGAGGTCACCAGAGATCAAAATGTGAAAACTTCGTAAACACGATATCTCAAGAATGGTAACTGTGACTGATGTCATACTTGGTGTATGGGTTGGTCATATTAAGTAGATGATCCCTGAAGTTTTTGGTCGAGGTCATAGGTCATTTGAGGTCACCAGAGATCAAACTGTGAAAATGTCGTAAACATGATATATCAAGAAGGGTAACTGTGACTGATCTCTTACATGGTGTGTGGGTTGATCACATTGAGTAGATGATCCCTATTGTTTGTGGTTGAGGTCAAAGGTCATTTGAGGTCACCAGAGATCAAACTGTGGAAACCTTGTAAACACGATATCTCAAGAACGGTAAATGTGACTGATGTCATACTTAATGTGTGGGTTGGTCATATTTAGTAGATGATCCCTATTGTTTTGGTGGGTAATTTTAATTTGAGTTGGTAATTCATGTTTGTTATAATATAACCATATGGCAAGGAATCACAAAGCCTTTTGGCTTTCTGGTTCAGACAAGTTGTAGTTACATTTTATAAAAGCAGAAGAGCCCAATCCATTTAAATATGGAGTAGCCTCTTGAAGATTTGAAAGTGAGATTCACACTGAACCAGAAATATCCGAAAGTTGTACAGTAGGAGCCATAGCCAATGTGTGCTGAAGTATTCTAGGTATTTCATGCATGACGTTATGATTATGAACTAATGAGATTACTTCATTCTTGGTTGTTATGGATGACAACATTGCAAGTAACCTGATTGAACATGGCTTTCCAAACTTTTCCTGGAATTGTCCTGTAGCTGTGGTGGTGTAATTTCAGTATATGAGGGTACCAACTGTAAAGCGTGAGGTTTATTGTTGTGATGAAGCAAAGTCTTTTATTGTTGCTTGCAACTTTTTTTTCCATAAAGTGTCATCTACTGCACGATACATTTACTTTCTGCTAGTTTCTGTCCTTGGCAATTATTTATGTTCACAGAAATGAATGTGCAAAACAGCTTATAAAAGTAAGTAGGCCTATAAAGTGATTATTAGTAAATTCATATCACTGTTTTGAATTTTGATGATTGCTTTCTAATTAGTTCATTCTTTCATCAATGCAAACTACTAACAGGACATCACTGTGGTGAAGAACCTAAAAAGCCCTCCAGCCGCTGTCCGACTTGTCATGGAAGCTGTCTGCATCCTAAAATCGATCAAACCTGACCGTGTGCCAGATCCTTCTGGTGCAGGAAAGAAAATTGAAGACTACTGGCCTCCTTCTAAACGTATGCTTGGTGACATGAAATTCCTCCAGTCATTGGTAGACTATGACAAGGTGAAAGATGGACTTTAATTTTGAAATGTAATTTCCTTTGCTGTGAATCTAGTCAGTTATTGTGGCCTGTTTATTTACTATTCAAGCTAGATTGAAAAGTATTTGAATAAAATAAGTTGGAATCATGAGTGGCTAGAGGTAAGAGATCAAAGTTCTGTCTTAAATAAGGTCTGTTTAAGGTCTCATTAAAAGGATGGTCCAGGCACAAATGCAGCTTTGATATGTTTAAGAGTAAGTTAATCTAACTTTTCTGGTGAAATTTCCACTCAGATTCCATGTGTGTTTCTCGGGATATTATCAGTTGAAGTTACCCACTTTGCTACCAATAAAGTAGGAAATCATTAGCATAGAATGTGAATATTCATATTGGCATACATCATTATAACTGATTGTATTGTAATTTTGCTTACCCTTCAGGACAACATTCCCCCTAATATCATCAAAGTAATCAGAACTAAGTACATTCCCAATCCAGACTTTGTGCCAGAGAAGATTCGCCAGGCCTCAACTGCAGCAGAGGGTCTTTGTAAGTGGGTTCGTGCCATGGAGTCTTATGACCAGTAAGTTTTTATAATTATCTTAACTCAAGGAGTTTGTTCTTTAACTAACTTATATCTCTGAATCCTTCATAGATTAAAATCATTTAGAAGTTATGTCACGTCCTTTTCTATGATAAGTGTTCATGTAGAATGCCAGCTTCACCTCTCCACCTTACACATATGTTTCTACTTCAGAGTGGCTAAAGTGGTTGCACCAAAGAAGGAGGCTCTAGCAGCAGCCGAAGGGGAGTTAGCCGTTGCCATGGAGGGTTTGGAAAAAAAGAGAGCTCAGCTGAAAGAGGTCCAAGACAAACTGAAGAAATTGGAAGATAAATTAGAGGCAAATAAAAAGAAAAAGTTGGACCTGGAAAATCAAGTTGACCTCTGTTCAAAGAAATTGGAGAGGGCAGAACAACTAATAGGTGGACTTGGGGGTGAGAAGGACAGGTAAAAACATTTGGTGTAACTTTGAGAATTCTTTTTTATCTAACATAACATAAAACAGAGGAACAATGATTATTTAAAATGATGAATAAGTATGCTATGTTTGAAATGGAGGCCTTACTGGTGAAGGCAATCAACTTTGGAATGGTTATATTTCTCAGCAAACTGAATCTTGTTTCTCTGGATGGAAAGATGCTGAACAAACTGTTAAGACACAGACCAGTATGGGAACACCCCCAGAAGGAATATCCGTGCTTGAATGATTTTAAAGATATTAAATGATCTCCAAGCTATGTTGTTCAGAGAATCTTGCCCAAGTATATTATAAGTTAGTTAGGAGAAAGACCACGTGATATTATGTAGCTTGCCAAGAGGAAACTCGGGTAAATATATTTTAAACTTATATCTAATCAAGAATGGATAAAATATGAAGTATAAAGTGGTAGAGCCTAGCATTTTGTGTGGGCAATTGCTTCTGAAAGGATGAATACTTGTGGGGCAGGATTTGTTAGTCACAAGCTGATTTTGCTGTGGTGCTCCCCTTGCTGTTTGCATGAAAATCATAACCGATGTGTAAAGTATGATGGTGTGTATACATGATGCCTTGTTTGTAAGCAGTAATGAAATTTGAACTCGTACTTGGTAAGGGAAGGCTCTTCTTTAAGCAGATGGCACAACCAGGCGTCATTGCCAGTCTCTGCACTGAACTTGGTAACCAGCAGTTAATGAGTCAACACTTGGATGCCCCCATCTCTGAAATGTGGAGTAGGTTTAATGCTAATTAGAAACCTTTGTAGCACAACCAAAGTAAGAATGGGATGCCAGTCTGAAAAGATCAGTTTAGGACTTGTTGTCTGTTGATTCCTTTATTGTTGATTTTATTGTTTGATTTACTAACTTGGCATAATTTTAACACATCAACTGTTTAAAAAATGTTAATTGGATTTCATCAGCACTAATATTTTTTCTGATCGAAATTTCATTTAGGAAACGTCATGGATATTGCTTCTAAACTGAAATGCTACACAAAATGGTACACAGGTCATGTAAAACAAATTATATTAAATTTTAAGTTGAAATGCACCTATCACAGTACTTTTGCTGTTTTCGTGAAGTCTTGGAACTGACTGGTGACTGACCCAATAAATTCTATCTAGACTACCAACAAAGCAACTTTGACCTCAAACGTGTCCTGGAGCCATGCCAAGAATTTTCTTGATTCGTGAAGCAGGTATATGAAACAGTTGTATGACTGCAATCCCATAATGCATTTTTGCATTCTGATTTTGATTTTAAGGTCAATTAGCAGTGATTTGAGATTGTTTTTGTTTTATTGCTACAGAGAGATCAAATATGATAAAGTGGTTCAGTTGATATTTTGTGTCACTGATGGAGTAAGTTTCTCTTGTTGTCAGTCACTTGATATAATCTCATTATAATCTGCCCACCTTTTTATCTCAATACATTAAATGTACAGAGATATTGTCATGCTAGCTGGACATTCTGATATTCTTTCAAATGGTGTCAGGGTCTCAAATATTGTCAATGTGTATCACACTTCCCCAGCATGCTTCTTTGCATGTTAGCAAAAGATGTTACTAGTTTAAGTGTGTAGAATATATGTATGATCTTTTTTTTTGCAAATTATTGACCAAAAAAGTGCCCAAAACCTGGAAAAGGTAGATCTTCTCCCATCATTTTGTACATAGTACTTGCATAAGTTATTGACATTCAGATCCTTTGTTTGGATTGATGGACCCTGGGCAGTAGCTTTTTAAGGTCCTCCATGGATTTGCTATGATTGAAGAATGTGATGGCAGGACAGAGTAGTATTCTATGAGGTTCATTGAAATGATCCCAGGTGTTTAGCTACCCACATTTTCAGAAAAGGTGATGCAAAACTATATTTAGCTGTTTAATTGACATAAAGAATACATTTATCTTGCTACCTTGTTAAAAAGGAATGTCATGCAAATGAAGTGAACTCAAGAGACAGAAGTTGAATATTTTGTCGTCTAGAATCAACCAGATTTGTCAACCAGATACATCAACCTGATTCAAATTTCTCTCTTTTTCATTGTTAATCCCTTCAGTCACAGCTGAACTGTTTCTAACATACTCAGAACATCCTTACAAAGGAACCTGAAACAAGCAAAAGTACTGAGATTCAGCAGCATTGCTGCTCTAGTTGGTAGATGCTGGACAAATTTGAGCCAGTACCAAAGCATTTTTGACATTCTCTTCAAATCAGCTATAACAAGCGCAGAAATCTGATCTAGTAGGGAAATACTTTCCAGTGATAAAAATTATTTCCAAAGCACAAAGCAACAAAGCTTTTGTTTGTAACAAAAGTGTCTCTTTGGTAAGTTTGATTACAATGGCATTTCTTTGTGGGTAGTTTCTTGGTTGATGTTTACAGAAGGAAGTCTTTATTTTACTGAATAGACACAGATGCTCTCCATGTTGACTAACCTTCAACTGATCCGATATATAATCAAAATACGTCTGAGTTTTGTCTAATTTATGTGTATCTTGATCTGGTCAGCAGTTGATATGTACTGTTACTTGATTTGTGATTGATTACCACTTAATGGTAGAATTTGCAACAAGTGTAAATTTGTGGTGCCTATATTAAACCAGGGAGCTTCCACTCAAATGTTAGAGTTGCAGCTCCCTGATTAAACAGTTCACAACTTTAAGTGTCTGCCTGCAGGGAAAAATAAAGGTGTAAACAAGTAATATAATGCAGGTGCTGCAATTTAAATGTTTAGGTCACCATGTAGAAGTTGTAACATTTTCACTTTACTTCTTTGATGCCACTCACTTGTCATGATCAAAGTTCAGGTTTGTTTTTTTAATTCAAGTGATTTTTTCTTGCCTCTTGTAGATGGCGAAAATCTGCTGCTGAGCTTGGGGAGCTCTACATCAATCTGACTGGGGATGTTTTGATTTCATCTGGACTGGTTGCTTATCTGGGGGCTTTCACATCCTCCTACAGAATGGTATGCCTTTCACTTGATCCCATTCATTTTCAGTCATTAAAGCAAATCCTACTGTGTTTGAATGCTGTTGTCATTGTATTTTGAAGGTTTTCAATGCTTCCATAATGTTTTATTTGGTATGTAGAGTTTCTGATAGGGCTAATTTATTCCAATTTAAATTATTAAAGCAAATTTGCTGTTTGTATGATGCAAATCTTATCATCAATGACAATAGCAATGATACAAAGGAGTCCCATTTACTCCATCTCAGCACTTACTTGTGATGCAGAAGAAATTGAGGTTGTTGGCAACTTAATTTGTCACTTGTAACCTTGTTGTTTTTACATATTTTTGTGATGATGAAATCAGGGAGCAGGAGATGAGTTTAATAATCAGAGAGAAGAGAGGATGAAGATTGAGACTTTAAGATAAAGACATTAACCTAAAAAGAAGGTACTCCAGCATTTCATGATATTGTGTCAAAGATAATACATTAATGACAATCTTTATGAGCACAGAAGAGTAGGACCCCACATCGGCTTATTGACACCAATCTCCACTGGGGTGCATTTTGTTGAGTTAAATCATTGTCACTCAAAGATATAAAGTCAGAAGAAATTAAGTAATGAAAGGTTATTACGATAAATTGCAGTATCAAAAAGTATCGTATGCAGCAGCTGCACTTGTGGATGCTAGGCGTTGCTATGCAAAATGAGAGAACAGAAGAGCACAATCCCACAAGGTTTCCTCACCATCATTCTGATAATGAAGTTACCAACAACACAGTGTCAGTAATGTAATGTCAGTGCTCACTATGCTTATCTTGTTCAGCACACATTGTTAACTGCTGTTTGTTTCCACATCTTACACAGCTGCTTAAGCCAAGTACACCAGAGGAGTAGAAGATAGAGAAAATGTATAAATAACCTACCCCCCTCCCCATTTACATGCTACAAGGTAAAATTTCTCGTAAAATGTATCATTATTAGCAAACTCTTTGAGTGTGTTAGATACATGAGAGAAGTAGAGGACGAATTAAGACCTCAAGGGTGAAAACTAGTAAAAACTAATGAAAACTAACAACATCCTGTCAATTCAACAATTTTCTGATAAATGTTGAGTTGATCACTTCTTTTTAAGTGAGCAACTAAACAATTTTCTGCAGAATGTGAACTTTTTTATATCTTTTTAAGAGAACAATTAATCAATTTTCTGCTAAATGTTCAGATGACAAATAAGATCATCATGAAATTTGTATTTCTAGAAAGTTCTTTGTATGTCTAGAAAGTGAACAAGTGAACATTTTGCAGAAAATTGATGAAATGATGAAATATGATAAGTTGTCATTCGAACATTTTTCAGGAAATTGCTTAATTGCTCTCTTGGTAAGAAAGTGAACTAGTCAACATTTTGCAGAATAATGTTCAAATGCTCACTTAGAAAGAAACTGAACAAGCAGACATTTTGCAGAAAATTGTTGAAATTGCAAATGATAAGTTGTCATTCAAACATTTTGCAGAAAATTGTTTCATGGCTCACTTCGTGAGAGAGTGAACGAGTCAACATTTTGTAGCAAATTGTTGAATTGACAGGATGTAATTAGCTGCTATATGAACATTTTCCAAAAAATGTTGAATTTGTCATTAAGAATCAAGTAAACAAGTTAACATTACAGAAGATAGCAGAAAAGTGTTGAGTTGTAAATATAACACAACTGAACAATTGATTTGATTTTTATTTTGAATTTTTGATTTTGAATTTTTATGCCTTTTGATGAGATATTATCCTGTTATGTAGACATTTTGCTGAAATGTGTCCACTTATGGGGCAAATATCATGGTGGCACTTTTAAGCTGAATTGTTTTCAGAGACATGACATGGTTTCCTTATGGTATTGAACGCTCCCGAGATCTCAGCATATTTACATGTAAGTTTACATTATTTTGTGTTTTTAAAGAGGTGTTGGTGAAGCGGGCCAGTAGAAAGAGGGGTAAGGCAGCACAGGCGTGTCAAGTCATTCAAAACATGAATAAATTATAACAATAATAGCATATGAAGAGATTCAAGAACTTGTTTGTACACTCACAAATAAAAAGCGTGGTGTAACCATAGCCAACAGAGATATTGATCCATTGTCACAGAGCTGGCCGAACATCACAGGAAGGTGAAACAAGGAGGATTATTGTGAAATTGTCACCATATCAAACAATGGCCCACACAACGGATGTTTATTACTCATGCATCAGCTCTGACTGCATTCGTAACAGCAACGTCCACAAACTATCGCTTGGATTCCCACCAAATCTGTGTACAGGTTGTAAGCTATTAAAATTTATGTATGCTGAAGTAATAAGTTACAGCCAGTAGCACTCAATACGTCTCTTCCTTATGCTCTAAATATTCAAGCTCTTTTGAGTCAATCATCAGATGTTAAAAAAGACGGATAAATACTGAGACCTTAGATCTTAGACGAGATAAATCTTCAATTGCCTGCAGGTGTTTTGATGTGTCATTAAAGAAGGGTTATGTACCAACACCTGCTGGGAAGGTTAACCAAAGAAGGGATCAAGTTATTTGTAATTTAAATAAAGGGAGAGGATCTGGTATTGCATTGAAAGAAGACCAAGACCAACAAGAAAAATCAGACTTTACTGCTGATAAAATAACTGCAGACAACATTAGTGCAGGCAACATTACTGCAGGCAGCATTACGACAGGCAACATTACTGCCGGCAACATCACTGCAGAGAACATCAGGGCAGGTAAGATTACTGCAGGCAATATTACTGCCGGCAACATTGCTTCTGGCAACATTGCTTCTGGCAACATTGCTGCAGACAGCATACCTGCAGGCAATATTACTGCAGTCAGCATTACTGCAGACAGTATAAAGTATCTGCAGGCAATATTACTGCAGACAACATTACTGCAGACATTACCACAGGCAACATTACTGCAGACAACATTATTGCAGGCAATGTGAAAATTCCTAGTATAAACAAAACTTGGATCAAAGATGGGATAATTTTTGCACTGAATAAGAAACACAAGTGAAATCATAAAGAGAATATCAAGTCTCATTTGCTGACAATGTAAGAGTCTTTAATACCAACCATTCAGCATCTACTGGTATCACTCCTACCAAACCATTCAACATCTACTGGTATCACTCCTCCCAAACCATTCAGCATCTACTGGTATCACTCCTCCCAAACCATTCAACATCTACTGATATTACTCCTACCAAACCTATTTGTCATCTAGTGGTAACTCCAGCATGCCATACTATCATATGTAGCAATACATTTATGTGTGGTAATAACGAATCTCTTAGCAACTTCATTAGGTTCAAAAAGCCAGAGGTAAGTGTGTGAAAACATTTACACAATATCTCAACGAGGGTTGCTGTAAATAATCTTTTAAGTGCCGTGAGGGTTGGCCATATTCATTAGGCCTATATCTATATTACCATGTTTTTCCAAAATTATTGAGAAGTTAATGTTTTATAGATTGTATAATTTTTTAGTTAAGTTTGACATGTTGTATGATTTTAAGTTTGGCTTTCTTCCAGGTCGCTCAACGACACATGCTCTCCTACATTTAACCGATTTGTTGCCCAATGCTTTGGAAAAGAAACATTTTGTCTCTGGAACATTTCTAGACCTCTCCAAGGCATTTGATTGTCTACATCATAAAACACTACTCAGTAAATTAGCCTACTACGGTGTCCGAGATGTTCTACTTAATTGGTTTAGGAGCTATTGAAGTGACAGAAAACAATTTGTAGTTATTCGTAATGAACAGTCAAATTACCTACCTATTGATTGTGGTGTCCCTCAGGGCTCCATTCTTGGGCCTCTTCTCTTTATTACATACATTAATGATCTTTGTAAGGCTAGTGACAAGTTACACTTTATCTTGTATGCTGATAATACTAATATTTTCTGTTCCCATGAAGATAAGACTTTAATGCATATTGTTAGCAATGAATTATTCAAAGTACATACATGGTTTTTTGCAAATAAGATATTTATTGAATGTAAACAAACTTGCATCAATTCTTTTCAGTACTCCTAATAGGCTGCCAGACCCCCCATTCGTAGCATTGACTTCTGTGGCACTGAGGTCCCCCTTTGTAAATCGTTTAAGTTTCTCGGTGTTTTTATTAATAGCTACCTCACTTGGAATGACCACATTCAGGTCATGTCTAACACCATCTCTAAGAATGTTGGAATTATAGTCTGGTTGTGCCATTATCTTCCTCGTAAGATCCTTCTCATGCTGTATAATAGTCTGATTCAGCCACATTTATCCTATTGTGCTCTTCTATGGGGTTGCACTTATTGTTCCAGGCTTTATCCCCTCTTAGTTCTACAGAAGAGAGCTCTTCGCCTTATAGCTAATTATCATCCGTCTCAAACCACCTGTGATCTGTTTTCAAAATTCAGCATCCTCCATGGCTACGATATTTATTGCCACCAAATTGGTATTTTTGTATACTCCTGGTATAACAATATTCTGCCAAATATCTTCAAACCCATGTTTCACTTTCGATATGAGACACACACACACTTTACACGTGTCATCAGTTCTCTTTCTATTCCCTCATTTAGACTAACATCCTCACAACAAACTATTTGTTTTACTGGACCCACTCTTTGGAACTCCCTCCCACTTAGCATTCAACGGTGTCACTCTTTAAAACTATTTAAGAGATCGTTGAAAATTTTTCTCATGAGTAAATGTTCGTAGCTGTCTTTTCTTCTCTGCTTTCTTTCTCTGATTTTTCCTGTTTTTAGCTCATACCAGCTAGCTGGTGTGAGGTATTGTAATGGTGCTGCATCACTCTGTCTGTCTGTCTGTCTGTCTGTCTGTCTCTATCTATCTATCTATCTATCTATCTATATCTATCTGTTCACAATTGTTCAAAATGCTTCTCCTCCATCATGCTTTCATGGATTTGTCTGAAACTTGGACACAATGTTCCATAGGTGGTGGACCATTAAGGGTGTTCAGGAATTTTTGGTCCAAGGTCCCATGTTGGTCCGTTAGCCCATTTTATGAAATTCTACATAGTAACTCCTCCTGCAGATGATATTGTACAATGCTGATGGCTTGTCACAATGATGCTCAGTTATTAGTCCCTTCAGGGTGTTCAGGAATTGGTAGTCCAAGACCCCATGTGGGCCCAATGGCCCATTATGTGAAATTCTGTTTGAAATGTTGCTTCTCACACATGCATCCATGGATTTACATTTAACTTAGACACAATAATCCTTGGGTGGTAGTTCATGTGGGGTGTGCAAAAACTTTCAGTCTAAGGTCCCATGTGGACCCTACGGTCCATTTTAGGAAATTCTACAAAGTTGTTCTTCTCCTACATATTCTCTTGTGCAATGTTGGTTGTTTGTAATAATGATACTCTGCTAGTGGTTATCTTAGGGTGTTCATGAATTTGTAGTCTATGGTTCCATGAGGACCGTATGGCCCATTTTATGGAATTCTGCAAATTGCTTCTCCTCCCATTAAAGTGCCCCTTTAAACTGTCATGCACACGTCTATCATGCATGAATGATAATTGAGTAATTGGGACAGTGTCAGCTGGTATGCTAACTGAAACTCTCTATTGCCCTCAGGTATGTTGACCAGTGTATGGACTTAAAGGGGCACTTTGAGTTGTTTCATGAACTTCAGTTAGTCTTCACAGAAATATCACTTATGTGTTTAGTGACTGATGAATGTTCAACTAAGAGGGTCCCATTATGAGTCACATGTAAATGACCACTAATAGTGAGTGAGTAGCTACTGATTTAAATTAGTATTGGAAAACTCGTGACCACATTAGTACAATTCATATACCCACAGCCATGTACAAACCAATGAGAAAAATTAATGAAAATTGACAGTTTTCATAATTATTGGATGTAAATAGTGATGCTGATTATAACATTGTTATTTGATAGTACCCATTAAAATTTTTACAACTTTAATTTATTGACAAAGATCAAACTTCTGCACTGTTGGAGCACCAGTCAATTAAATTCTGAAAATTGTGCAGTCCTACAGATTCTCTTGTACAATGTTGATGATTTGGTATAATGATACTCAGTGGTACCTACGATTTGACATAATGATACATAAATGGTACCTTCAGGATGTTGAGGTATGATCCTCTGCAGCAATGGTGCTCTAGTTGTGTTTGCAGTATAGTACTGTTTGAGTATAAATTCTCCTTGAACAAAATGCAATAAATTACATTTTAAATATCCAATTTCAGTAATGTACTACTTTTGTAGAAGTACTTTTATTATTTATTTCACCAAAAGAGAAACAAATATTCCTGTAGCAGGCTGCAGGTAGGCTTGGGCTGCTTAGTGTTACTTTGTCTATAGCAAGCTGTACAAAAACTGCATTGCGTACGAATGGACAGTGCCTTAATTCTTTAAACATACAGGTACTTATACATATTGCCTGGATGATCTCAAATTTGAAGTAGCATACCATCATAGGTTATGAGTAAAACCTGACTTGACAAACAGTAAATTTCTTAAACCACAGAAAACATGCATTCCCCTTTTGTCTTAGGTTCTGTTAAATACAAGCACACAATGAAATTATCTTTCAGAGTAACTTTATGTCAGTCACACACAAAGTTCTGTAGATTTTTAATTAAATTTTGTTTCCTGTAGAATGCCATTTCCCATGTGGTTTGTATTTCAGTGTCATCTGTTATTGTAACTTACCAGGGCTTGTTATTACAAAGTATTCACCAAACCTCTCTTTTCTCAATTATCTGATTCAATATAAAGTTTTTTCTGATTATTTGTCTTTTGTTACCTTTTTAAATGACATGAATTACAGCAACAATAGTTACTGACACACTCACCAAACAACTTCCTTGCATACAGATTTGCTACAAAAAAAGTTTAAAACTTGTTCACATTTTACTAGTATAAGGCCCCTGTAATCACAAAGTATTTAGTCTTACTCCACAAGTCTAACTCCTAATATCTCAGTTTCACCTCTTTCTTTAGCAATACATATTTTTACACTTAATAGTTTATACTTGTGTATCTGTGTTGTTTCTGTTTGGTAGTCAACAGTGAAATGTGCATGATTCCTCAAAGTCACACATCTAATCATAATTATTGAGGTAGAAACAGCCTCCAATAGGCTTAACCATTTAACTGCACAATTAAAATGTGGTAATTTACATCATACTGAGGAATTAATGCTTGCAAAAAATTTGTTGATACATTGTAAATATTTAACACAAAATATGTCATCACCATCATTTTTTTTCTTTTTGAAGCAAGTACACGCCAATGGCAGTGTCTTTATCTGACTTGTAGGTTCTTTCTGAATCACAGGTCCCACTTCTTAAATTGAGAATCATCTTTTTCCTCTTTTTTTTTTTTTGAAGAGGCTGCCATTGCAATATTAAAGAGGCTCATTGAGTTGTTTTGTGATATTCACTCAATTTTTTCTAAACTGGTCAAGTTTCCTTCACATACTATTGACAAACAGTCAAATTAAAAGGATCCCAAAGTTTTACATACGTTGGAACATTAATGAGTGAGTAACCAACGATTAAATTTGGTTTTTGAAACTTTGTGACCAGACATTTTCGCATTAGTACATTCACATGCACACAATCAGAGCAAGAAACGGTCAAAAATTCAAAAAAATTGACAGTTTTCATATAACTATTGGATGGGAAACTTGATTAATTATGCTGATTGTAAGTATTGTCGTGTGTTTGTATACTTCAAAATCACCGCAATCTTTACTGATATCAACTCAATGAGCCCCTTTAAAATCAGAAAGAAAATATACCCTTGTGGTTGATGCAGAGATAAGTATGACCAATGCAGCAAGCTACTAACGTGATCAAGGTGCAATGTAAAGATGAATGTATTCATACTGTTGCAAGTAGCGAACAATGTAGTAGATCATGATGTTCACTGCCCACAGCAAACCATCGTTCAAGGGTGTATGTTTGATTTTCTAGGCATTTTGTGACATAGTTTTGTGCATGTATTACAGGATGAATATATCCATCTTATGCAACAGCAGGTAGTTAGGACAGAACAGATATTTCCTATGCAGTTAGCTGGTTAACAATCAGTTTGTTACTTATATCCTTTTATCTCATGACTTTGTATTGTAATGTATGTTTTTCTGGGAGTGAATTACATTGCAGTCAGCAATCTTCCCTGTTGTCAAGTGAAGCAGTACAGTAGCCAGTGTTTGCCTACCTGGTGGTAATTTCTTTAAGTTTGTAAACAAGTTTCCTTATCAACAGTTGTTGTGATTCTCAGGGGATGTTGATGTATTCGTAGCTGAATAAGAACCTCTGTTTGCAGCAAGCCTGGATAGAACTTTGGAAGCAAACACAGGTGCAAAAATACACAATACGCTCCATACAGTTTAAGCAGTCCGGTCTGGATGGACTGATAACTCTAGACAGAACAGCTGTTCTTTTGAATTCAGAGGTTGCAAGTCCTGATAAGACATGCTACTACAGAGTGGAGCAACACCATGCAATATTCTTTACATTGTATGTATAATTTGCTGCTGTTGCTGCAAACATGTGTGGACAAAGTAATGTATTAAGTGGATATTGAGCAATAATTTGACTTGGTGCACCGTTGACTTGAGTGGGTGATTGAAGGTTTAGTCGGTGAGTTGTCAAAGCTGTGAGGTAGAAAGAAATCTCCAAGTGGCATAGAACTCAACTTTGACTCAACAGCCAAGCTGCATGAATGCTGATCTTTTCAGTAGTAGGAAAAACAAAAGACCTCGAAGTCATTTGTGGGGAAGGGATTATTTTGGTAACTTATTTTAGACATATTTTCAGAAGATTTTCATTGCATGTAAACAAATTAACATTAAAAAGGAGGACTTTGAAGAAGTGGATGAAGTTCTGTGGAGATTTTGTCTGTAATCATCTTTGAGTGTAGGACATGCAAAAATGAAAGACTTGGAGGAATCATACTTGTGGAATCAACCCATGCATGGCTGGTGTGCCACTTTCAACTGCTGAAAATTTTTAAATGTTCCATTACTCTGTGATGTCTTACTTCTCAGCTCAAATGTGGTTTTAGCTCTTACCACAGATATGGAATAGTGAACCTTTGTTGCACTAATTTAAAGTGAGTACTATCATCAGTGAATATTTGGTATGTCATCAGTGAAATATCCAGTCATACATGCAGTAGCAACGTCGATTTTAATATGCTAATGCTATTCTCCACCCCTGAAACAGAATGCCCCCCCCCCATGGGGCTGAGCAGTGTTTGATAAAATTTGTTTTGAAGGAATGAAACACCATGAAATGATTTTCTCCACTTTGATATACCCAAGATTTGTTGATCTGAGAATCACCAGTCAAATAAATAAGTCACGATATTAGACCATTCCCTGGAGTGGACAAAGAATTGAAGTAACGGACAGAAGAAAGCAACAAGGGAAAAGGAAGTCTCATGCAGTATGTCAGGAAATGGAACAAATGTCTGTTATGAGGCACAGGAATAGTGAGAAGAGAATAAAAGAAATTTCAGATTCATGAACAGCTCAATACTTGCAAGTAATTAGGCAGGCAAAGACCCTGATATGGCAAAAGACTTTAATGCAGCTGTTGAGCAACTCGCAGTTTTCAGAAATGCTTGAAATACATTTTACCAGCTCAAAACCCGTTTTTGTTTGCATTCCTGAGGAAATTCATTTTGGTTTTTATATTAAAAATGGCTGAATTAGATGGATGGGTGATTGTAGAGATTGTATATTTGTGCCTTTTGTTTGTTTGTGGCACTATTGGAAACTTGTTGGTCATTCTAGCTGTGATGACAACACCCTCTCTAAGGCAACGGTCAAACTTCTTCATTGTGGTCCTAGCAATATGCGATTTGGTCACATCTATGATCTGTGTACCCTTTTATGCCCTCACTCTGGGATACGGAGAGTGGCCGTTTGGAGATTTCTGGTGTGCCTTCCTAGCATATGTAACACTGTGGTCCTTGGGATGGTCTGTTACCACATTGGCTCTAATTGCTGGCAACAGGTACCTGAGTATAACCAGGCCAAGATATAACTATAACAGACTTTGTAACAACTTCAGTATACTTGTGTCCACACTGGGCCAGATCTTACTTGGTCTAGTTTTTATAATGCTTCCTCCATTTGTAGAGGTCGGTACGGTGGGGTTCAACCCTATCCTGGGCCATTGCACATATGTCTACTACCATTTCAAGGACTGGATTTATGTGCTGGTGCTCTTTCTGAGCGGAGTCGTCTCCACTACTCTTGTCCTACCGTCATATTATGCCATGACATTCTATATTGTCAGGAGAAGTCGTCTGAATATCACCAGTGTCCAACAGAGGTCCCTCTCCTCCTCAAACCTGGACAAAAGACCAGTGGCAAGAAGCACCACGCGCTTTGCAATCAGCCGGGATGAGGTCAGGCTGACCAGAAAGCTAGTCCTACTGTTTGTCCTCTTTCTCTTCTGCTGGCTACCTTACTCTATGGTGGTCTTTTTAGACAGTGACATGTCGGTCTCTATCCCGGCCCACCGGGTCACCAACCTTCTCCTCTGGAGCAACTCAGGTATCAACCCTTTCCTCTATGCCTGGATGATGCGTAGATTTCGCTTAGCGTACAAGAGGCTCATAACATTTAAATGTCTCAAAAGGTGTCGCCAGATAGCTGGTAGTGAGGGAAGTATCATAAATCACAGTGACCACTATAGGACCACTCCAGAAACTGTCAACCAACGATCCATCTGGCTCTGATTTAATGGGATGCAGCGAATAGGAAGCCGCAGTCAGTTTGTGTCAACTGGTATTTTGCATTATCAACTCAAGGATGCTTTAATGCTAGAAAGTACATCTACAGCCAAATTTGAAGTTCTCCAAAAATGCTATCTTTTGCAGGGCATTTCATGTAAGACTTTGAAGATTTTTAGATGGCCAGTATCAGCCCACCCAGTGAGTGTATTGCATCATATAATTGTTGCTATAATTTTTGTCAGATCCTAGAATATTTGTTAAAAGAGTTATTTTTGTCAGCCACTTTGCTGGCTGAGTTGGTTCTTTCTGAGTATAACTTCACAAACAGCAGTACTGCTGTTTTGCTGTTAAGTAGGACTTGTGTTTCAGATTACTGCAGATCAGTAACTGTCTGCACTCTAGTGCCCAAGTACACTGAGCAGCTGAGCTGAAATACTCCCCTATTGAGTGCCACTTAATACCAGGTATTTCCCCAGGCATTGAAAGAAGCTCTTCAATTTTCAACTTACATTTCGTTTCTAGTTTCCGGACACCAAGTGTCAGTGTAATGCTGTTCCCCAAATTGGTTTTGATTCAAGGACCAGTTAAAACCAGTTTTGGTTTTAGTTGCTTGCAAAATTTTCATGAAACTGAAAACTGTTTATTGAAAAAAATAAACTGATCCTGCTTCAACTTACATTTCAAGAATTGCATTCTGGTATGCATATTCTTTGCATCAAGATTGCTACCTATACAGAAAGCATCTTAAAAATTGTGCAGCAAAAACAAATAACTTTTGTTTTTCAGTTTTTTGGCTACAAATTTTGCTAGATCAAAATCTGCAGGCCATTTTTCCTGGTAAAAAAGTGGCCTAATATGGCTGGAAATAAGGCAAGTGTAGTCAATGTGGAAGTTACACATTCCTCGTGTTCACTGTAATCAGTCCTGCAAAGACAATTGCTCAGATTCAGGGGTACAGTAAAACCTGCCCACCAAACACATTGTAGGCTTGTGAATGGTAAACAAACATGGCACAAAATATGATTGTTACAAGTTTCTATGGGATTGTAAAGGATATATACGGCTTCTAAGCTGTCAATCATGGCATATTGGAGGAGTGTTGTACAAGTATGTCTCTTACGACCAACAAACGAGTCCCATTGAAATTGTGCAGGAATTTTGATCGAAAAAATTCTTCTGCAGTGTACTGTATTATGTACAAAAGACAAAGTAATGCTACTGCTGTGTGTACATGGTACAGAATGACAAAAACATGTGACAGAATGATAAAAACATGTGACAGAATGATGACAAAAAAGTTTTGTTCTGGTATACATGTATGGTACACTGAAAGAAGCTGACCTTTTCTCCATGTAATTTACATATTCTTTTCACTTGATTCATACAGGCTGCTCGATTAGTTAGTGTTGTTATATCTTGTCATAGGTCTACTCAGTCATAGGGATGCTTGCCCATTATAGCCTAGGGTTATCACAGCCTGTCTGTGTGAGTGAATGTTCGTCATTGAAGACTGAATTTGAGTGGCCTTTGCATAAAATGCCATGCCCAGCATGCACTGCTTTATGTCAGAATAAATAATAATTGTAATTTTCTTCCTTTCCTAGAAAAAAAAAAAAATAATAATATAACAAATATCCTTATCAGTATGCCTGGAATGCAATTGCATTTAAGAAAAGAATCAAAGCAAGTTGCTCCAAATGCCTGTTTACTTTATCGAACAATTTCACTTATTGTGATATGTTCCTAACTCCAGGGTTTAGCAATTTTAAGTTGCTGCAATATTCAGTAGTCAGACTTACAGACACTGGATTTGCAGGTGATTTCCCTCTGCTATCTACGTGTTTTTATCTACATGTTTTTCACTATAGTATCTAGATGACCTGACTTTGCTTCACTTTTGAAAATGTTACTGTACATGGTCCTGTTTACATTTTCACAAGTATCAGAAAAATTCTTGATATTTGTATAGATGTTAAAAATTAGTAAATCAAGTAAATCATTTCTTGCAGTTTGTTTTGCATGGCGAACTTGTTGTTAACCTCTAGTTATTACATACTCACCAAATTTTGCAAACCTCCCGAGAAAATTACATAAATGCTCTCAATACTTACAAAATTCACCTGAACTCAAATCACTATATCCTGAATCACCAATGGTTCCTTACAGACTCCCCATTCCCTCCGAGATCTGCTCGACAGAGCAAGAGAACCCTCACCTATGGAACACAATCCAGACAACAGAGAAACACCTGGATTCTTTCTGTGTACATCCAAGTGGTGCATGATGCACAAATACGTTCAAAAGACAAACAAATTTAGAAGAACTCAAACAGGTCAGGAATTTCCCATAGCAACACACATTGTCTGCACAACATCCTGGCTCATCAATCTCATAACATGTACACAGAAAACAATATGTTGGTAAAATAGAAACAGCACTCTACACCAGGTTCAGCTACACTAGATCAGATATTATTAATTTTAACATTCATGCCAGAAGCCTTCCATACACGACACACTTCAATTCATCACACCACACAATAGACAATGTTACTATTACAGGCATCGAAACCATAACAAAGAAAGCACACACCACAGTCCTCCACAGAGAATCGTTTTGGATACACAAACTTCTAACACTTCACCCACACAGAATTAACATTGACCAGTAGATACAGTACTACGTGATCATGCTATACTCTCCATGTACACAGATCAAACTCTCACACTGCATGACGTCATCAATTGGCGGACACCTATGTAGTCACATATGTAAGTTTTTTCTTCTCCTTTTCGCAAACATTGTGCGAACCTCGACCTACATAATATTCTGTATACTTAACATTTATATGTCCATATATGTAAAACTAAAACATTTATCTTAAGTATGTATATATTTGAACACTTCTGGATGTATTTAACACTAACTCCCATGAATCAGGATGTCATGTAATTAAAGATACCCTTTTGAAATTCATGAACATGTGAACAGAATAGCCAAGTCTTTGCCCTAGTTAACGTTGTAACATTTTCATAATTCCTCTTTACCTACAATGCTACTTCTATACCCTTTCTTTGCCTTTTGCAGTACCTGA
The DNA here is from genome assembly GCA_021234535.1 of Stichopus chloronotus. Taxonomy (NCBI): domain Eukaryota; kingdom Metazoa; phylum Echinodermata; class Holothuroidea; order Aspidochirotida; family Stichopodidae; genus Stichopus; species Stichopus chloronotus. The sequence continues at coordinate 1,228,454 of CM037848.1, read as the reverse complement.
TGAAGGCCAGATGGCCAGAAGCTTGTAATAAACTTTAAGGCAGACATATTAAACAACATCCATCTCATTTCTCCAAGTATTTCGAGTATATATATATATATATATATATATAAATTGATGAGGAAAGACCTTCAGTACAACATTGGACAGTGGTAAAACTTTGAAAAATGTAGTGAGATTGTCTTGAAAAGCTAATCTTTTCTTGGTCACATACATAAGTAAACTGATGATAAAGGCTACTCAAAATGCACATGGAATACTCTAAAAAGAAAAGCAATAAGCCTGCTAAGCTTCTTTTACATTTATTCTCTCTGGTTTAAACATATTCAATTGAGGTATATATCTATTCTTCCTCTTCCCATTTTGTGTATGATATGTGAGTTGTGACTAAAGATCATGCATGACAAAGAAAACTTTCCCTTCAACCTGAAATAATGTAACCATTACCTTGTGCAGATTTTCTCAAACTAACAAAATAGTGAGCTGTGTGTAAGAAAAAAATTCAACTAGCATTTTGCTAATATAAGCAACTCATTGCCCAGGATTTAATTGTCTTTTGGGGGCTTTTAAGTTTTTTTCATGTGATTGCAGTTGATCATGGACAAAGAGAGAAACATTTTTAACTTTTTAAATTTGTAGGTTATTTTATTGTCTGCCATGATTGAAACTGTCCTGTTGTGTAGGAATAATGCAGTTACCAATTTTACAAGTAAACATTGACCTTAAAAATTTCTCTCTCGATCGTTGCAATTTTATGTACTGCATTCAGTAGTTCCAAAATGTTGGTGTTTGCTACATTGGTTTTACAAATACCTACCACAACTAATGAAGAGGTGGGGGGGGGAGGAGTTGTCATGTCTGCCTATCTGTAATATTCTCTGTCCTATTGTTGCAGTCATTTATGAAGGTAAAATGTCTACATAAAGTAAACATTAGTTTTAAAAAGCAAGCAATTTTTGTTGATCACAATTGAGAGGTCTCCTTTGATCATTGCTGATTTTCTTATCATATCTTGTAAGGCGGCTTTCTTGTGGCACTAGACTTTAATTGCAATGAAGAATAAATTTTCTTTCTCTTTGCCTTGAAATAATGTTGTAGTCTACCATGCAGTGCACTATTTTATTGAAGCTAATGAAATAACCCAAACAATTGAAAATAAATTTTATGTTTATGGTCACTCTGTGTTGTTGTGTGGTGATTGTTTTTAAGATTAGAAAACAGATGAAGGAGAACATGGCAATTTAAGCATGCCTCACTTCTCAGGTTGTTCAGAAAATTTTCTCTAGCCTTGTGTGTCATAAGAAATACTTAGCATTAAATCTACTTCTTGACTCAAACCAGCTTACAGCTATTTGAACTATTGTTATCTGCCATTTATCTGTCTACCTATCTATCTATTGGTCTATCGATCTGTCTGTCTGTCCATCTGTCTGCCTGCTCATCTGTCTGTCCATCCATCCATCTATGTATCTGTCTGTCTATCTTTCTAAGTATCTGTCTATCTATTTATCTATTATTGTTGAAGAGCTCTCAACCGCAATCACAGTGCCTCCGTTAGGATCTTGACAAATCCCCAGTGTAGCCAAGGAACTGTGACTCGGTGGTGTCACACAGCATCTCAAATATCTTTATATTGTGCACTCATGATAATTGAGTGTTGGTAATGGTCAGATATTGCCTAAGATACTGTACATAAGGGGTGTATTTATTGGTGTATTTAAGGGGCACTTTGAGTTATTTATAATTTTTACTTTATGCACACACAGCCAGTGTAAGAAAAAAAAAAGTTGTAATACTTATTGGACGTGAAACTTTAGTAGTGGCACTAATCACCCCTGTAAGCGTTACTTCTACATGTTATTACCCTGCAAAACGATCACAAACTTATCAATAAATTTTGAGCTTCTGCACTGTTGGTGCTCTACTTTCTGTGTTATTGTAATAATCTGTGGCATGTCATATAATTGCTCATTGGTTGATTCATCTGTCAACTTTAACTTAGGGAAACATAAAATAATAGGTTAATCATTGTTCAGCCATTCTCGCTCATCAATAAACATCTGCAAAAGATTCTTCTCCTCAAAAATGTTATACATAGGAAGAGTTACAGAACATGCATAATTTCAACTTTTGAAAATATGTGTGGATCAATTATTCTCAAGCAACAAACAACTGAAAGTCTGTCTGTTAGAACTTATGAAGGCCACTATTCTTCCTTATTCAAATAATCTGTTATTCTGAGTCCACAATTACAGCATTGGTTTCCAAACTATATTTTTTTTTTCTGTAAAACTAATGCCTTATTCGCCTTTTAGTATTTGCTCTTCAAATCTTGTCAGCTTTCCTTCAGTGCCTGTAGAAGAGTCAGTTTATGTCAAATTGAGAAATGGTTGGAAAAGTTTAATGATTGATATCTGAGCCACTATTATGAATCAGGAAAGTTGTTTGTTAATTGCTTTCATATAAGGTCCTTATGCAGAATACTGCAGCCTTGTTGGTAAAAGAGAAGCTGATTAATTATTGGCTTCCAATGATCATCTGCTCTCTCTAACAATTTGTTTAAATGTCTGCATTGAATACAGAGGAGTATTTTAGAATAGACTTTCATTGCCCCCCCCCCCCCCCCTTGTCTTTTCAGTAGAAATTCTGCAAGTAGATGGCATACTTAAGTCACACACTGAGAATGCAGAAATTATTATGTGGTCATGTTCCATAGCCCAGTAATTAATACTCTTCCATTTTTACTAATCATTTTTTATATGGTGTTTGTGCCAAATCCATGGCATTATCTGTCGTTGAGTAATTGTCAAACTGTGAACAAATATACCAAATAACACCTAGTGTAGCAACATTGCCCAGTTTCAGAACAGTCTAAAATTGTTCATTTTGAGTAAACATTTAATTTACCTAAACATATAAGTTAGTAATGTAAACAAACTGAGCCGTTATTATCATTCATGAGTCTTGGTAATACTGTACTTTCTGTCATGTGGTCCTCATGCATCATGTGACCTGTGCTCATTTATTTTTTTCTTGAGTACTACACAGTACTACACATTTCATGTCAACTTAAACATAAGTTATATCTGGTATTGTTTGATCACCATACCTGTGTCCTTTATTAAGTACCTTTGTTTAACAATCAGCTGGTTCAGGTATTGGTATCAAAGAGAAATCTTAGCTTGGCTACAGTCCCTACCTTCCTTAATGCACAAATTCTGCTATTGTATTTTGTCTGTAGCAGTTCCTATTGAGTACATCTTCATTTTTACAATGCTGAAGAGTAACTCTTTATCTTTTCCCAAATAAAATTGTCTTCAATAAAAATGTTTATGTTTAAAGTTAAGGGGAGTAAAACTGCCTGAATAGACAGACTTAAATATGTCAAGATAAATGCAAATGATGAAACACAAATTACACCTGCAATTTTGCGGTCAGACCATTCTTACGTTGCCTGGAACAAGTCTGTTTGCTTTGTGTACACACTGATAAAAATGGAGAAACTAAACAAGCCTTGCAAAGTATGTGTGCACTGCCACTAGTGTCTTTTACAGAAAAATAATAATTTTATGTTGTACACTGACCTAATAGTAAATGAACATGAATGATTGCCTTGAACAACCAGTTATTTAAGATTATCCAAGTCCATGCATGAAAGAAATATGGTATGCTTAATAATCAGTGTATTTGTATATAAATGGATTGCTATCATATTGCTTAATTTAAACTTTATATCTTGCATATATAGTTATCAGTCATAAATTACAGGGATTATGTGTGTACTCACTGGCAATGTTTGGAATACAGTAAAGTGCACTCAGTTACCAGGGTGATTGTGGACATTTTTTTTATATCATATACAGTACGATCTCCCTCATCTGACATTGATTTCCAGCAGTCTACTTTACTGAAAATACCATGATGCATTGGCAACCGTAGTTACATCCTGAAAACACATACTAGGCTATACTTTATGGAAATGTAAATATAGTCAAATTGCAAATGTTATTGAAATTTAAGTGGTGGGCAAGAAACAGCTGGGCTAGGGAGTGCAGACTTCAGCAGGGTAACAGACGAGGAATAAAGAGTTAAAAGAGCTAATACATGTATTGTGTTTAATGAAGTTATGATCAAATGAATAAAAAGTGACTGCAATTAAAAGAGGAATATTTCAACAAGTTTGAATAAGATGTTTGGTTCGACATGGATTTCTACATGAGCCATGCTATATAGCTTCATGACATGGTGCTCAATTTACATCTCAATACATTTACATACAGCCTAGCAATAGCTGTTTCAAGCAGGTTAAGGCTGGCACACAAGTCTGAGAACCGTAGTAATCCTATGAAGTTTGTATGACCTATGCAAATGTAGACATTTCCAGAGCCTTATTTGGATGATGAATTACTATATGTTGCTTTTCCCAGTCATGTTATATATGAGGTTACCCTTACAAAGGTCAACTTATGCACCACAGTGCCATGACCTGACAGTTACAGCTGGCTTTGCCAATGGACATTGCAATATCTTACCCAAATCAGATGATATGAAGCCAATGTCATTTTCTTTGCCAGTGATTGTCCAGTGGTAGATCTATGGTGACTAATTGTACAATGGTGTCATTTCTGATAGACAGATATTAGGCAACTGGTCAATAATACTTTTGTTGAAGAATATGACACCAGGATATGGCTGGGAGATCTGGATTACCCCCCTCCCAAGTCTCACAGTGAATCAGGAGTGTTGACAGGTCCATATCAGACAACTGGCCATTGGTGTTTCAATTTCTGATAGATATCAGGCAATTAACTGTGAAGTGGTACTATATTTCTTACAGTGCTACTGTATAACTTATGAAAACTTAATTGTTGAGAATGTTCAATATTTGGGTGAAAGTTTCATACATCAAGGCTAATCTTTTTTGATTCCTTGCCGAAGGCAGAAGGAATCTATGCGATGGTGATTTCGTGTGTGTGTGCTTATGTGCGTGTGTATGTGACGCCTTGTTTGTAAACATGATATCTCAAGAAGTGTAACCATGACTGGTCTCATACGTGGTGTGTGGGTTGGTCATACTGAGTAGATGATCCCTATTGTTTTTGGTGGTGGTCAAAGGTCATTTGATGTCACCAGAGGTCAAAATGCGAAAACCTTGTTAACACGATATCTCATGAACGGAAACTGTGACTGATGTTATACTTGGTTTATAGCTTGGTAATATTAAGTAGATGATCACTATTGTTTTTGGTTGAGGTCAAAGGTCATTTGAGGTCACCAGAGATCAAACTGTGAAAACCTTGTATACACGATATCTCTAGAAGGGTGACTGCTACTGATGTCATACTTAGTATGTGGGTTGGCCACACTGAGCAGATGGTCTCTATTGTTTTTTGGTTGAGGTCAAAGGTCATTTGAGGTCACCAGAGGTCAAAATGCAAAAACCTTGTAAACATGATATCTCAAGAACGGTAGCTGTGACTGATGACATACTTAGTGTATGGGTTGGTCATGTTAAGTAGATGATCCCTATTGTTTTTGGTTGAGGTCGAAGGTCATTTGAGGTCATGAGAGATCAAACTGTGAAAACCTTGTATACACAATATCTCCAGAAGGGTAACTGTGACTGATGTCATACTTGGTGTGTGGGTTGGACACACTTAGTAGATGATTCCTATTGTTTTTGGTGGAGGTCAAAGATCATTTGAGGTCACCAGAGGTCAAAATGCAAAAACCTTGTAAACACGATATCTCAAGAACGGTAACTATGACTGATGTCATACTTGGTGTGTGGGTTGGTCATATTGAGCAAATGATCTCTATTGTTTTTGATCAAGGTCAAAGGTCATTTGAGGTCACCAGATGTTAAGCTGTAAAAACCTTGTAAACACATTATCTCCAGAAGGGTAATTGTGACTGATGTCATACTTAGTATGTGGGTTAGCCACACTGAGCAGATGGTCCCTATTGTTTTTGGTTGAGGTCAGAGGTCACTTGAGGTCACCAGAGATCAAACTGTAAACACAATATCTCCAGGAATCTAACCTTGACTCATGTCATACTTGATATGTGGATTGTATATACTGAGTAGAAGAATCCTTTTGTTTTTGGTGGAGGTCAAAGGTCATTTGAGGTCACCCAAGGTCAAACTGAAAACCTTGCAAACACATCTCCAGAAGGGTGATGATGACTGATGTCATACTTGATATGTTGGTTGGCCATACTGGGTAGGTGATCCCTGTTGCTTTTGGTGAAAGTCAAATGTCTTTTGAGGACACCAAAATAGGTCACTTGGGGGTAAAAGGCTTATTAATGTGGTGTTTCAAGTGCAATAATTGAAGTTGATCTCATACTTGTCATGTGGGTAGTTCATGTTTGATATAATGTAACCATGTTGCAAGGAATCACAAAGCCTTTTGGCTCTCTGGTTTTCACTGCAGACACTTCGAACCCCTTAGCCATGTCAAATAGACTGTTAATTATTCAAGATGATGCAGTTTAAAGGCTGCCGCTCTGGTAAAGAAAGATTTCCATCATATTTCCTCAATATACTGGGCACATAATGTTATGTAACACCAGCAAATTAACTGTGGAAGTCAAATTTGACACCTACTTAAAAAGTCGATTACTAGGACGTAGATCAATCTTACCTTGAAGTGAGAAATAAATGTTGCAACTTTAGAAGCATTATATGTTGTTAGCTCACCCACACTCTAAGTGTGTGAGGTATTAGACTGAGGCTGATGTCATCAAGTTTTTAAAGTGCCTGCTGCTTGTAAATGTTTGCAGATTTTGATCAGAAATTTTGTCACTGTTACTTTTGTCAAAAATGTATTTTTTCTACCTTTCAGCATTTTGACCAGCTAAATGTAACTTAAAGTTTATATGTACAAATTAACAAAAACATTTTCTGGTTGTGATCCTCTTTTGCAAATGAATATTTGGTTGCTATCCTTTTTGCTTACCTCAACCAACGTTGATACCACCAACATTGATACCCACTTACTCACTCACAGATATTCAATCAGTGACAGAATGAGTACATAACTGAACTGCAAACATACAGTACTCATACCTCCACAGACAGGTTTGTGTTTCATTGGCCAATTATGGTTACAGTGTACACATGCTCTATTCAAAAGTATGTATTTTTTAATAGTCCATGATTGGGGGAACAAGGACCTTACAGAAAATGCCAAGCCACATGCTGCAAGTAGTGTACATACAAAAGCTGTACACTTGGCTAGGTTATATCAAACACAAGTTAGCATTTTAGTGAAAAGAAAAAAGTTAGCGTCCACAGAAGAATAAGTAAGTAACAACATTTCAATCGTTAAACAAGACAATGAGGAATATTCCAAAATACTGTACGCCTACCCATATAAATAGTTGTAAGGGCAATATGCGTGGGTGATCATACATGTACTTGCCATCATATATTGTAAATGAGAACAACAAGAACAGGAGTGAAATTTAAGTACATTTTCATTTCAGTTTGCTACACCTGATTTGAAATGTGGTGTGGGTAGAAAAATGAAATTTTGCATTTTTCCCATAATTTCTACCAAAAAGAAACCTCATTGATTTAAGATGAGAAAAAAATTTACCCAAATGCTTTCCCCTGCAGGTTTCAGCCCATCTACCTATGCGTTCTGATTCTGCACAGTGTTCTTTGGGGGCAACCTGCATACCTGTCAGGTTGCATAGCCTTGGTGCAAGTACATATATACTAGCCTACCTATGTACGAGTAGTATGCAGTTGTGCCAACATGCAGAACTCAGTCCTGCCTGCTATACAGCAAAAACCAAAGCAGCATAGTCAGAAGGAAATGAAGGATTGTCAAATTTCAATTTGAAAGTTCATAAAAAATGATTGTGATATGGTAAACTGACCGCTTGTAATTGAACAGCTTCTGTTTTACTTAATGGCAGCACCCTTCTCTGAGCTTCAAAAGTGTGTAAATTGAAAAGAAAGCAGTATGTATTTTAAAGCCCCTATTCATTGATGCTAGAAAAGACTAAGTAACATTGCAAAGAGAAATGTGTACTTAGCATAAACTTCTTATTTTTGTACCATGTAAGTGAGATTTAAGTAATGTAAAGTTGATGTGGAATTGCCCCATATTCCAACCCCTCAAAGCTTGTGAAACTGTCAAAGATCAAGTTGATATTTACGTAACATCATAGAATGGAGAAGATCACCACGCATGTCAGTCGGCCTTGCATACTTTTGCTTGTTGATGTGCTGTTGTGTTGGTGCAGACCATGCAGTATAAAGTATGCATTGCAGTCATTGAAAGACTGCGAGCGATGGCAAATGTCTTTTCAAGTTGGAATACAATAATCTGGCTACAAAATTGTCTAGTGATTCATAACAACAGCCATTGTTAGCCAATGTTTTCTGTATTGAAATTATCTATACGGGATTGCAAGTCTAGTTCAACAAAGTAATCTTTTGACACACCTTGCTTATTTGGTACTCAGACTTTCCACCACAACATTATTAACAGTTAGAGGGCTTAGTGTTAATGCATAACATTAGGTGTTGTTATTTCACAAAACTGCTTCCACCTGCTGGCATTCAGCACAAGGCAAAACCAGTCTCCAAGTCCAGGGAAGACAGAAAAACGGTCCAAATTAGCTGGTCACTGATGGTAAACAATCAATTTTGACCTGCGGCACAATACTGTAGGTGATGTAAGGGCTTCTGGAATAAACCAGTGTTGATTTGCAATGTCTTGGGATGGTAAGCCATTTTTGCGATACGAGACATGGCATAAGTTGTGCTTGTCAAAATATTCATGGTTGAAGTGAATTCTGTAGATGCTGATGGGTTTGTACTGTCTTCTTTTGCATCCATCTAACTTCCATTTTCATCAGACGAGATCAATCCAGAAGAATTGTCAGGAAACAAGCTGAAAGCATTTACCAGGCGTATTGTGGACAGGTAGATGAAACATACGCTTTGTGCTGTGCCACAACCCCATGCATCTTGTGCCATTTTCTTTCCCAGTGCGAATCTTCGTTTTGCATTCAAAAGACCAGCATTATAACCGAACTTTCAGAAGCAATTAATGTCAAATCTCGAGGCAAACGTGTAACATCTTACCGATGAATTGTAGGGTTTTTTTTTCAGACCAGCAGATGGTTCAGTGTATGTGACTGTCATACACATGATAAGCATATGCATTCAACATACTTTGATATTGCTTTCATGTACACATGCTCTATAGTGTGACAGGGAGCAGGTGAAGGTGTCCTTTGTATTTTTGTCTAGGATTGTCTGAACTGCTGTACGCATGTATGGGAGCATAAGGATACATGTATGGTAGAGTACAGAGCATTTAAAAATTTTGGGACAAGCTTGGAAGCTGTGATAAGAAATTTGCGAATGAGTATTTGTGAGGGAGGGGGAGTGGGGGTTAGGAGGAGATGGAGACAAGGAGTGAACATTAATGTAGGTATAAATGTTTACAATAAGTAAGATTTATTGCAAGGTTTTTTAAGGACATGCACAAGAGGTACATTAATTCAATTATTATTCATGTTCAATTCCCATACCAAAACAATGGTGAACCACATGATGTACCGTATATTTTGTAGATTTGTTTCCTATAAGGATGATGTCATAACTATACAAAGGTGTAGTATGTATACATGATATCATTGTACTTCAACACAATATTATTTGATCCCTTCCTTTACAGTTTATTCCATATTTTTTCACAGTGAACTGTAAAATTGCTATAAAAGTCATTTTGTGTTAGGCAGATTCCTCAAATAAGTGCAGGGATCCATCAGTCTGTCCCATTGAAATAGTTGTGTATTTTAATGGTGGAGCGTTGTCAAGTCAGTGGTGAACCGTCAAAGATGGCGTTGCTCTATCACATTATTGGACCAAGAGGTTTTACAAGAAACCTTCAGTGGGTTTTTCTGTACAGAGTGTATTCTTTCTCAGGGTTGGAAATATTATATGTTGTTGGCAATAGAACATGTCATGAAAACTTATAAGTATTACTTAGACTTTATGATATTCATTTGGCCTCTGTTGCATTAAGTGTCTAATTAGCAAAGCAAGCACCACATGGTATAATCAGAGTCCTATATTTTATTTGCCCCTTTGGTAGCAACTCATAAGCAGATGATATGAAAAATAATAGAAATTTTTCTTGTGTCATAATTACAGTAATGCAATTAAATTATTTTATTTTAGCTTTCTTCTCTTCCCAAATTAAGAACATTCGATATCCTTTAATTACACCATCGCTAATTTTCAATCACGGTTCTCAAATCTTTTCCCTCACAGTCGCAACTCTTCTGTATACGCTACTTGGTATATATCCATACGCTCCAATACATGTATACAGCAGCTCAGGCAAACCTCAACAAAATGATGGGACACTTGTACACAAATGTGGCAATACTGTAGTGTAGTAGACTCATTCATCTTTCAAAATCCCCTCACCCTTAGATCAATGTTGTCCCAACCAAAACATATCCAAAATTTTAACATTGAATGTTGGAGCAAGGGAAGATGTCTAATGCATTTTTGTCGAGGATTGCAGCTATTTGAAGCTAACATAATAGGGTGGCAAATATCCTTAAAGGGAGACTCGAGGCAGTTGTGCCCTACATCTTACTTTATAGCACTAATAATTTCTCCAAGTCAAGCTTAGGCCTACATATGCATATCTCCTTTACAGATTAGTGGTAAAAAAATGATCTAACAATAACAAATTCTGTCAGAGAGTGTCCCAGTAGAGAGAAAAATATGTTACTTTTTAAAATTTTTCATGTTGATGTTCCATTGATAATACTCACGAATGTGCCTCTCCGTACAGTAGCTTGAACATGGAATGTTGTTTGGTCAACAGTCACCAGGGTTTACTTTCAGAGTCCAGGAAACCTTGATGGCCTTTGACCAAACAATATTACTTATAATTCAGGCTAATGAGAGACATGAAACACATCTCAAATTAGTTTTCACTACAATCTCTTTCCAATTATTTTTTTTTCAATTGATATTTTTCAATTTTCAGTTATAAATGAGGGTAATCTCAAGAACAAAGAAAATTACCTTGGTTACTCATGTGATTACCCAAGGTTTGATTTGAATTTTCAAATCTTCATTAATACATCTCTACACAGAAACTAGTGGATGTGTTTTGATGACTATAGAGGGAGCAATAAAGCTCTGAATGGTAGAACAAGCAGAGAATACAGTTATGTACATATTGTGATTGGTACCTAATGTGTGAGTCCTCTCTTGACCAGTACAAATTTATATAGCCAAAGTTTTATCATGATGCAGGTTATAAGACGGTAATTGGCCTGTAAAATTATCAATATATATTTGGTAGATTTTGATGGTTGTTGTGGTTTTCCAGCATGTTCAGTGATTCGTACAGCCAATACTCCAAAATATCATTTTCATGGCAAACAATCTGCTTTTTTCTGAGAAATCATACTCCTAGTTAATCTGAAGGCAAATTTCAATTAGACCCCTTCTACACTATGCAACTGGATGTTATGCAACTCATTGCGAGAAGATTATTCAGGCACGGATGTAGCAAAGTGTGGAAGGCTTTACAACTTGAACTAGTCATAAGCAGTTGCACAACTCAATCTCTTGTGACAGAACATGTTTGGTCACAAGAGACTGAAATGTGTGACTGTTCGAAATGGTGACTTTTAACTTGTGAAGATTGCTTAATTTAAATATATTTGGAGACCATATCCTTGGACCTTACTAGTCTCTTCGACATAGCCTATACGGAGTATAACCCAATTTCATCATCAGCTGATAAGTTAATCATCTTTTCTGTGAATGTTCGTTGAAAAACCATTTGGCAAGTGAACATTGCACATACAACTCGTTTGCGTACATAGTACAGTATACTAGACGTCCTGTACAGGATAATCACAGTAGGGCCTAGGGCAAACTTCACCACAAAGTCTTGTGTACTTGTCAGTACATTAAAACTAGGCTACACAAAAAAGGGCCGGTGGACACTGTGAGAAATGTCTGTGCTGTACTTAAGCTGTACAGTTAAGTATGTGGAGTGCCAGGTCAAAATAATCACAGAAAGAGTGGAGCGGAGTGGATGAGTAGCAACACCCCAGGGGTACCCCATGGTAGAGTGACCATGGGTACAGGAGGGTCCTGTTGGGTGGTGTAAATGAAAACGCGTCCGTGCCAATGGGTGCACGTGTGTGTGTGCGTCCAGACCTGTCCAAATTGTGGTTTTTCCAGAATAGTTTGAAAAGCATATGAGCGATTAAGTTGAAACTTGGTAAGGTTGTGCATGATGCCAATATGTGCAAGATGTATTAGTTGTATGGTATATCGAGTCAAATTTGCTGATTTTTTAGGGAAAAAAAACCAATTTTGCCTCAAAATTGCTATTTCCAGCATATCTTGAGAAGTATTTGAGTGTTTTTAGGCACTTGGTGACATGTGGTTGCAATAAACTATAACAAATCCCCATGTGCAGGCTCTGTATAGAAATAAATGCATGTTGGCGATTAGATACACAACTCCATGGATTGCCCTCTTGTTCTTTTGTTGCTCACTATGATCAGATAGTCCCATCTCAGTAAGTCGCATATTGCACAGTGTAGAGGGGCTTCACTCATTCAAAGTTTCTTGTCACTAAAAAGGAAAGATAAGCTGTATCTTATTGTCAAAAGTAAAAGACATCTGTCCTTGAGTATCGAAGCATTTGTTTGCAGGTACATCACCCATCCATGACCACATTCTCAGGTGTATGGAGAGTAAAGGGGTGGCAGTGGTGATGGTTTCTCCATTTAGCATCTGGCAACTCTGACTGTGAAATTAAATATCAAAGAAGCAATGTACATCAAGGAAAAGCGCTACACTTACTTTACAACTACTGCAGAATGGCTCATCCTGTACACGTATCCGTTTGTTTTCTTTTCATTCAAACAGCATACCTATATACTATAGTTGTCCTCTGTGCATACATTGTATCGATAAATTGCTTGTGATACATGACCTGCCTGAAGAGGAAGATGTGGTAATTATGACTGAAGTTTAATGTGTTCATTTTTCAACAATTCCTCTAAAAATATTTCTTGTTTTTATTTGCACAATTTGGTTGAACAAAATTACATGAATGTAGCCTACTGTAATTTAACTTACATACGAAATCTATTGACATTGCCCTGAATTCCCTTTTGTGCAGAAAACATATTTTAACAGCACGTGTGCTGGAATAGCAAATGACATTTTTTCACATTATTGATCTGTATATGTAATTTTTCATCTTGACATTCCTTCATTTTGTCTATGATCTTGATACAAACTCCTTTCAGATGTCCTGAATGTGCCACTAAATATCCTTCAAGCTTTTAGTACATAATGAGTTTACATGCGTGAGCTCACTGTTAGCAATACCATCTAATTATCCAAACTGCAAGGCCTTAGAACGACACCAGACTAATCCAACCACCCCCCCCCCCTCATTCTTTATGCACTTAGCAACTGGTAGCCAGGGAGAGATAGAAGAGGTGCTTATGCCCCTAAACAAACTCGTATATTATCTCTAAACTCTGACCAGATGTTGTTATTATTGTCATTATCATGGTTGCTGTCGCCAGCTCCTGATGGTAAGATAAATTACTGAAGCTATTCAGTTTGCTTTGATGCTAGAATTTGTCTGTTTGTACAGTACCTACCTGCTGTTTACCAAAGTGTGACGTAATCCTACAGTTTCACTCTGGTAGGAATTTTGGTTTTAATTTGTTCATAGCTGCCATTTGTCAGAGTCCCTGACCTTTCTTTTTCTTCAAGTGAATATAAGCAAGTTTTCTGTTAATTATCATGTGAATAATCTTGTACACTGTTGAAACAGGCTTTTTAGTGATTGTCTTGTGACTCAAAGCCAATTACCTGACAGGTAGGATCTATGGGATTACTCCATTTGATAAATTCTGTGTTTGCAATTTTAATGAGCCAACTAATTTTCAAATTTCTCAAAGGAACTGCTGATAATTTTTTTCTTGTATAGTAAAATATCCCCCTTTAAAGTGATATACTACTTGAGTCCCGTCATAATTTGTATAATTTGGCTGTGGCAAAGTTGATCAAGCTTTCTTGAAGTGGAAGGGTGAATGCTGTACAGCAAAGATGTTGCTGGGAGAAGACATTTGGGCAGTTGGTGGGTTGGAATGGGTATTTTACAAAGTCATAAGAGGTTAAAGGGGTGAAGTTTGCAAGGAGGAGGAGTTAGACTTGGTATGTGGGACTTAATTTGGTGTACATCTGGTTTTATACAGTACATTGTATTATCTATATGATTCATCTTTGTAGCCCGATGCAGTATGGAGCGTAAAATGTTTCTATATTGTAGCGTATAGCTATTCTACTGTGAGCGGTGTCAGCTACTCAATTCATCTTTGTAGCCTGATGAAGAAAGCCTCCGTTATACAAATTTTCTTCTATTTGGCATGTATGCCAGTTTCTCAATGGGTGTGATTTGATAGTATTTGAAACATGCCAAATCACCAATGCACGCAATGGTACTCATCAAATGGTACCTATTGGCAGACTTATTATATGGCACATATTGGCATGCATGCCAATGTGTGTGGTTGGCACTCATCGGCATGCGTGCCAATGTGCGTTGATTGATAGTATTTGAAACGTTAAATATCTAGGCAGGCATGCATGCTGCATGCGTGCTGCATGCATACAAGAGCTCACTGGCATTCAGTGTATATATCCCTGCAGCTACAGATAATGGTTTTTTCCTTGCAATGGTTTTACAGTTGTTTCTTTAAAAATCCAATATATCTATACAGTGTGTTAATTCAACATAGACTCAATGAGTTGACTCACATACTGAAGCCATGTAGTAACTTACCTGCAGCCAACATAGCCTTGTCTACATTAGAATAGACTATAAGGTATACAGTTTATGCCCACTAAAAAGTATATACTGTACTTTTAGTGTAGGCCTACTTTACATTTGGGACTAACTGTGCATGCATATGTTGTGAGTGAAAGGTAATTAAATTGCTCATGCAAAATTGACAACACTTAGAAAATTTTAAGAAGATTAATTATGAGGATATGATTATTAGCAATTTTTATTACCAATCTATCAAATAGTCAAATAAAAAAGTCAAATATATATCCCTAAAATTTAGACTTATGTGTGGGCTCAGGAATTAAACTCTTACTTTTACTAGGATGTAGCATATAGTGGCAAAACCTAAGCTTATGCATGTCTGTAGAAAAGCTCTCTCAAGTTTGCTGTTTTGGGAATTAGTCCCACTTCATAAACTTAGGTAATTGACAAAAAGTGAAAAAGTGTTATCCATTTAGCAACTTACCTTCAACAGCTTAACAATAACTCAATTACAGTAGCTATTTCAACCTATGCTCCCACCATGCAAACAGAAAGAACTCTTCTGCTGTACTGCAACACAGAAGTGTGAACAAAGAACAGAGAGCTGCAGTTACAGTGCTCTGGATCTGAATTACTTGTACTGAAGACAACCAGCCAATCAAAAACATGTCCAATTGGCACACAGTGGTATTCATTGGCGTCTATTGGCATACAAGAAAAATATCCTAAGTCCAAGTGGAATGCTTTGGCATGCAAGTAAAATGACACAAGTCTAAATGGCACACATTAGCATGCAAGCTAATGAGTTTAAGTTCCTCTGGCAGTCATTTGGCATGTATGCCAATGTCATACACAGATGGTGGCTCATATATGCCATCGATGTATGCCAATGGCCTTTGCGTGCTACAAGCATGCACGATGTGTACCAGAAGGGAGTCAAAGAGTGCAGCATGTATGCCTTATGTAAACCAACGCTCTGGCAGTCAAGTGGCATGCATGCTGCATGTATCCTGCGCACAAGCATTTCTATAAGGGTTCTACAAATTCTCTTGTACAAAGTTGATCACTGCAAATGATTGTAGGCAGTGCTGCACATTATATTCATGAAACTGACATTCTGTTTACATCATCAAACTCCGAATGCACATTCTGTCATTTTGGTCTAGCTGCTACTGCTGCTGCTGTTATACGTACAGTACAGGTACTGCTCAGTGCTGCTGCTGCTACTGTTCAGTGCGGCTGCTGCTGCCACTGCTGCCACTGCTGCTCTGTAATACTGTTGATGCTGCTCAGTGCTGCCGCTTCTCAGTGCTGCTACTGCTGCTGCCACTGCTGCCACTGCTGCTCTGTAATACTGTTGATGCTGCTCAGTGCTGCCGCTTCTCAGTGCTGCTACTGCTGCTGCCACTGCTGCCACTGCTGCTCTGTAATACTGTTGATGCTGCTCAGTGCTGCCGCTTCTCAGTGCTACTACTGCTGCTGCCACTGCTGCCACTGCTGCTCTGTAATACTGTTGATGCTGCTCAGTGCTGCTGCTTCTCAGTGCTGCTACTGCTGCTGCCACTGCTGCCACTGCTGCTCTGTAATACTGTTGATGCTGCTCAGTGCTGCCGCTTCTCAGTGCTACTACTGCTGCTGCCACTGCTGCCACTGCTGCTCTGTAATACTGTTGATGCTGCTCAGTGCTGCCGCTTCTCAGTGCTACTACTGCTGCTGCCACTGCTGCCACTGCTGCTCTGTAATACTGTTGATGCTGCTCAGTGCTGCTGCTTCTCAGTGCTGCTACTGCTGCTGCCACTGCTGCTCTGTAATACTGTTGATGCTGCTCAGTGCTGCCGCTTCTCAGTGCTGCTACTGCTGCTGCCACTGCTGCTGCTGCTCTGTAATACTGGTGATGCTGCCCATTGCTGCTGTGGCTGCTGCCCAGTGCTGCTGGAATTCAAGTTTTCCAATGTTTTATTCCTTGCAACATCATCTTCCTGAAAATACCAGAGCTAATTCTGATGCTTTGATTTCCATCATGGTGGTATGGTCTCGTATTGTATGAGATGGTATATTGTAACGTCTAATTGTTTATGCATGCAACAGACTTTGGTGTCATTTTCAATAATCAGCAGTTGTTGGCAAACTCTCCTACTTCAACAGGAACAAATTAAAGAATGGGTCAATGAAGTCAGAGGGAAGGGTCTTCCTTCTTCTGCTGAGTTCTCCCTTATCAATACCCTTGGAGATCAGGTACAGATCAGACAGTGGAACATCGCTGGCCTCCCCACAGATGGCTTCTCTGTCGAAAATGGAATCATTATCAGGTAAACCCTAAATCTCCATTTATCAAGGGGGGAATTGCTTTTTAAATTGGTACAAATGACCTAGTCCAATCATGGCTCTCGGTACTCATTTGTAAATTATTTTTGGTACAAATATATTTCTTTATTTAAAGAGTTTGTTGCAAAATATATTTTTAATTTGTAAATAACTATTTTGTTGCAACTATATTTTTAATTTGCTAGTATATACATTTTTGTGGCAAATAAATCTTTATTTTGCAGGTAAATTTCCTCCATAATATATTATCCTTTCTCGGGCCATACACCTCTTGATGGAACATAGTATATGTTACTCAGAGTCAGGTGTTGGCTTCATTTTCTCAAACATCTTTCTTTTCCAGAAACTTTGCTTGGTCAAGTAGTGTCTGACTTAGTTAATTCCAGACAAGTGTAACTTCATAATCTTACAATCAGCATTAGAGGGAGGAGCCAACATCTAAGCAAAACGGGCCTGATGGCACTTATTGCTGTCAGTGAAGTGTATAGTTTGCTGAGTTAACATTTTGGTCTTCAATATGTGACAACCAGGAATGTTCAGTTAATAGTGTAGCCTGCAGTGCTTTAATAACTACAAGAAATTTTGCTCAATGATAACTGTGGTCTTTAGCATGTACCCACCTTGCAGGGACTGTTCAGTGTAAGCTGGAAGATGAGTTATACTGGTAATCACCTGGTCATACCTTTGTTCTTCATCAGTGTTTCAGGGAAGAGAAAGAAGAGGGAAAGATTCACCTGTAACAAAAGCTGAAAGAGAACTATGCACTCATCTTCCAAACATTTGAATATGAAAATTGTTTGGACATCTTTGTTGGCCCTACAAAATTCAAACTCTCCAAGAAATGGTAGCAGTCAACTACTGTTACTTGAAATCAATAAGACCAATGCAAATGGATATAAATGTCCACGTACTGTATGCAAAGATTAGGTTTGAACAATTTTTTTTTTTTTTTTTTTGGTTGTGCCTTTGACACATTCCATGGAATTTTAGGTTCACTGACAAATTTTCAACTCATATTCCAGCTACAATACTGTGGCCTTCAGTGCATGTACACAAGCAATGTTCAATGAATACTGTGGTCTTCAATGTCTACTTTTATCTTGAAAGGAATGTTTTGTGAATACTGTGGTCTTCTTCAATATGTGTCTACTGGGAATGTTTTATGAATACTGTGGTCTTCTTCAATATGTGTCTACTGGGAATGTTTTATGAATACTGTGGTCTTCTTCAATATGTGTCTACTGGGAATGTTTTATGAATACTGTGGTCTTCTTCAATATGTGTCTACTGGGAATGTTTTATGAATACTGTGTTCTTCTTCAATATGTGCCTACTGGGAATGTTTCGTGAATTCTGTGATCTTCAGTATATGTACCCGGGGATTGTTTGTAAATATAAGTGTTGCACCATGGCAGGGTCCAAAACTCAGAACCGGGCACTCAAAGTCACATACAGTCGTCGGTACTGTATCTAAAAACACTAAACTTCCGATTAATAGGCTTAAGTCAAAACATGACTGTTTGCTTTGCATGTTAATGTAACACAGTGTCTCTAAGACAAAGACATGTTCTTAGTAGGAAGTTCTTTTTTTGTCACATATGCAGTGTGTGTGAGTGCACTGAGTGGCAATTTGGATGCAGGAACAATTCCAGAACCTGGTCAAACATATCATCAGATATAAAGTACCCAACTGGTGCAAAGATTAGTGAATATTGTGGTCTTAATTAGTGCATGTCTATAGGGAGCACAGGGAATATTCAGTTAATATGGTGTGGTCTTCAATGCCTGCCTATACCTGAGAATGATTAGTGAATAATCTGGTGGTGTGCTCCCATGCATATTTACTAGTAATTGAAGTGGAGTATGAATGTTTCGAGAGTGAATGCAATAGTTTGTCAGTTAATTGTGAATGCTCTGTGGTTCTACCATTAATGTGAAGGTGTATCTTTTTGTTCACGATTATAATTATCCTTCGTTATGTACCAAATAAGCTTTAAGAGTTAACTTGTTGAAATAATGTTCCTATACAGCATAATCGCAACTGAATTTAGTCACTTCTTGATGTCAATATCAACATAGCTTGACTATACATTTGTTGCAAGCATCAGGAAAAATCTGAAGAAAATGACTATCTGTATATTATTATTTTTACTGGTAGCAATGCTAGAAGATGGCCTCTGATGATAGATCCACAAGGTCAGGCCAACAAGTGGATTAAGAATATGGAGAAAGCCAACAACCTGCACATCATTAAACTGACGGATTCCGATTTTGTTAGAACTCTGGAGAATTGCATTCAGTTCGGTACACCTGTGAGTCAAAAGTTCTGTTTAGTTTCTGTTTTTTGGGGGTTTTGGGTTTTTTTTTTTTTCATTTTGCTCTTCTCTATAACTTCAGTACTACTCTGTTCGGTTTAGTTTAGAAGCAGTTTTCAGATTTCATGTCAGGTGGCCACTAGCAGTATACAGTGAAAGAAAGGTACAGTGAAGTGTTTGGCTGGTTTCCAAAGATGTGTTTGTTCAAACTAGTCCATTCCAAAAAGTTGCAAGTGTGCCAGCCTGAGATCAGTCAACGCTAGATTATATACATTCTGAACATCATAACTGAAATGTGCATTTTGTGAGCTATTAATTATTATTTCTGCTACTAATTCTAAAACCTGCGATATGTTATTGTACAGTGACCTTAACGATTTCAGCCCACTAGATCAAATGTTCATGAAGACGGAAGATTAACAAGACTGAACATTCACAAGATCAACCATGGTTCGCAAGACCAGAGGTTTATGAGACCGAAATTAAACACTAGAACTATTAGGGATATAGATATGGTGCACAGCTGTGAAGTCAGAATTTAGCTGAAGCTAGGGACCATTAACAATTTTCATTGAGGGGGGGTGTCAAAGAGGTTGGCATCCATCTGGAGGATTCTGCCCTTCTCATTTGAGATGACTTACATTACTTTTTGTGTGATCTGTGTAAGTAAAACTTGGCAGTATCTATTTTTTTTTGGCAGTAATTGGATTGTCAACCAATTAACCCCTCACTATGCCACTGTATGTGACACTTATTTATTACATAGTATGCATGTAATTTGATTTAATTTATTTCACTTTCTTGACCAATGATGAATGGATAAATAATTTGTAATGACAGCAACCCTCTAGAGAGTGATAACTTGGAAAACCTAGATAAGCAACAGCTGTTACAGGACAGGTTCACTTTGAAAGGAAAAACAAAACAAAAAGAAAACAACAATGTAACAAAAAAAACACAAGACACACAAGACGAAAGTACATCTCCCAATGCTGACCCCACAGAATGTAACAAACTATACAACACAGAAGAATATGCATGTTACTAAATTAGTTACCAAATGATGTTAAGTGGACTAGAAACTAGGTAAATAGCTGATTGCCAGCATTACTGTATGCACAGCGATGTATTGCTGTTTTCTTAATTAGTCGGGCTTGCAAACCTCTCGTGAGTTTTGTTCTCAGATTTTCTGATTGTTGGTCTCTAGAACCGTCATTCTTGTGAACTATTTGGTCTCATGAACATTTTAACTCATTAACCTACAATCTTGGACAAAATTCCATTCAATGTTGGCTGTAGGATTGTTGTTCAAAGTGTACATTCACTCCTATAGCACAACATTGGAAAGGGGCACGGGGTTTCATGTTATCTTCTCACCTAAAATTTAGTATTATATTTGCAACATATGACAAAGTATCCCAACAATTTTGTCCAAGATTGTAGCTATTCTGAGTGTTGGTCTGGTGGACCTGAGGTCTAATCAACCTTTTCTAGCTGATTGTCAGTCTCTCAAACCTTCAGGTCTTCTGAACCTTTTTTTGATTTTTGGTCTTGTGTACTTTCTTGTGGACCTTTGGTCTCTTGAGATGCCTCCACCTTGGAAACAGTGCATATACTAATCAGTTGTAGCTTACAAATAACTGTTTCTGTCTGTATCTGAGACTCATTTCTTCAGCAGAGCAATAAATTTGACCCAAGGTCGCAGTAAATTGACAGTCCTTTGGTCTATCCTGCAAACAGCTAGAGGGAAAGACATGCGCATGGCATCCACAAAAGTTATGTCCCGACTAGAAATTTTCAGCCCTGCCTCAGGGTGGCTGGAAGCTCATTATACAGTATTTATTAACAAATCACAAAAATGCTGGTTGCCAGCAAATTTGCGAATATTGGACGAAATCTTTCCACCTGTATGTAGCTCAATGCAGAATACCGTACAACATGTATTATGTTGAAAGCATTACAGCCAGCCAATGTGAGACATAATGTGTGTGCCAACCCTCATGGTTGTACTAGTGACTCTTACTGTTTCTACAGGCATATCATCTCACACTAGTACTTGAAACAATCTTCTTACAATTATGAGAATGTTTTAAATTACAGGTAATGTTTTTTTTTCTTTACAAATTATAGTATCATACATCTCCACAGTACAGTATGATTCTGCTCAGCCATTGTATTGTAATAAAAGTACAACCATCCCCGCTGCTGTTTGAATGGCTGATCAATTTAAGATAAACCGCGGTGGAGTTTAACAACTATGGCAGTAAATGATCAGTTAAGTGTGTTTTTAATAAGTAAACATGA
Source organism: Stichopus chloronotus (assembly GCA_021234535.1). Taxonomy (NCBI): domain Eukaryota; kingdom Metazoa; phylum Echinodermata; class Holothuroidea; order Aspidochirotida; family Stichopodidae; genus Stichopus; species Stichopus chloronotus. Next base: position 1,206,640 of record CM037848.1, on the reverse strand, counting down.
AAGTAAACACTGAAAATTCAATGTTTATAACTAGAGGAAACCACAACAGTTGGATGTATTTCCAAAGTGGACATCTTCACAATATTAACTTGGATTAGGAGGTCTGACTTATTATTATGAAACATATCCACGATGCCATGTCTAATAACAGGTGTACAGTAGTAGAAGTGTGTCTTGCCAGACCCAAGACTTCAGTGGGGTATGGACTGTCGTACCATGCACTTGCGATATCATAAAATGTTCTGAGTTTATAGAATGTTGGTGTTAACATTGGAAATTTACCAAATTGTGCAACAGTGTCTTCAGTTTTGTGTGCCATTCTTTAAGCACAGTACACAAATTAGTATGATTCATTTTGTGGTAACAAAGACAAAAACATAAATTTAATCTCATGCTAGATATTGGTTCAGACAATGATGGGAAAATGCACCGTAATCTACCGTACATGATGGACATTTCATCCAGTAGTTTGGTGCATTTGCTGGTAGTATAGAATATGGCACCCATCACAGCAAAATTTAAAAGTTGTAGATGTTAACTCTGACCTAACGCAAATCCAGTGTGGTGTACCCCAAGGTTTTACTCTAGGCCCTTTGCTTTTCAATCCATTATGTAAATGATATTTGTAATGTACCAAAAAGTTGTGCTGTTATTCTGTTTGCTGATGTTGCAAATGTATATATTTTACAAGCAATGATATAAATGAATTAGAGGCATTATCTCTGATAAATGTGATAAATTTCATCACTGGTCTTCTTCCAATAAACTGTCACTTAATATAGAAAAAGACCAATTATGCAGTATTTAATAATAGATGAAATGTAAAAAATGATTCTTTGCGTATTCCAATGAACAGGACATACTCAGGGAAAGTTGACCATGTTTAGTTTGTAGGTGTCTACATTGACTGCAATTTAATTTGGAGAAACCACATTCACTTTATAATGTCTACAATTGCCAAATGTATTGGAATACCTTCTAAGTTAAGGCATATTTTTCCTAGGAACATACTCTGTGCTGCTTTATATCTTACATTCATCTACCCTCATTTTACCTATTGCCTCATGATATGGTCTGTTACAAGTAAAATACATTTGAATAAGTTAACTGTTCTTCAAAAATGAGCTGTTTGTCATATTTCATTTGCTGAGTGTAATTACCATATGAGTAAGCTTTTTTATCACTATATTTGTTTAAGTTGCATAATTTAATTAACTCAAAAGTTGCCTTATCTACTGACAGTTCTGTTCACCACATCTTCCGGGCAGTCTTGACAATGTTTTCAGTTATAATTTAGATATCCATGCACATAATATTAGAGAAGCAATCAATATGCCATGCTACAATTCATCCTTTGCTAAGAGCAATTTAGTGTACCAAGCAAGTATTACCCAGAATAAATTGCCTCAAGAAATCAGGAATGTTTAAAGTCCTTCAAATTAACTTTAACTAGTTACTATGTAAATGTTTATTCTCTTCTTACATAACGAACTTCTGTCTGTTGCTAGTTCATTTTTTTTTTTTTTTTGTAATTGTTTCTGTTTTTCTTGTAGTTAGGGAGTGTGATTTCTAGTTACGCCTTCAAAGGTTTCATAGAGCACTCCCTTTCACAGTGTGGTCTTATGTATCGAATTGCTTTTTTGTTATGACTGTACTTTAAAATGGATATTGATGCATTGTGAAGAAACAAAAAATAAATGAAATGAAGAAAAGGCCTTAGCACTTATAATTTGATGAAGATGGTTATTTTACAATTCTTGAATTATCCACCCACACCAGCAAACGTGTATGCAGGTAAGTACTTGTTTTGCCTACAATCAATATCATGACATGACATGACCTTTCTGGCAAATTAAAGACTTTAGTTGTCAACCCCTTTTGGTAAATATTGCTGGACTGTGCAACATTAGCTTGTTTGAAGTTTTTCAATACAGAACACTGTGGTAAGAACATTCAGTTAGGAATGTATTGAACTGCCAGATTATGTTCATGCTGATGTACTTGTTACCTTGGGAAACACTTCCTGTACTGAACTTAAGTAAATCTTTCATTTACGCCCAGGTACTCCTGGAAAATGTTGGAGAGGAATTAGATCCGCTCCTCGAGCCTCTGCTGTTGAAGCAGACTTTCAAACAGGGTGGGGCAATCTGCATCCGCCTTGGCGACAGCACCATCGAGTACTCTCAAGATTTTAGGTTTTATGTGACCACAAAGCTGAGGAACCCTCACTATTTACCTGAGACCTCTGTCAAGGTAAAAACTTACCCCAATTATAAAGGTATTGTCTATAGATTGTGAATATTCCACCTCCATGTCACCTTTTTTTATTTTCTCTTCTTCTTTAATCTATTTTGCATGAAATTCAAGAGAGAGTTGCAATCATATTTAAGCTATCTGTCTTCATTCATTGCTATCTGTCTTCATTCATTGCCATCTGTCTTCATTTATTGCTATCTGCCTTCATTCATTGCCATCTGTCTTCATTCATTGCCATCTGTTGCAATTCACTGCCATCTGTTGTAATTCATTGCCATCTGTCTTCATTCATTGCCATCTATTGTCATTCATTGCCATGGAGGTTGTGTGGAATTCTCATTTGAGGTGTGTGTCCCAGAGCCAGAACCAGTGGCTTTGTGTAGAGTTCTGATCTTATGAAAAAACTATGTTCATACAGCATGTATTTATTATATTCCTGCAGGGAATGCTGCATTCTTGTACAAGTCTGAATCCTTTACTTCAATGCATCCTGTGTGTGGATGTCTTCTAACCAAGTTATCCTTTATTTCACCCTAGTTGGAACAGAGCTTTTACTTGCACTCTGTTTGGATAACTTTCAGGTCACTTTGCTAAACTTTATGATTACACCTGAGGGGTTAGAAGATCAGCTGTTGGGTATCGTGGTCGCCAGAGAAAGACCAGAGTTAGAAGAAGAGAGGAATGCACTCATCGTACAAAGTGCTGAAAATAAGAGGTAAAGTAATCAGTGCAATCAAGGTATGAAAAGTTTCCTTATTTGGGGTTTTTGTATGAAGGTAGTCAATTACGTGCCTACATTGATGAAGGATAAAACAGCAACTACCTTATAATTGTCATTCTCAGTGGAGGAATGCAAGGAATGTGTATCTCCATTTACAACATTTGTGCTAGATGTATCGACAGTCTTGTAAGTGTGAGAATGGTTGCATGTGTAACATCTAATGCTAATGATCACAATGTTTGACTTCTTGCAAGCTCTGTAGAGTAAATTTTGAATTAATGGTCTCCTGATCCAGCAGGACATAAGTTATTGCTTCAAGTTTCATTATGTTATCACAAGTTGAATGATTTGCCTAAAATTGGAGCCTTAAGCAACCTACTCGTAAGTGGCTCCTCTGATTTGTTGTATTTGTGATGTGATACCTTCAATGTGTTCAGGTATGAGCCTCTGCACCATTGGTGCTCATGTTTTTCTGTTTGCACCTGTCATCTCTTGTAATCTTTCCCCAACAGAATGTTGAAGGAGATTGAGGACAAGATTCTTGAAGTTTTGTCATCCTCTGAGGGTAACATCCTGGAAGATGAGACAGCCATCAAGGTTCTTTCTTCCTCCAAAGTTCTCTCTAATGAGATCTCCCAAAAGCAGGCCATCGCAGAGGAAACAGAAGTCAAGATCAATGCAACCAGGCAAGGTTACAAGCCAATTGCTGTTCATTCCAGCATCTTGTTCTTCACTATTGCGGACCTGGCCAACATTGAGCCTATGTACCAGTATTCCTTGACCTGGTTTGTGAACCTCTTTGTGAATGCTATCGAGAACTCTGAATCTTCTGAAAATTTGGAGAAGAGGTTGTTCAACCTGAGAGAGTTTTTCACGTACCTTCTGTACTGCAATGTGTGCAGGTCACTCTTTGAGAAAGATAAGGTAAGATGTCACCCGGTGATCTAATACTTTATTATTAGTGATAGTCAACACTGTAATTGCCTTATATGGCTGATATGAAAGGATTCACCTGGTGTTCTAATAATTATTAAGAGTCAACATTGTCTTTGCTTTGTATTGTACATTTGAAAGGATTTACCTGGTGATCTAATACTTATTACTAGTTTACTTTGCAATTGCCTTTGCTTTGTATCATTGATATCAAAGGATTCACCTAGTGAGCTAATAATTATTAAGAGTCAACATTGCAACCTCCTTTGCTTTGTATCGTTGATATGAAAGGATTCACCTGGTGATCTAATACTTATTAATAGTCTACATAGTCAACACTGCACTTGCTTTCACTCAAATTTTCAAAGTCAAAATGTCTGGTTATAGGAGATGTCGAGGATACAATGTTCAAATAGTGGTATGAGAGTTCTTCTCATGTGGTTGTTCATTCGATCATGGATTCAATAACTTGGGTTTATTTCCATCAACAAAGCTGTTGCTGGCAAAGTTCTTGAAAGATGATAACAGGTCAGCATCCCCCTCTCCCGTTGGTTATTAGTTACACCTTTCCAGGTAAGTCAAGATGAGTGTTGCTATCAAGTAAGATGTCTCATGTGAGCGCTATCATGTGAGGTTTGCTATCCTTTAAAGCTGTTTGAGTTATCAAGATGTTAGTACAGTTAGATTACATCTTCATCTCTTCTTTCATCTGATGAATCAACAAAATGTCAGAGTCATGGGACCATTGTTGAACCACAGGTGTCATGAGACCACTGTTGAACCCAGGTGTCGTGAGACCACTGTTGAATGCAGGTGTTATGAGACCACTGTTGAACCCCAGGTGTCATGAGACCACTGTTGAACCCAGGTGTCGTGAGACCACTGTTGAATGCAGGTGTCATGAGACCACTGTTGAACCCCAGGTGTCATGAGACCACTGTTGAATGCAGGTGTCGTGAGACCACTGTTGAATGCAGGTGTCATGAGACCACTGTTGAACCCCAGGTGTCATGAGACCACTGTTGAACCCAGGTGTCGTGAGACCACTGTTGAATGCAGGTGTCATGAGACCACTGTTGAACCCCAGGTGTCATGAGACCACTGTTGAATGCAGGTGTCGTGAGACCACTGTTGAATGCAGGTGTCATGAGATCACTGTTGAACCCCAGGTGTCATGAGACCACTGTTGAATGCAGGTGTCATGAGACCACTGTTGAATGCAGGTGTTATGAGACCACTGTTGAACCCAGGTGTCGTGAAACCACTATTGAACCCAGGTGTCGTGAGACCACTGTTGAACCCCAGGTGTCGTGAGACCACTCTTGAATGCAAGTGTCCTGAGACCACTGTTGAACCCAGGTGTCGTGAGACCACTGTTGAATGCAGGTGTCATAAGACCACTGTTGAACCTTAGGTGTCGTGAGATCACTGTTGAATGCAGGTGTCGTGAGACCACTGTTGAATGCAGGTGTCGTGAGACCACTGTTGAACCCAGGTGTCGTGAGACCACTGTTGAACCCAGGTGTCGTGAGACCACTGTTGAACCCCAGGTGTCATTAGACCACTGTTGAATCCCGGGTGTCATTAGACCACTGTTGAATGCAGGTGTCATGAGACCACTGTTGAAACCAGGTGTCGTGAGACCACTGTTGAATGCAGGTGTCATGAGACCACTGTTGAATGCAGGTGTCATGAGACCACTGTTGAATGCATGTGTCATGAGAGTACTGTGCAAGTGAGGTGTCATATGTGGTACAACCACCTCTATTTTCAGAGGTCACTTGGCCACTATTGCCATACTAAATTAGAAAGCATATTTTGTCAAAAAGTATAGAGCTATGCACCATTTAAATGAAATTCCCAGTGTTTGCTGTGGTTACCTTTGCACTCTTTTGCTATTTCTCACCAATCACATCTCATTTGTATGTTATCCATCTTGGCAGAGAGGTGTATAAGAGGTTGTTTGGGATGGTTAATCATCAACTACATTTTAGTGAGCTACTTTGAATTAATAATGCTAAGTGACAGTCTGCCTAAAATCTGTTGGGAATATTCAACTAAGTCTTACTAGACAATATTTTACTTACTAATACAGTTGGTTTTATGTTAAAATAATCCTGGAAACCTCACTCACCCTTAACTAGTATCCAAACATAGAGTTGATGAAGTGTATTTTGTTACTAGTATTAGCACATATGGAGTTGATGTAGTGCACGTTATAACTAGTATCAAACATATAGAGTTGATGTAATGTATTTTATTACTACTGTTAACACATATGGAGTTGATGCGATGTACGTTATAACTACAATCTTTGACAAAATGGCTTGGAACACCCTGCTCCCTTTCAGTGTTTGCTATAGGATTACTGCTCACAGTGTACATTCACTTCTGTAGCGCAATATTGGAAAGGGGTGCGGGATGTTATGTGTTCCTCTCAACTAAAATTTAGTGTTATAATTGCAATGTACAGCAAAGTGTCCCAACAATTTTGTCCAAGATTGTTCAAGAATTTTTACAGGCCAAAGCATGGGTGGGGACCAGTAAAATATGTCAATTAGCAATAAGTTAAATGGCTAAATAGGGGGTAATATTCCTTGCAACAAGAAATATTAGCAGTGCATATTCGGCATATTTTGGGCCTATATTGAAGTTGGTTTACTGTAACAATATTATCATGTGAATACTGTCAATGTTATTAAGGAGTAAAGGGAGGACTAAGTTATTCAAATCCTTGAAGAGGTTTGCACAATATGTGCTAAATAAAATCCAATCATTTAGGGGATAACATCATAAGTCCATTTGCATCTTGTCAACCAGGAAACTACTTTTAAGACATTTTAAATGCTACAAATGATGTGCTTTTGGCTTAAACTCTGATATTGAAACAGGCATCGAAGAACCAAAAAAAAAAAAAAAACACAAAGACCGATGTATATGTGTTATTAAATTAGATTGTCCACAGTGATGACACGGTGTCTGGTACTAAGGTAACTACACATAATGACTGTTATGCTTGACTTGCAGGTTAATCTGAGTGAAAACAAAAAATGTGCTATCATTATGCAAAAGAAACTAACACATTCAAATTAAATAGATGGGACGTTTGTTCATATTCATATAACAGTGACATAGTGACACCCATTCTATTGCACTGTACATGGTGCACTACCATAAGTAAGTCATATTAAGCAGCTTCAATGGACTTCAGAGTACATTATACGTTTTTGTTGTTAGAGCTATATCATTATATGAATATATACAGTACTGTCCTCGCTTAACTCCGGTTGAGATTCGTTAATCTTTTTTTCCACAATGTTAGCCACTTTCTGTCGAATTTCTTAAAAATCTGGCGAAAAGTGTCGATTTTAAACGATTGAACTTTTTCAACGATCTCATCGTTAATTGCTACGTGACTGTTACTAAACGTTTTTCAACGATATTTGGCACAAGGATTGCGGTTTCTTGAGCCGTTGAATTTCGGGGAATATCGTTATCGGCAATTAGACTAGGTTTTTCACAGCCGCCTTGTACGTTGACTGAGAACAAACTAGTAAGTACTCTTAGTGTGGAATCTACTGTAGTTATCTTTGCCGGGAAGCGTTACTTGTATGTTAGTGCGTAGGTTACCTCTTTCTTGTATGAATGATATATATATACATTGAGATGTACACTTTGACAAAAGTTTGGTGTATTTTTCTTGTCATATTCTATGTTGGTCGTAAAATGTTACATTAATTTGCGTGAAAAGATTGAAGATTGTGTTTTTAGAGAAAACGATAGTTTACCAGCGATGTATGGGACCTAGATATTCATTCCAAGTTGAAATCATGTATAGTTGCCAAAAAATATAACATACTCCCTCGATACGCGAAGATACTTCCATTTCATTAAAGGGGCAGTTATTGAATCAGGCACTCAAAACATACTGTTACTTGCGAAGGCGGGACCTTCATGAAAAAAAAACACCCCTACTAAGGAAAAAATGGTTTCAGCATGAAAAAGATTTCAATATCTAGGTCAACTTCACCGTAGTGCTAGAACTTTTCTGGCTGGTCGCCAAGAATGTGAGCTGCAGCTGTGGCTTTCAATAGCTGACCGAATGGTGTAAAAATGTGTGTGTACCTAGACGATGCTTCAACTAGAACTGTTGTCCTATGTGTGGAGTGAAAAAGGGGGTTATTGAAAGGAGAAAATGAGTAAGATTTCATGCCAAGTTAAGCTCAGTAACGTACTGTAGTTATGGTAGAACTGCATGGCATTTAAGAAACTATAGTGGTTACGTTATAGAGTTAGTAGTTGAGCAAAAATAAATACTTTTTGGTCATGGCCTAAGATTAATTTGATCGGATTGGGAAATCCCTGGTGTTCGAAACCTAAGGCCAAAAAAAGAAGTAATAATAATGAAGAAAATCGCGAAGCATCGAAAGAAAAGCTGGAAAATAAAAACGAAATCGCTAACACAAAAAACACACAAGAAACAAAAAATAAGGACAAGTTGAAGAATATGCAGATGTGTTACTTTGGTTACACAACGAACTTAAGCATTATGGGCGTCTTTCCGAATATTATTCTGCGCAATCTTGACAGTTTTCCGGGGATTTTGGTGGTAGCTGACTCAGTTATTTCTATACTGGAGACCCCTTGTTGGAGATATGAGTGCCCAAAAATTTTCGGTACTCAGGGAGACAAACAAATAAAAAAAAAATAGAAAAAAAACTAGTGTTGCGGTTGCTTCTGCATGATACCCCGTATCATGTTTCACTTCATGTTATACCGTGTACTTTTTTATCAATGAAAAGGTATTTGGGGGAAACGTATCAATTGCACAGTGTTTTCTTTGTTCTTAATTAGGACTTTTTTTTACCATCGAACAACTTTCCAAAGTGTTTTTACTTCCTGTTACAGATATAGAGAGGACCTTGTGTGATTGCCAATAGATACACATGCAAACACAAGAAGGGCTTTCTTAACTCACTTGACAAATAATCATAAGTGGCATTTTTTAATAAATGTCTAGCTTTATTGCGGTACCTTATTTCGATTTACGATAACATATTCCGAGAATCACTTTTTTTTTTCTTTTTTAGTCGGAGGAGTGCCTGAACTCCCAGATTACCTTGACAAACATTATGTGATGTATAGGCTACCGTTGTTGAATGTTTATGGAGGATATTTTCAAGTTGAGAAATGACTGGTATGGAGAAAAATGAGAGAGAGTACTAAGCATATAGTTGACTGAGAGTTTAAATCAATCAGCCTGTCATACCAAAAATACGGGATAACTTTTCATACCACTTGTCGCCTTTTCCAAAATTTAATACCACTCCGTTGAATCCTTATCTTCAGCGCAATTTCTTTAAAAACGAAAATATGCGGCAAATGTTGAACGTTGCATTACGCACGGCAATGTATACAGTAGTACTGTTTTTCTATTGTTAGCCTTACTCTTTATCGGTTTTTCCAGCAAAACCCAATGACTTTTCTGCTATTTTAGGAAATTAAAAACCGCACTGAGATTATGACTCTTCGTTCTGTCAATAGACAATGATCGAAAGTATCACATAATACGACAGTGGAAAAACCGCACATATGTTTCGTTCTTCTTCTTTTTTTCTCTCTGAAACACCACCAGAATGTGGTAAACAGAGGTATGGCAAATAAATTGAATTCACCGATGATTGAAGCAGAGTTTGCTGTTTGAGGACACAAACTTGGCCTTAATCGTTTTTCTTAAATCGTTCTCTCCCATGTGATCCCAGTGTGGATAAAGCTTACTTCCCGCGCGTCTTTCAGGAGAACATCTTAATCACGGCAGAAAAAAAAGTGTAACGGGACAATGCGATAGATATGAGGCACTTCCGTGCTAATAACTATCACAACGAAAGGACTATGCAAACGCATTACTTAACAAGACTAGATGTGGATGACTAGATCCCGATACGGCAGTTTTTATGTAGGCGAGCTTGTTAAAACTGTAAGAAGTATGTAAACAGTCCTTTGGTGTACTTTGGAAAGCAGGATAAACGAGGCAGTTGGTAGCCCCCTTAAAACAACAGCATATTCTGCTTTAGCGTTTTCAGTGGACACCCAACATTGCGTCCCCTAATGTAGCTTTTGACGAGGCCCCTATATATAGTGGCGGATGCCAGCCAACTGTATAGTTCTTCAATGAAATGTAATTAGGTTAGCTCTCCCACATTCTGCATGGGAAAAGGGGACGTGTGCAGGCATGTAGCCACGGGAGGGCATGGGTGCACCTAGGGGCTGTGCTCCCCTGCCCACCAACAAGTAAAAAAAAAAGCATTTGCAATAAATCTGGTCTTGCTTTTTGGGGAAACAAATACGGTAAGAAAACTGTAAATTCTCGCACTACTTTGGACCTACAACCCTTAAAAAAGGCAAAACTTTTCAAGGCGGGAGGTGAAAAATGTAGTCAAGAACGGAAAAATACGAAAAAGCTGTGAATTATCAAAGACAATTTACTTTGTTTACATACAACGTAAGAACATCGGAGTGATGGAATAGTTTTCTACGTTCCGATCAGGCCGTAGGCTCAACTGCAAACGGCTCTCTGTTTTATTCAACATGCAAGAGCTAGGCATGCACATAATATCCTACTTGTAGTTGTTCTCTGATCAGCCACGTGCACACAGTGGACTGTATCACAGAAAGGCCCTGGAAAAACAGGTGAAAATGCAGGGATTGGTTACTTGAAACAAAAAATGCAGCTTGTTCGAGGAAAGTAGGTCAAGTAACTCCTTTGACACGATACAGAGCACCTGTTGCCGCGTATCGTGCACTTGGCAACCTGCCAAGGTCTAACGTCTAACGTTTTCATCGCCAAAACAACAGAGAGAAAAATGTGCTGTGTAAGAAGAGGGTCTGGGTAAAAAGACAATCTTTGCTTTTGTTTCTACATTATCAAGACTAATGGGTGCCGTTATGTAAATTGTTACAAAAACATTGCAGGAGTCCATAAGTATGACATGAACCTGTCTTACACGATGCTTAACCAACTCAAAATATCTGCGCACTGCATGCAAATATGAACATAGGGCCTAGTCTAGCCATGGCCGATATCTGAGGTCGCCCAACCCTGATTTTTTTTTTTGACCAATCGTATCTTCCAATTATCCCGCGCATGAACGCTATCTCCGCCTGCACCATGAGTCCTTCGAATTTTCTTTCGACTCTCGCGGTTGCAGGAAACCCAGCTCGAGAACGGCGCGAAATTTGGCACCACGTGTAGGCTACACAACATCCGACGAGAGGAAAGTACTGGGTCTGATCACAGTCGTGTATGCATATTGGGGAAAATAAGGGCGGCGGCCCGACACGGGTCTACGATTGGACATGTCAAAACGCTTGATGTTCCAAATAGAACAGCCTCAAACTGCTTCGCGGTTGTAGTACATACGTTACTTTGATACCATTGAGGCATTCTTTCGCGCCAAGAAGCCGAGCTGTTGTATAAAACTAATCCTTAATGTTTTTTACATAAATGCCGCTGATCGCAGCACAGCAAGGCAAGTCTGCATTATTGTTACGTTGCATCAGCAAAGTTTTTTTTTTGTGATTCGAGCATCTGTCTTATGCGATTAATTTTGCATAACAACCTCACGTAACGCTGGATTTTACGGAGCTAATTGGATTATTAGATTTCTTCCACCAAATAGAAGAGGTAAATTGTATTTTGAAATTTGCCAACATTTTCACCTGGTCTAAGGTGCTAGCTTAAACGAAACTTTCGATTGCTGCTCTCTTGCAAAACCACTGTTCCGCCTACCTGCAGCCTATGTAACATATACTTTTTTGCTCATAAAATTGAATCGTAGCCGCCTTAATGGTCAGTAAAGCAAGGGAGGGGGCTTAGGCTACGAACTGTGCACACTATGCCACACTTTAAAATATTTTCCATTTTGTGAAGAGTACAAATCGAGGACTAACGTTATTTGAGTCATATTGTAACATCATAGGTGTACCAATTTTCCCACAAGACTGCCAGTTTTCGGTGAAGTCACCATTTTTCTTCATTCACGAAAAGAAAAAAAAACACTGCAAGTCTCCAGATGTAAAGGTGCCGCTACGCGCGACGTTAAGGTATTGCTCTTCACAGTTAAGATAGCAGCCACAGGCCAGGCGTGCAAATCAACATACACAGCATTGTACAGCGAAAGTCTTGTTGTTTTCCCGAACTTCTGCCACAGTCACAAACGGCTGAGTCGTGTAGACCACATTTCTACCGCGACGCATTCTCTTGATTACCTTTGCGGTTTTGATATCGTTCAATTTCGTTTAAGGCTCGTTTAGATTCTTTGAAATTTTGGTACCACACCATGACCAGAGCAATCCAAATGTTGTTAACGAAGAAAAAAACGTTTTTCGTGGATTTTAAATGCCAAAAGACAATTTTCATTGACATTCAACTATCGTTGAAAATTTTTCAACGGGAGTTAAGCGAAAACAGTACTGTATGTATTACCTTATGTAATATATGAACGAATGAATGAAAAATTAGAAGTTGACAGACATGTACAACTGAAAAATTGAACAGTGAAAAACACATTGGTCGTATCATGAATCGAGCCCCAGCCTTCTCATTCACGCTTACTTAGACCTAACAACAACGTCCGACAGTATAGGCTAATGAAACCCACGTTCTACCAAATGTTGACAGGAACAACAATAAACCAAACGTGGGAAAATTGTGTCGGTTACAAGAATGCAGATCAGATATGTTACCAGCTTCATGCACTGTAAAAAATGTAGTCACAAATATCCAATTAGCTGAAAAAAATTATTATTATTATGTACCATTATTTTAATGTGAAGCTGAACCAACAGTTCTGACTTTTACGCATAATGGTAGAACGTGTTTCATGATATCTTATAACTGAGTTTCCTACCACCATTCTACAATTTGAGTGATACAGTGACTTCTGTTACAACACAACACGACAGCTGCCCATCAATGTTATTTGTAAATGCAACCATTTCTGTCAGCATACAAAACCATGAGACAGTCTATTCATTATGATCCCGCATTTTCAACAAAGCATACACACAAATAAACCCCCAAATACAGTTAAACTTTTTATGTACATCGTTGAATTTCTGAGAACTTTAATTTGAAAAACATCAGACCAATAGGCTGAGATAACTAATTTTTGTGATGTACCTTGTCCAAAAATGAGCAATTTTCTTTTAACTTTTCTCTCCAAATTGCTCGCTAAAAACTTAGACTATCTTGGACAAAATACCTTGTGACACCCCACTCTCACTTTCAATGTTAGCTACAGGATTACTGTTCACAGTGTACATTCACTTATATAGCGCAACATTGGAAAGGGGTACGGTGTTTCATATTATCCTCTCAACTAAAATTTAATGCTATAATTGCAACATCTGTCAAAGTGTCCCACCAATTTTGTCCTAGATTGTAGTATCAAACATATGGACTTGATGTAGTGTAGTTTTTAACTAGTATCAAACATATGGAGTTGTGGTAGTTTATTTTACTTCAATCTACTATTAACACATATGGAGCTGATTTGTATTTTATTACTACTATTAACACGTATGGAGTTGATGTGTATTTTATTTTTACTATTTAGACATATGGAGTTAATTTGTATTTTATTGCTGCTATTAGCACATATGGAGTTGATTTCATGTACTCAACTTCCTCAAATTAAATGAAGTCAACCCTGATCTAATTCTAGACTGTCATTTGTGTACATCACAGCTTAGGTATAGTTTATAACCTTGGTGAAATGGTAATTCTTTTCCTGAACATTAATAAAAGATTTGTCTCTACAAATCGCTTGCATTTGATCCAGATATTTTGCAAATAAATTTGCTAAATATTTCCAAAAGTACTTTTGTGGTTTTCCTACAAGTGTAATCTGTTCAGAGATCAAGTATTAAAGGTGAAACACAGGAAAGGAATGATTTATATCATACAGTGGAAATACAAAAGTGTGTTACACTTTAGTAAAGGTAACCACATTTGGTGATTCTTCTTTAGTTGGATGCAACACAAAAGAGCCATGAATGTTGCATCTGTTGAGTGCTATCAGTCATTGCAACCTGAAACAATTTAGCTCTTTTCTCTCTAGAGAAAAAAAGTACTGTTAGGCTACCACATTGCAAGCCCACTGTTTTTCTGTCATTTGCTTGCATTGCTTTACATTGTAGGACTCAACATTTTTGGCTTCTTTGATATTTATAAAGTTCTTCATATCATATTGCAGTATGTACATTTCAAGTACAAGGATTCATAGTGCCCTTGGGCTGCTGCAAAATCATGCAAAATACTTCTTCTCTTATGCCTCAGTCACACTACGAAAAAACATGTCTGCGACTGTACTGCCACTCATGGAATTGCAAATGGCATGCAACTGCTTGCAACTAGTGCCCTCTACAGTTGGGGCAGGAGTGTCACGCAGACAGTACTGCAACTTGGCTGTGTTGTACTGCGATGTACTGCTAATAGTCTGCAAACCAGAACGTGCAACTATTTGCAAAACGTGCTGCGCTGTGTTGCTTTGATTGGTGAATGACAGGGAATGTACGCAGAATGGTCAGAGCCTGAGCTGCGACGGGGCATGCAATGTATGCAGACTGTTTGGCAATCTACTGTGAACATACTGCGATGTACTGCTACTATCGGCGCATGTTTACAGTCAGACATACCCACAAGTGTATAAAAACGTGACGTGTAGTGGCTGTTGTATGAATAGTTGAAATCCGTGTGTGCAGTCACCGTCCCCTTCGTGCTGCAAACGTGTCGAGACTTGTTTGCAGCCGGTTTCAATCAGGCACGGTAGACAATATGTTGAGGGGAACGGGCGAATACTAGTCTGCAGTAGCTGCTGCATCGCGTTGCGCATTTTCGCAGTACGTTCGCAGCACATTCGCACACAGGCGGCGTTTGGACCAGTGTTTAGGGAGGTAAAAGATGTTCTCCGTACTGCGCTTGTTGGTGAATGTTCGCAGTACAGTGCCGTACGATGCAGCATGGCGCCGCACAGTATGAGACTGTTGCAGTCTGTCATGTAGTTGCTAGTTTAGACGCAGATCGTGTTGGGGATGTTCGGCGATAAGCGCAGTAGATCGCAGCGTTGTTGCAGCATGTCGGCGAATAGACTGCAACCAGTTGCCAGGTATTTCTAGTTGCAAGCAGTTGCTTCATGTGCTCCGTTGCACACCGGAGCACATGAAGAAACTAGCGACTCATCTGCAACCCATGCAACTAGTCGCAAACTCAATGCAACTCAAGGCAGTCCGTGCGGAGATGTAGCAAACATTTTCAGAATGACCCAGTTGCAAGCAGTCGCAGTACACGATTTGCTATAGTGTGACTGAGGCATTACAGATAGTATGTAACACTGTTGATGGTTAGTCACATTAGTACTATGGAAGTGGTTCCATCTGGGTCATGTTTGGGATCCAATATCGAAATGGGCCATATGGGCCATTTTATAAAATCATGAAATGTGTTTCTTTTTCTACAGATTTTACATTACAAAAGTGAGGGTTCATGGTCAGAAATGGGCCATATGTACAAAATAATGCACATTGCTTCTTTTACTTCATAATTTACACGACTGTACATCTGCATAAGGAGCTGCAATGCCTTTGGGCTCTGGTTTATTTTTTGGTAATGTTATTTTTCTTCTGCTCCCAGCTTCTCTTCTCGTTTGTCCTCTGTGTCAACTTGCTGAAGCACAGCAAGGAAGTAGATGAAGACGAGTGGAGATTCCTCCTCACTGGTGGCATTGGTCTGGAGAACCCACACTCTAATCCAACCTCTTGGCTCCCCAAAACATCCTGGGATGAGATCTGTCGGGTGGATGAGCTGCCTCACTTCCAAGGGATACGTAAGAAATTTCCAGCTCAGAAAGAAGGCTGGAAGGTCATATATGATAGTGTGGTAAGGAGTCTTGATTGCAGATTCATGTTTTGATTTCATGTCTTGTTTTGATTATTACCATTGCAATTTGTTGGAAATTGTTTTAGCATTGTGGTTACTATTGGTAACTAGAAAGGGGGGGGGGGGAAGGAAGAGGTTCTGCATTTGTTATTGGTAGAAGTGCCAATTCAGCTGTGTGAGTTTTTGGTCAATGTTTTCCTTGCTTAACTTTACAGTAACACTTTGTTTTGTAAGTTTACAGTAAAACTGTAGATCTCTACAGTCTAAGCTTTTCACCAGGCATGTCAAAGCAAAAAAAAATTTGGGAGGACTTCCCACCAGCAGTGCTATCAAAGCCCCCACTCCAATTCTGCCGTCACTGCTTTCCACTCCTGTCAGTAGCCTGTCCTTGGAGTGTTCCTTAAGTCAAAGTAGGTTTTAAAACTGAACCTGTCAGTTTCCATTGACTAGTTTAAAATGTTAATTCTAGGATAAACTGACTCAGAATGGATACCTTAAACTTTTCAGTGATGATGATGAACAAAAACACTGCAAAGTTGACCCACAGAGTAGAAGACAACCTAAATCAAACATCTGTATTAATATGGAGAAAACAGAAAGTGTACTTTTTGCATCCAAGTTACTGCCTTCCATTACAATTGCAACATTTTATGCAGGAGAGTGAACAGTGATTTTCAAGATGAGAATGGTCAACAAATGTTTTGCTTTCATGTGAGGCTGTCAAAGCAGTGATGAATCTACAGTAGGACTGTATCCAGTAAAGTGTTTGATATTTTCTTTCCCCTTTTTATGAGTAATATCATCCAAAGGCAAATAAAGTAACAGATGGAGAAATTGAAAAGGTTTGTGCATGGTTAGTTTTGTAAGTGTTTACTCCAGTTGTCCTTTTTGTCATAGAGTGCAGATAAATGACTGTGGCAAAGGATGTGAAAGTTCAATTTTTCAGCATGCCTTGATTTTATAAGATGCCTTTGAAAACCATGTGTCTGCTCTGAGATTGGTACTTTCCATTTACCTTTGTTAAATCTGTGATCAGAGTAAAACAGATACACATACACATAGTTTTTCTGACTACTATGGCTATTGTGATTTTTTTTTTATTTTTCAGGAACCTCAAAATGAAAAAATGACTGGAGAATGGGAGGACCAGCTGGGAATGTTTCAGAAATTGATAATACTGAGATGCCTCAGACCAGACAAGGTAATTAGTAGCAGCGATAGAAGTCACACTCACTAGTGAGGAGGAAGTTTCGAGGCATTGTTAAGGACTACCCTGTAACTCATATAACATAGCAGTGATAAAGATTACTACCTACATTACATAACATTAGCAATGAGGGGCAGGGTAAGTACTGAATGAACAGTAGTAGCAGTTACTCAATACTGTGTTCCTTACATCAAAACAGATTTTAAAACTGAACTACCAGTTTCCATCTTACAACACTAACTGGATTAATTGTGAATTTTAGAGCAGTTGACTCAGAATGGGTACATAAAACAAGATGAAGAGGAGGATGATGATGATGATAATGATGATGATGAAAAAATGCTACAAACTCAATTATAACAAAAGTTTTGACCTCCTGAATACAGAACAGTATAAATGAGAAATCTATTTATTTTCAGAGAAAGAACATTTTTGTTTCTGTTGAATTTACCATCCTAGATTTCGACTTTCTATGAGGAAAACTTTATAGTGGTCTTCATAATGAGAATAGTCAACTAAATGTTTTGCTTTTCCGTAGACTATCTTCACTGAAGGGGTTGATAAATCTACAGTAGGACTGTATCACAATATAGCATTTGATATTTCACTTTCCTTTTACATGACCAATAGTATCCAAAGAAAAATGTAAAACAACAGAGTGAAAAATTGAAAAAAACTGTGCATCGTTAGCATTCTAAATGTATAGGGTATATACAGTACTGTCCTCGCTTAACTCCCGTTGAGATTTGTTAATCTTTTTTTCCACGATGTTAGCCATTTTCTGTCGAATTTCTTAAATATCTGGCGAAATGTGTCAATTTTGAACAATTGAACTTTTTCAACAATCTCATCGTTAATTGCTACACGACTGTTACAAAACGTTTTTCAACGATTTTTGTCACGAGGATTGCGGTTTCTCTAGCCGTTGAATTTCGGGGAATGTCGTTAATGGCAATTAGACTAGGTTTTTCACAGCCACCTTGTACGTTCAGTGAGCGTAAACAAGTAAATACTCTTTGTGTGACTCTGCTGTAGTTATCTTTTCCGGGAAGCATTACTTGTATTTTCGTCCTTAAATCAATAACCACAAGTGTATGAATCATATATATATGTACATTGAGATGTACTCTCCGACAAGAGTTTGGTGTATTTTTCTTGTCATATTCTATGTTTGGTCGTAAAATGTTACATTAATTTGTGTGAAAAGATTGAAGATTGTGTTTTTAGAGAAAAGTGATAGTTTACACGCGATATGTGGGACGTAGATATTCATTCCAAGTTGAAATCATGTATAGTTGCCAAAAAATATAACATACTCCCTCAATACGCGAAGATACTTCCATTTCATTAAAGGGCTATACGGCTGCCATATTCAGGGCAGTAACTGAATCAGGCACGCAACATACTGTTACTTGCGAAGGCCGGACTTTCATGAAAAGAAAACACCCCTACTAAGGAAAAAATGGTTTCAGCATGAAAAAGATTTCAATATCTAGGTCAACTTCACCATAGCGCGAGAACTTTCTTGGCTAGTCGCCAAGAATGTTAGCTACAGCTGTGGTTTGCAATAGCTGACCGAATGGTGTAAAAATGTGTGTGTATCTAGACGATGCTTGAACTAGAACTGTTGTCCTGTGTGTAGAGTGAAAAAAGGGGGTTATTGAAAGGAGAAAATGAGTAAGATTTCATGCCAAGTTAAGCTCAGTAACGTACTGTAGTTATGGTAGAACTGCATGGCATTAAAGAACACTGAAGTGGTTACGTTATAGAGTTAGTAGTTGAGCAAAAATAAACACTTTTTGGTCATGGCCTAAGATTAATTTGATCAGATTGGGAAATCCCTGGTGTTCAAAACCTAAGGCCCCCCCAAAAAAAGTAATAATAATGAAGAAAATCGCGAAGCATCGAGAGAAAAGTCGGAAAATAAAAATGAAATCGCAATCACAAAAAACACATAAGAAACAAAGAATAAGGACAAGTTGAAGAATATGCAAATGTGTTACTTTGGTCACACAACGAACTAAAGCATTATGGGCGTCTTTCAGAACATTATTTTGCGCAATCTTGACAGTTTTCGGGGGATTTTGGTGGTAGCTGACTCAGTTATTTCTATACTGGAGACCCCTTCTTGGAGATATGAGTGCCCAAAAATTTTCGGTACTCAGGGAGACAAACACATAAAAAAAAAAAATAGAAAAAAAATAGAAAAAAACTAGTGTTGCAGTTGCTTCTGCATGGTACCCCGTATCATGTTTCACTTCATGTTATACCGTGTACTTTTTTATCAATGAAAAGGTATTTGGGGGAAACGTATAAATTGCACAGTGTTTTCTTTGTTCTTTATTAGGACTTTTTTTTTACCCTACAATCGAACAACTTTCCAAAGTGTTTTTACTTCCTGTTGCAGATATAAAGAGAGCCTTGTGTGATTGCCAATAGATATACATTCAAACACAAGAAGACCTCACTTGACAAATAATCATAAGTGGCATTTGTTAATAAATTTGTAGCTTTTTTACGGTACCTCATTTCGATTTACAATAACATATTCCGAGAATCGGTTTTCTTTTTTTGTTAGTCGGAGGAGTGCCTGAACTCCCACATTACCTTGGCAAGCATTCTGTGATGTATAGGCTACCGTTGTTGAATGTTTATGGAAGATATTTTTAAGTTGAGAAATGACTGGTATGGAGAAAAATGAGAGAGAGTACTAAGCATAGTTGACTGAGAGTTTAAATCAATCAGCCTGTCATACCAAAAATACGGGATAACTTTTCATACCACTTGTCGCCTTTTCCAAAATTTAATACCACTCTGCTGAATCCTTATTTTCAGTGCAATTTCTTTAAAAACAAAACTATGCGGCAAATGTTGAACGTTGCATTACGCACGGCAATGTATACAGTAGTATTGTTTTTCTATTATTAGCCTTACTCTTTATCGGTTTTTCCAGCAAAACCCAATGACTTTTCTGCTATTTTAGGAAATTCAAAACAGCACTGAGGTTATGGCTCTTCGTTCTGTCAAATAGACAATGATCGAAAGTATCACCTAATACGACAGTGGAGAAACCGCACGTACGTTTCGTTCTTTTTTTTTTCTCTCTCAAACACCACCAGAATGTGGTAAAGAGAGGTATGGCAAATAAATTGAATTCACCGATGATTGAAGCAGACTTTGCTGTTTGAGGACACAAACTTGGCCTTAATCGTTTTTCTTCAATCATTTTCTCCCATGTGATCCCAGTGTGGATAAAGCATCTATCAGTACCTCCGGGGCGTCTTTCAGGGGACATCTTAATCACGGCAGAAAAAAAAGGGGGAACAGGACAATGTGATAGATATGGGGCACATCCGTGCTAATACTATCACAACAAAAGGACTATGCAAATGCATTTCTAAACAAGACTAGATGTGGATGAATAGATCCTGATACGGCAGTTTTTATGTAGGCTAGCTTGTGAAAACAAGTATGTAAACTGTGTAAAATGTGAAGTATGTAAACAGTCCTTTGGTGTATTTTGGAAAGCAGGATAAACGAGGCAGTTGGTAGCTCCTTAAAACAACAGCATATTCTGCTTTAGCGTTTTCAGTGGACACCCAACATTGCGTCCCCTAATGAAGCTTTTGACGAGGCCCCTATACATATTAGCAGATGCCAGCCAACTGTATGGTTCTTCAATGAAATGTAAATAGATTAGCTCTCCCACATTTCTGCATGGGAAAAGGGGACGTGTACATGCACGTAGCCACGGGAGGGCATGGGTGCACCAAGGGGCTGTGCTCCCCTGCCCACCAAAAAGGAAAAAAAATAAAGCATTTGCAATAAATCTTGTCTTGCTTTTTGGGGATACAAATACAGTTAGAAAACTGTAAATTCTTGCACTACTTTGGACCTACAACTCTTAAAAAAAGGCAAACCTTTTCAAGGGGGGAGGTAAAAAATGAAGTCAAGAACGGAAGAATACGAAAAAGCTGTAAATTATCAAGACAATTTACTTTGGTTACATACAACGTAAGAACATCGGAGTTATGGAAAGTTTTCTACGTTCCGATCAGACCGTAGGCTCAACTGCAAACGGCTCTCCTGTTTTATTCAACATGCAAGAGGCATGCACATAGTATCCTACTTGTAGTTATTGTTCTCTGATCGGCCACGTGCACACAGTGGACTGTATCACAGAGAGTAAGGCCCTGGAAAAACAGGTGAATATGCAGGGATTGATTACTTGAAAAAAATGCAGCTTGTTCGAGGAAAGTAGGTCAAGTAACCCCTTCGGCACGATACAGAGCACCTGTTGCCGCGTATCGTGCACTTGGCAACCTGCCAAGGTCTAACACCTAACGTTTTCATCGCCAAAACAAAAATAGACAAATAATGTGCTGCGTAAAAAGAGGGGCTGGGTAAAGAGACAATCTTTGCTTTTGTTTCTACGTTATCAAGACTAATGGGTGCCATTATGTGAATTGTTTCAAAAACATTGCAGGAGTTCATAAATATGACATGAACCTGTCTTACACGATGCGTAACCAACTCATGATATCTGCGCACTGCATGCAAATATGAACATAGGGCCTAGTCTAGCCATGGCCGATATCTGAGGTCGCCCAACCCTGTTTTTTTTTTGGTTTTTTTGACCAACACATATCTTCCAATTATCCCACGCATGAACGCTATCTCCGCCTGCACCATGAGTCCTTCGAATTTTACTACAACTCTCGGTACGGTTGCAGGAAACCCAGCACAAGAACGGCGCGAAATTTGGCACCACGTGTAGGCTACACAAGATCCAACGAGCGGAAAGTGCTGGGTCTGATCACAGTCGTGTATGTATAGTGCATATTGGGGAAAACAAGGGCGGCGGCCCGACACGGGTCTACGATTGGACATGTCAAAACGCTTGATGTTCCATATAGAACAGCCTCAAATTGCTTCGCGGTTGTAGTACATACGTTACTTTGATACCATTGTGGCATTCTTTTGCGCCAAGAAGCCCATCTGTTGTATAAAACTAATCCTTAATATTTTTTTACATAAATGCCGCTGATCACAGCAAGGCAAGTCTGCATTATTGTTACGTTGCATTTACAAAGTTTTTTTTTTTGTGATTCGAGCATCTGTCTTGTGCGATTAATTTTGCATAATAACCTCACGTAATGCTGGATTTTACGGAGCTAACTGGATTATTAGATTTCTTCCACCAAATAGAAGAGGTAAATTGTATTTTGAAATTTGCCAACATTTTCACCTGGTCTAAGGTGCTAGCTTAAACGAAACTTTCGATTGCTGCTCTCTTGCAAAACCACTGTTCCGCCTACCTGCAGCCTATGTAACTTATACTTTTTTGCTCATAAAATTGAATCGTAGCCGCCTTAATGGTCAGTAAAGTAAGGGAGGGGGCTTAGGCTATGAACTGTGCACACTATGCCACACTTTAAAATATTTTCCATTTTGTGAAGAGTACAAATCGAGGACTAACATTATTTGAGTCATATTGTAACATCATAGGTGTACCAATTTTCCCACAAGACTGCCAGTTTTCGGTGAAGTCACCATTTTTCTTCATTCACGAAAAGAAAAAAAAACACTGTAAGTCTCCAGATGTAAAGGTGCTACTACGCGCGACGATAAGGTATTGCTCATCACAGTTAACATAGCAGCCACAGGCCAGGCTTGCAAATCAACATACACAGCATTGTACAGCGGAAATCTTGTTGTTTTCCCAAACTTCTGCCACAGTCACAAACGGCTGAGTGGTGTAGACCACGTTTTCACCGTGACGCATTCTCTTGATTACCTTTGCGGTTTTGATATCGTTCAATTTCGTTTAAGGCTCGTTTAGATTCTTTGAAATTTTGGTACCACACCATGACCAGAGCAATCCAAATGTTGTTAACGAAAACAAACGTTTTTTGTGGATTTTAAATGCCAAAAGACGATTTTCATTGACATTCAACTATCGTTGAAAATTTTTCAACGGGAGTTAAGTGAAAACAGTACTGTACCTTCAACTTTAACAAAGTCTTTGATAATGATTACTCTGTACCTCACATAACTCAGCAGTGATAAAGACAAATAACAGTAATGAGATGCAAGGGAAAAGGCATTGGTAGAGCTTATGCAATGTATTTTATAACATTGGTTAGGAGCAGCAAGTGAAAAATAGTGATAGAGCTTCCCCTGATGCCTCACATAATACCAGCAGGGAGGAGCAAGGTGAGAAGCAGTGGCAGAGCTTTAGCAACTAATACCTTGCAAAATACCAGGAAGAAAGAGCATGGTAAGAAACAGTGACAGAGGTTACATGATACCTCACATTACACCTGCAAGGAGGAACAAGGTAAGAAACAGTGCAAAAGGTTGCCCAATACCTCAGATATCACCAGCAAGGAGGAGCAATGTGAGAGACAGTGGTAGATGTCACTTGATACCTCAAATTTTTTACACCAGCAAGGAGGAATAATTTAAGAAGCAGTGTCAAGGGTTACTCAATACCTTACATTACACCAGCATGGAGGATTAAGGTAAGAAACAGTGCAAACAGTTACCCAAAACCTTACATGAGAAACACTGGTAGAAGTTTATCTGATACCTCACATAACACCAGCAAGGAAGAGTAAGATGTTAAGCAGTGGAACAAGTCACTTGATACCTCACATTACACCAGCATGGAACATGGAAGAGCAAGGTAAGAAATAGTGCCAAAGGTTATCCAATACCTCACGTAATACCAGCAAGGAGGAGCAAGGTTAAGAAACAGTGTTAGAGGTTTGTCTGATACATCACATAATACCAGCAAGGAAGAAAAAGGTGTGAAGCAGTGGTAGAGGCTACTGATGCCTCTCATGACAGCAGTGAGGAGCATGATGGGACACATTGAAGAGATTACAAGATAGGCAATGCTTTGCATGACACCAGCAAGAAGCACAGTAAACAAACACCTCATACATGATGTGATTTAGATTTTGAGCTAGACTGAATTTACCAAAATTAGTTATCTAATTTGGGGAGTTAATAGAGTATATTAGGTGTACCTTGAGTCGATCAGTACTTTGAATTGATCAATGCATTCTGAACTCCAGTGAGACTGTGTGGAGGCAAAGGAGTTCCAAAGTAAGTACTGCCTGCATCATATTTACTTCAAACAGCATCAAAAACAAGTATTTGCTGTGTTATTTTTCATTTCCATTAAAACATTTTACTCACAGTCACATTTTTAAGTTTCAGCAATATTGTTGACTATCATGTTTCAAATCATACCAAAATATTGACCAGAAAGTTATTGGTAAAGCTCTCATTCAAAATTTGAATAGAAGAGGCAATAGTTTTATTGCTTTTTGACATTATTATGTATTTTTTTTTATATAATAAATAGCATTTTGATAGATCTTATTCTGATGTGATGTGCTAAAGGTTCATCATAAGCCTAGTGCTATGTATGGCCATGTAAATTCAAGACCTATATTTCCAAGTAATTACTCATTTTAACAGAAGCAAAACGTTATTAGAATGATAAGGGCAGATTTATAAATACCTCTGTCAAGTTACATATAGTATAATAATGTTTTCATATTTTTAGGATTAAAATGTTTGTTAGTTGATGGGCTCATGATACCCACATACTACAACAAGCTACTCACTTATCTATATCAGGTACAGGCAAACCAAAGCTGCTATGAGACTTGCAGAATGTCTGTTCTGCAGTGACTGTTTTTATTGGCTTTTGGTTGTTGGATATATACATTCCAAGCAGTCTTGTATGAATGTGTTGCTACCAGAAACAGTGATATTATCTGTGAAAAGCTGGGGCTGTAAGAGTAATCCAGCTTTCACTAGCTGGCCTTTGTTTGAATTTCTAATACAAATTGTCTTTCACAGCTATGAAAGATAGTCCAACTAAGAGCTGTAATCATTCACAGACATTAACCATATGTGACTTCTCATTTTGTGTTCATGTTATCCTTTCTGATTTGTTACTCACACACTGCTCTTTGGTGCTTGTATGCTTCTTATTAATGATTCTAGGTAATACCAGCCATTCAAGATTTTGTAACTGCCAAGCTGGCCAGGAAGTTCATTGAGCCACCACCATTTGACTTGGGAAAGTCGTTCAATGACAGTCATTGTTGTGCACCACTCATCTTCATCCTCTCCCCTGGAGGAGACCCGATGGTTGCTCTCTTGAAGTTTGCTGATGATCAGGTTTGTCCATTGAGCTATGTCAGTTTGTTATGGGAAGTGATACTCAGAGTGGCTGGTTTGGGAATTTGTGTTTGAGGTATGGTCACAAAATGGTGAACTGAGTAAATGAAAAGTCTGTAAACTGTACCTCATCAAATTAAAAATCAGATGTCTCCTTTGAACAACTGCATCAGTTCACCCGCCTACCAGTATCTTGTGGGCATCAACAATACAGTGTCAATGAATTCACCAAGCAAGATAAAAAACTGTAAATCTTCACTTCAAACATTAGAATTCCTGGAGATTTATTCTATTCAAATCTAGCATCATATGTAGCTTTATTTTAATCTAGTTTAACCTAAAACATTTTCCCTTGGACCCCTCCTCCAGGATTGCTATCTTCAGTTTCAACAAATGGAAAGTCTCACCTCAGTTTACAGCCCTGATGTCCTTCCCACTTTTAAAATCAAGTCTATGCTCATGCCATGGTTAGGCACTCAAAGTTTAGCTTTATACACAGTAATATCAACAGTTTAAATCATACAAGCAATACAAAGTTGACAGTTGGAAACAAAATCAACTGGTTTGTAGATTATCTGATATTCTTTCAGCAAAATTAGTCCTAGTTGAAGATGGTCTCTAGGTTGTTGCTTGTGGCTATTAATTTGGCCAGCTTCAAAGTGATACTGTAATACATTTTACCATAGTTCTGTATTTTACTTTGTTGTCCTCTTGTACTGGACCTTATTTCTCAGTTTCTGTTCTCCATTTTATTTTGTTTTTACATGACTGTCGTGTATGAGGTAAAAGAAAACTCAATAGCTTTTTCAAAAAAAAAAGAAAGAAAAGCATTTGGAAAGCTTATTTTTTTCAAATTGAGTGCATCATTTGCACACTTTAGTGTTGGAAAATTTCCTATACTATTTTCATTGATTCCTAAAAAAGGGAATTGGTTCTCTACTCATACCTGTCGGTTACCTGTTGGCTGTATTGTTAACATTGGCATTTTCACAGTACCATACATCTTAGTTGTTGTGGATGTGTGGAAGTATCTTACTTGGGTGCTACGTGCAACAGCCTACATTTTTCGTACTCATTAATAGGTCACTGATTTCCTTGAGAAAAGGAAACACATTCCATTTTGATCTTTTTGATTCCTTTATTTTCAGTGTTCAAGCAACTTGATTGAATTCCATAGCATGTTTTAGGGTCGTTACAAATGGGGAGTAACAAACTACATGCTATTTGCTGTGTATAGTAGGTGCAATTCAGCAATCTTCCACAGTGCATTCATCCAGCAGTTTCACTGTCTTCCACTTTATTAACCCTTTCACAGCCAGTGGCCAACGAACTACATGAAGAGAAACATTGAAACTGTACATAATAGTACGTACTTGTCTGTGAACGGAAACTTTTCAGGATACATAATATTACATTTGTGGCTGCATAAAGATTAAGGAATTGGATAATAATTTGGAGCTGGGTAATAAATGTGTGGCAGGTGTCTGGGTACCTGAGTTACCAGTGAAAACACTAGCTTCCTGCATGTGCCCATGTATCCATTGATAATACAGATGACTTACCAAAGGCAATACATATAAAGTTGTAAGTGTAAAATGAACCTTTCTGCAGTTTATTGTATTATTTGTATTGCAGTTATTGTAGTTGTTGTTATTGCAGTTATTGTATTATTTGAAGCATTTACCTAATATTCTCTCACCCAGGGTTTTGGAGGTAGCAAACTGGAATCTCTGTCTTTAGGGCAGGGTCAAGGTCCCATTGCAATGAAGATGATTGAAAAGGGCATCAAAGAAGGAACCTGGGTGGTGCTCCAGAACTGTCACTTGGCAGTATCATGGATGACAACATTGGAAAAAATTTGTGAGGTATGTTAAACCATATTATGTGGTCTTGGCCAAACCTGGTCTTTGTATGGAAAATTGGGATCCTTAGCAGTAGTTTGCAATAGAAACCATTTTGTCCAAAATGCATTGTCTGGTTTAAACAGCTATTTATTTTTCTGACAAATAACCATTAGCAGGGCTATATAAGTCATTGCAAAGTATTAAAAACAATATTGTGTGGTCTTACCCAATTCATTGATTGAAGAAAGGCAAAACAATAGTGTTCATAGTGCAGTATAATGTACTGTTTTCTTAAACAACCAGTTTCTTTGTCTGAATTAAGGAGTTGTAAAGTATTTGCAGGACAACAAAAGCCATCGTTTGGTCCTATCAGTTACCTCTCTGATGGAATGATATGTTGTTGAACAATATAGCTTGTTTTGCTTGTTTGCACGGGATCTACAAAAAGTGTTCAAGGACCAAATTTTATTTTACCACAATTGTGGTCTAAGTTCTCTATAAAGTAAAACAATTGATGATTATGTTCACTCATGTGATGCAAGACAAGGAAATGGTATGTTGCTGCTGCTGGATAAGATAAAGACAAACAAATGGTATGTACGCTGCTGCTAGAGACAAAGGCACCTTTTGTAAATCTTTCATTCACCTTTTATAATCTTTTCATTTACCTTTGATAGACTTTTCTTTCAGTTTTGTTTGTTTATTTGGTTTCATTTTAGATGTATGCAACTAGTATCCCTCTTCTTGGGTTCAGTCTTAAGCTATCTTTATCTTGTATGATGGTGCTCACTTCAGCATGTCAATGAATCAGATCTTCGTGAACAACCATGAGGGAAGTGCGAAGGATGTGGAGATGTTTACCATGTTACAGAGAGAATTTGAAATTTTTTAAAATTTTGCTTGCATTAGTGTTTGTGCTGTGTGCCTGCCACTTCCCTGAACCGTGTGTGAATACTGTGCAAACTCTGCGCAAACACTGCCAGTGGTATGTGTCACTACCTAACCTTTGCATAAGCAAGTAGTGCCATTCCATGTCTCAATGATGGCTTTGCTTACATGCACATTGTGCTTGCTTTAATGCCGAGGCTCTACTGAGATAGCATAGATGTGCATAGGAATTTCCAATGGCTAGAAAGTGTGGGGTGGCCCACTAGCTTGAGTTTAACTTCAAGTGGATGTGATCTGTTTGTGGTTATGAATGTAGTCTGTTTCTTATGGTGAGGTCTGTTTCTGAGGTTAACTCTTTCACCAACTGCTGAAACATGTCAGATGTAATTCTCAAGTAATTCCTCTGAGATTTTCAGTTGTATCTTACTGCCAAATGTGTTTCATTTGGGAAACTAGGCCATAAACTCACCCTCTCCTTGCTTTGTATAGTCAACATTTCCCCAATCCAAACAGTCCTTGCTTTTCTTGTTCTTGTAGGTTTTGCCTCTTGTTTCTCATGCTCTTGCTGACTTACTCCAACTCTTCAGAAAGTTAACAAACCTCCAGCTGCCAGATTATTGTAGACACCAATGGCAGTGTCTCTGACATTATGTATCCTCCATAGCAAGTCGAATGAAGCTAGCTGTGAATGCTATATCCATGTACACATGTGTTGTGTGCTGATATGATTAGGATTGTGGGTGATTGTTACAGTAATTGTGGAAGACGTGACTGTGCTTGTATGATGATGGTTCCAGTTTACTGAACCTCTGGTTAAGGGCTTGATCAAGGCATTTTTTTAATGTTATTAATGCACTTTGAGCCAAACATTGGCAAGTTTTCATTTTTAAGATACCAAAAAGTGAAATACAAATTTAAACAAGACCAAAAATGGACAAAGTTCACTTCTTTTTTTTTAAAATGAAAAGACATTTATTGCAACATTGGTGAGTGGTAAGAAATGCAACATCATAGGTCTGATGTATCACTTGGCATCACACTTTCAAAGAGGTTTAACATTTAGTAGGATGCTTGGTCAGTAGTAAAAGGTGTCACTGCTGGTCACTGCTTTTGTGTATGAACAATAGCAGTACTTCTGAACTACTAGGCCAAGCTCATTTACTCCATTGGTGTCTCCATGCTCAAGTGCACAGTCTTGTGCATTATGCAGGGTGTATAAAAGCAGTGATTGTCCCCTATGTGAGACGGCAATTGTAAATATGAGGCTTCCCTTAGTGCAAGAATAGAAATTTTTATTCAGTTTAGCTTTCTAGTCAAGTTACAGATAATTCAAAGAAAACAATTTATGATAAATTGTCAGTGGCAGACGAAAGCAGTTCTGAGGGATGTGATAGCCTGTTAAATGAAGATAAATGATGCTTTTGCATATTTTTGTGTAATATTTAGACTCCTTCCAAATAGACCATGGACATTCATTATGTAATGAGTAAAAACTAGCTTGACATGAGAAATTGTAACTAGAAAGTCCCCTTATCATGACAACAACAAAAAACATGTGGAACACAGGCAGTCAAAAGGAAACTTCAAAATTGAATTGTTTTGTGTCAGTTAACTGAATGAATTCAGGTTTGCCAAGGTTTTGTATTGTATTCCAAACCAATGGTGAACAGGAGACCATGCAAAGCAACTCTTTTCACAATAACATAGTTTTTCAATTTAGATGTCTTTGAAATTCACATGCATTCAAACTAAGGACTTAATTCAAGGAAACTCAATCATTAAAGTGCTGGGCAGCATTGTCTGTCAAGCAGACAATGAGGTCAGTTTTGGTCAGTAATTGTAATGCTCAAATAACAGGCTTTGATGGAGTTTGTTAGAATTCATAAGGATATAAAATGTCAATACTACAACTGCACTTAAAACCATTGTCATTATGAAAATTGTATTCATGTTCAATAAAAAACATGACTGTATAGACACAATAATGTTGCTATCATAGCTGACCACCATTTCACATTTTTTCAGTGCTAATAGGTACTTTACCATCGTGTACTTATTTATGGATGTTGTATTTCTTCAGACTCATGTATAACATATGAGCAGTTTAACAATTACAACAACACAAATTGATGCAACAATTTTTTTTTCACTCAACAAATCCATAGGTGTGTGTGAGTGGGTGTGTGCTTGTGTGTGCACAGTACTTCAGCTACATGTCAAATATATTTAATTGTGTTATTGGAATACAGGCTTTTGTGTGTCTTGGTGGTATTATAATTGGTCTGAATTTGTGAAAAGTCAAACTTTGAAAAGGAAAGCTGAATCATTTCTAAACTGTGCTTGTAATCAGCAACCTATCAAATGAATAGATACAGACAATTAAACTTTTAAAGGTCTATTCCATATATTAGACATACTTAATATTTTAATAGGATGATGTTCATAAACCTTTTACTTGTGCCATCTTTCATAGTGAACTGCAGTATGTTACTTTAGCCATAATTATGTTTCAAGCCTTTATGCAAGTGTGGTAGGTAAAACTGAAGTGCAAACCATTGTTTTCTGAGTGTCATATGGACTATAAGTTTTAGTTGGCCTTTCATCAAATTTTTTACTTTTTGAAGTAAAAAGTACAGCTACAAAAAGAAAACTTAGATGTAGAATATTGGATAGTTTCCTCATCTGATAACGGATTTGCATTACATTGCATTGAGCTTGAGGTCAAGTTTCAATGTGGTAATAAATTTCCAAAGAGTCTGATGTGATATCTTCTGAAACATAGTATTAACATATGGATGGGTATTTAAAGTGATGGCATGAGTTTGAAGAAACTAAAAACATAGCCGGCCATTTTGCCTCTTCTTTTTTTTTCCTCTTTTCCTCAATACCCCAGTAGTGCTATGTATAGTTGCCTTAAACTATGCAATGACTAAAAATGATGCTGAAAGTTCATAAAATTTACCAGAACAGCATAAATCAGGGGAAATTTGACCTCCTGTTTTGAAAATAATGGTCCTTATTGTAGACATGTGATCATGCCTACAATACGTTCCCACATGGTTATTTCATGTTCTGCACTGAGAAAAATTCCCTGTGATTTGTTGTATTCTCTCTGCTGCGGTGCAAGGAGTACTCAAGCCTTGAGTTTCCTTAAGGGGTCTCTTTCAGTGAACTTGTTGCTGCCGTAGTCTTAGAAATGAACTAATGTAAAGCTGAAACATTGCGACTATCAGCTTTCATTAACGGGTCGCTTTCAGTGAACTTGTTGCTGCCGTAGTCTTAGAAATGAACTAATGTAAAGCTGTAACATTTTGACAATCAGGTTTTCATGACGGGCTCTTTCAGTGAACTTGTTGTTGCCATAGTCTTAGAAATGAAGTAACGTAAAGCTGTAACACTGCGACTATCAGGTTTCCTTAACGGGTCTCTTTCAGTGAACTTGTTACTGCCGTAGTCTTAGAAATGAACTAACGTAAAGCTGTAACATTGCGACTATCAGCTTTCCTTAACAGGTCTCTTTCAGTGAACTTGTTGCTGCCGTAGTCTTAGAAATAAAGTAATGTAAAGCCGTCACATTGCGACTATCAGCTTTCCTTAACAGGTCTCTTTCAGTGAACTTGTTGCTGCCATAGTCTTAGAAATAAAGTAATGTAAAGCCGTAACATTGCGACTATCAGCTTTCCTTAACAGGTCTCTTTCAGTGAACTTGTTGCTGCCGTAGTCTTAGAAATGAAATAATGTAAAGCTGAAACATTGCGACTATCAGCTTTCATTAACGGGTCGCTTTCAGTGAACTTGTTGCTGCCGTAGTCTTAGAAATAAACTAATGTAAAGCTGTAACATTTTGACAATCAGGTTTTCATGACAGGCTCTTTCAGTGAACTTGTTGTTGCCATAGTCTTAGAAATGAAGTAACGTAAAGCTGTAACATTGCGACTATCAGCTTTCCTTAACAGGTCTCTTTCAGTGAACTTGTTGCTGCCGTAGTCTTAGAAATAAAGTAATGTAAAGCCGTAACATTGCGACTATCAGCTTTCCTTAACAGGTCTCTTTCAGTGAACTTGTTGCTGCCATAGTCTTAGAAATAAAGTAATGTAAAGCCGTAACATTGCGACTATCAGCTTTCCTTAACAGGTCTCTTTCAGTGAACTTGTTGCTGCCATAGTCTTAGAAATGAACTAATGTAAAGCTGAAACATTGCGACTATCAGCTTTCATTAACGGGTCGCTTTCAGTGAACTTGTTGCTGCTGTAGTCTTAGAAATGAACTAATGTAAAGCTGTAACATTTTGACAATCAGGTTTTCATGACGGGCTCTTTCAGTGAACTTGTTGTTGCCATAGTCTTAGAAATGAAGTAACGTAAAGCTGTAACATTGCGACTATCAGGTTTCGTCTAGTGTACAAACATGCTATGGCACAACTAGATGGTATAGTACTATGTGTATATAGGAGTAATAGCACACAATATATTTTACAACACGTGCACCACTGCACTTCGCTTGTGCACATTGTGGTGTACAACAGGGATCAGCTATTGTGTAGTGAACATGCAGTAGCTCCTAATGCTTCATTTTCATTGCCCTGTTCAAGCAGAGTTGATTATGAGACTGAATTAGTTTGTCTGCAAGAAGATTTTAGATTTTCCCATGGTTGGTCAATATTTCTGGCCAAAGTCAAAGACTTTTAATGGGATCACAGTTTGAAACTCTGTAGTCTTCCCAAATTATTTCATTGGTCCACTCGAATGACAAAACATTAGACATGAATTTTCTATGTTTGCAGTTCTTCACCACACCATCACTTTAAGATGGATATTAGAATAGAGATATGGGCAATTATCTGGCTGGTAACAGACAATTATGTAAATGATTGATTGTAAAAGGTTTGGGAAGTTGTTGCTCAGTCTCAGGTAGGTATGCAATTTTGTTCTAGCGCATTGATGACATTTGAATAAAACTTGTTTGCCATAATACATTCTGATAAGTTGCCAATGGGTGGCTGGAACATACCCTTTTTTTTTTTCTGTGATGCTAAAAGTTTTAATGCAATGAATAAAATTGAAATATTGATTGGAATTTGGTCCAATCAATTAAGCTTTCTGAGAAAGACCATTAAACATAAAGATGTGTAAATGAGACTGTTATTAAGGGTTGGAGCTCTGAGGATTTTCTTCTTTTTGATTTAATTGTGATCATAACCTTTTCATTCGTGATGGCATATGTGCATGTCTGTGTGTGCAGTATGTGTTTTAATGACACTGATATCTCAAGAAGTGAAGCTTAAACCGATCACATATTTGGTATGTGACTTTACCTTATTGAGTAGGCCTGCAAGAAGTTTATGGGTGTTTTTTGTAGGGGTGAAGGTCTTATGAATCAGTAGGGGTCAAATACAAAAACGCTTTGTTAAGCATGATATCTTAGAAGAGAAAGTGTAAGTGTATCTAGGAAGGAAAATATAGACAAATGTCTTGTTTAATATGTTAGTGTACCTTACTGATTGCAAAAAGCTATTGTTTTTGTGGAGGTCAAAGGTCGTTTGGAGTAAACAGGGGTCAAATAGTAGAAATCTTATAAATAGTATCTCTACAAGGGAACTTGGACAGTATGAGTTTGTAGATGAAACATGTAGAGCAAAAGAAGTCTGATGCTTTTAGTGGAAGTCAAAAGTAATTTGTGTTCAACACTGTGCTAACCTTGTGAACATGACATTTCAACATGCAAAGCTTTGACATATCCTATGTTTGCTACATGTTCCTTACAAAGTGCAAGATGTATTGTTTTCATGGAAGTAAAAGGAAAATCTTTAAATGCACTCATGCATCTCATGAAAGATCAAATACTCTGACAGATTTTATACTCAGTTTGTAGGTGTACCACATTGAGTGCAGAAACCATTTTATTTATGGTGAAGGTCAAAGGTCATTTGCGGTCAGTGGGGATAAATTGTGGAAACCTTGGAAACATGATACTGTCAAGCAGGATATCTTGCACTGATCTCACATTTGTTATGTATGTGTAGGGGTGTACGATATTGAGTGCAAAGCCCTTCATATTTGGTGATATACTGGGTCAACAAATATCACTTTGTGAAAACCATGTTGACATGGCATCTCAGGACAGCTAGTAGCATGGCCATATATGTTTATCAGTCATCATCTTAGGTCAGGTGATGTTATTGTATGTAATCAGCGGTGTCATCTTAGTTGGTAACATGATAAATTACTGTAATATTACAAAAACCAAGCATTTTACACATCCGCACCTCATTTTTTGTTCCTTGTAAAAGGCAGACAAGGAATCTATGCAATGGTGATGGCATATGCGCGTGTGTGTGACGCCTTTTCTAAGCCTTCAGAGAATTTCCCAGTTGCCCACAACTCCTTGTCAAGATTTATGTAGTACTTGGTTGTTTTATTCACAGTAAACACTCCCTGGATAGGCAAGATTAAACCAGGTTGCCTTTGATGACTCCACAATCATAACCATAATTTAGTGTCAGGAACTTTCTGTTAACTTGTGAAATACCTTGCTAAAGAGCCATCCTTCTTGACCAAAATTGTCATCAATACTGAATGGTTGACAGTACTCATTCATATCAGTACTTGGTAAGGTCAAACCCACAAATGATTCAGAATACTGTATGGTTGTAATTCTTGAATTTTGATTTTTTTGTTTGAATTTGGTGCCTTCCCTTCTCCTCTGGTTGCTTTGTTTGTAAGTGATTGTGTGGGTATAAAAAAAATTAGATATTGGCAAGGAATTAGAATTCTTTGACTTTCTGGTTTATGTCACATTCATACATAAAGCCATAATTAAATCTTTAATACCCACAATGCATTTTTGTGCATTCTGTTTTTGGTTCCTTGCTGAAAGAAGGCAAGGGATCTATGCGATGGTGACTTCATGTGTGTGTATGTGACACCTGCTCTGTAAACACATTATCTCGATACGAAAAGTGTGGTGACTTGCATGCTAGGCTTGTAGGAGCGTCATATTAAGGTAGATATTCCCTATTGTTTTTGGTGGGGTTCAAGGGTCATTTGAAGTCCCAGAGGTTAAACTGTGAGAACCTTGTAAACAAGATATCTCAATGAGGGTAACTGTAAAGAATTTTTTAATAAATGTGAAGGTTGGCCATATTAAGTAAATGATCCCTTTTGATTTTGGTGCAGGTCAAAGGTCATTTAAGGCTACCAGAGGTCAAATTGCAATAACCTTTTAAACACTATATCTAAAGAAGGGAAATTGCAGGGAATCTCATGTTCAGGACATGCATTGTGTATCTTAAATCCCTATTGTTTTTGGTGGAGATCAAAGGTCATGTGGGGTCACCACAGGTCAAGACCATATAAACCGGCTGATGCCCACTTTGCAAATTTGGACATTTATAACCAACATTTTTCTCTCAGAGCCTGGCAGTTTGTAAAAGGTGTTGAGCCTCCAAAGGAAAATAAATAGACAAAGGAAGCACAGTTTCTACTAAATGGAAGGTCAAAATAAGTGCCATCAGCTGTTTCAGAAATCGTGGCTAGATCACCAAGACATTATTGCAAATTATCTCTGATGCAGGACTTACAGTTTTGGAGCAGAAGAGCCAGATTTCATAAACTGTCCTTTGAAGAACCATCTTTAATTTCTTAAAATCGAGCAGTGTAGTCCCACTTGATTCATGTTTGGTATAGTACATATTCATAATATGGCAAGGAATCATAAAGCTGCCTGGCTTCCTAGTTTTTTATTGCTGAAAAGACTGTTGAAATTAAGACTGTATTGTTGCTTTGTATTTGCACAGTTTGCATGTGTGCTTTCAGTTGTCAACACAATCCCATTAATATTGGTGGTACTGGTTAAGGAAACCAAACAGTGTAGACTAACATTGGTGAAGCTGCAATAACCTTTTCCAAAGTATATGCCTGTGTTGCAAATGTCTTTGCTTCATCAGAAATGAGATCACAGTGTCTCTTTTTGTTCCAAACAGAGGAAGTAATTTGGAATCCAAGCATTCTGTTTGAGAAATGTTTCGTCTGAGCTATCCCAAAATGCTTTGTGATTAGCAACATTGGGAAACCCTAATTGGCTTTGTCTTTTTGTTTTTGCCTTGTACAGTTTTTACAATATAATCAACTTTCAGGAAAGATCCCATTATTGTGTGACTGTGGGATTAATATTACCAACCAATTTCTCTTCAAAGGTACTGAGGATATCATTTCTCATTTGTCATACATCCTTTTCTCATTTAGGAACTAAACCCTGAGTCCACTCACCCTGACTTCAGGCTCTGGTTGACAAGCTACCCTTCCCCACACTTCCCTGTTGCTGTGCTGCAGAACGGGGTGAAAATGACCAACGAACCTCCAAAAGGACTCCGAGCTAACATCGTTCGCTCCTATCTCAGCGATCCTATATCGGACCCTGAATTCTTCACAGGAGTCAAGAAAGTGGTAAGTGGTTGACTAGGAATGTACTGAAAAGAAGTCATTCAGGATTGTTATCTGACCAGAAAGCAAGACTACCTGGCAAATTTTACCTGCAACTTGAGCTTACGGTAGCTAGCAAACACCACTTGAACTTTCATTTTTTGGAAAAAAGGAGGCGAGATTGAACTAATGTGGGTTGTGGTAATTGCTCACTCTCTACTGAACTCTCGACTTGCTTGCTTCTTTAACTTTCAGAGTGTAAACAGAAACTTAGAAGAATGTTCATACTAGTGTTTTCACCAAGTACCCGGATATCCGGGTACCCACCCGTCGATGTTCTACCCGGGTAGTCAAAATTACTACCCGGGTAGCATTTTCACACACACACAAAAGCATAGGCCTAACATTGCAATGTGCTGCAAACAGTATTTGCAAGTTATGCTGTTAAATGTCTCTATTATTTTATTTGCAATAAACTTGACCTTGTAAGAAATGACTGTTTCTGTCGTTTTACTGCACCTGATTTGAGTTTAAGTTACGCCATGAGCATGTTACAAATCCCACCGGGAACGGTTATTAACAGGACATATAGTTTATAGTTTGTTTACAACATAGCCTAAGCGCTAACTTCGTGAAGCCTTCACCGTGGCAATTCTACATAACAACACTCTGAAAGAACGCTCTCAGAGAATGCGCACGTAGTGACGTAAGCTATGCTGCAAACAGTTGAGAATGTGTTCCCCTTGTAAGTAATGGAATACACGGGGAAGTTCATGAGCTATGCATACGTAAGGATTGGACCACTTATTTTTAGGGGTTTTTTATTTCAAACCTGAGAGTAACTGCAACCTGATAATTCCATTTCTGTATCAGCGTCTTTTCTCTGGGTTGCAAATTCACATATATGTCCGTAACAGTGTTAACTTTGTTTTACGAGCCAACCAATAAGTTGCAAATAAACCGGGATCCCAGCCTTCCCCAGGCCCGCAAGCAGCAGACTAAAGTTTTGTTATCAGGGCGTTGTCACTTACTACGCATGTCCGTTACTTTTCTTTTACAAGCCCAACCCCGTGTGCACCAGATCGAAAGTTTTCAACCAAGAGGACAAGTTTTAAGTCAGAAGACATGCCCAGTAATCATATCAAACATAGTACATGGGGCATGTTCTGGCACGTTGGTATCTGTACAGCTTGCCGTACTTTAACGTACGAACATGTGAAGCAACGTTACATGTGTCCTAACTGGTTCCAACAGGATCTTCTCGCACTCACAGCTACAGTTAAGGCTAGGCCTAAGTTAGTATTGGTAACGTTAGTAGTAAATTAGTAATTCTGAACGTGAGGCACTGTACTAAATTTACATGGTTCGTACTCAGTATTAGTATTATGTATAGGCCTACTGTACTTGGCTAGGGTAAGTTACGTTGAACAATGTGAACCGAAGAAACAAATCGGAACTGACGAACTGAATAAAGATTCAAGCTTCATAGATGGTGAGACTGAGGGAGTAAACTGGACACGCATAACTGTTGAATATTTTTCGTTATATTTAGGCTGCCTGACGGGGCATTTTGATTTATCACATTTAATTTAACTTTTCTTTTTTCCATGCACAATTGTGTTCAGCTCACCGACTCAGGCCTAATCCATTTCAACATGAGGTGACATCCCGTCCATTTGAGTGCATTTATAGTTTGTTTAGGCAGGGGCCCCTGTAATCACTTATTACAAAAGGAAAAAATCCAACAACAACCTGCGAAGTGGGTCTAAAGGACTTGATAGTTTGTCGTCTACTGTAGAGATATCAACGGTGGATTGTTTTGTGAATTGAAGGCTTAGGCCTATACAATTTCAAAGCCACATACGAAGTCGTACATTGACAATCGGGTACCCAACGGGCAGTGGTGTTCGGGTACCTGGGTACGAATTTTCTACCCGGTGAAAACACTAGATCATACAGCTCGGACATACAGAGCAAAAGCAGGACACTATATATGTATAATCAATTAAGTATTGCACTCAAAGATACATTATCTTAATTGTATACTTTGCATAGTTTGCTCAAAGTGAATTGTGCATTCTCCACTGCAGCAGTCTGGACTGGACAACAGTGACACTGTTTGCTGTTTATTAGTTTGAAACTTAAGGTGAATGATTGTTTGGGTTTTTCACAAACATGAACAGCACATATATTACAAAAATATTCTTTTTTCAAATATTCCAGTTTTTAGTGCCTTTTGTAAGATGCAGCAAAAATATTCTAATGGATTTGATCCCTAATGTAAAAGTAATAAGCACTTCTGTTACTAAGT
Source organism: Stichopus chloronotus (assembly GCA_021234535.1). Classification (NCBI taxonomy): domain Eukaryota; kingdom Metazoa; phylum Echinodermata; class Holothuroidea; order Aspidochirotida; family Stichopodidae; genus Stichopus; species Stichopus chloronotus. Next base: position 1,167,920 of record CM037848.1, on the reverse strand, counting down.
TGTTAATTGAAACTCATTAGGTATTCAGTGATAATATCTATCACTAATCATTGTTGTAAAAAGGTGTCATGTACGCACAAACTGAACATTAAAAGACATAAATAGTACTTCATTTCTTTTACAAACTTATAAAGAATGTGCAGCCGTGACAAAATTATTACCCGTGTCTTACATTGATGAATGCAAGTTAGACTGACCATAAGGAGATGGGGAATAGCTTGTGATTCTTTCTCACTATGGTGTGGTATCAAATCTCATTTTGTTCTAATGTATAACCTGTCAAACTGCTTGTGAGGTATTCTGAACAATTCTTGTAATTTACAATAATTTCCTAGTGTATCAAAAGCTCATTTGTTTTCACATTTTACTTTTATTTGACTTCATATATATTGCCAATTTCTTTTATATTTGTTTATCAGCATGCCTGGAAGAAGATGCTTTATGGGTTGTGCTTCTTTCATGCCCTAGTGCAAGAAAGGAGAAAGTTTGGCCCTCTGGGATGGAACATACCGTACGAGTTCAACGAGACGGACCTTCGGATCAGCGTGCGCCAACTGGCCATCTTCCTGAATGAGTATGAGGTAAGAGACATCATTACACACAGTATTGGTCTTTGTCCAGAAAGGTATGCTTGGCGCTCTGTCCATTAGTAATATAAAATGTACACCATTCTGGTGGCAAAGCCAACATAACATTATCTGAGCCATCACCATTCTGGTGGTAAAACTAACAGTACATCATATGTGCAGTCACCATTGTCGTGCCAAAACTAACATTACATCATTTATACCTTTACCATTCTGGTGGCTTCTGTGCCACCATGATCTGTGCCTTTAACTTTTGTGATTAAATTTCTATGAAGTTTCTTGTTTGCTGCTGAAGTTTGGGAGACAAAGTTGATCGAAATGAAAAGGTAGTTTTAATGCAGATAAGTTGTCAAAAATTGAGGAAAAGAACGTATTCTTGGCTACCCCTATGACATGAATACTTTACTACAGAATCATTACAACTTTTGATTTCATTCTGTTTTATCAATGTACATCATGGCAGATCCATGATCAATTCAGTACTGATACTTACCTCATTGCCCTGTAGGGGCTAAGATGAGATATTGTAGTCACTTGGCTAGTGGAGCCATATATTGTACTGTACACCTATAGGAGAACGGTTGCCATGGAAACGCTTGGATTGGATGAGTAGCGACACCCCAGGGGTAGAGTGACCACGGGTACAGCAGGGTCCTGTTGGATGGTAAAAATGAAAACGTGTCCATGCCTATGGGTGAACATTTGTGTGTGTGTATGTGATGCCATTGGAATGCGAGGTATGTGGCATGATAATTCAATAATTGAGTGTTCAATTTTTCTCAAACTTGGTGTGTACATGTGTCATTTTCAGAAAATGTGCTCTATTGTTTTTGGTGCCTATATCTTGCATAGTAATGAGTGGGTGGGACTTTATGTAAAATCCCTTACATGGCAATATCTTTGCAGTGCCTTGTCCGATTGGCTTCAAATGTGGTAGGAAGGTGTTGTCAGATAGTAGGTAGGTACATGACCTTAGCATTTTTAGTTTCAATGTCATTAGCATTTTTGGCAAATGGTGGGATTTTTTGCTTCAGTGTGTGTGAGAGTATACAGGAAATTCAGATTTTTGTATGCATGCTGTGGGCAATTAAATTTTGGAATACTAGGACTCCTTTGCTCTATTTTCATGCTATAGATGCTTACACGGTCCATCTGTTCCCCTCCAGCAAATCATGGAAGTACTGCTTGAGGTAGTAGTTTCATGATCAAATGAAGAGGCAGCAGTGCTATGGAAAGTACTGTAGGTGGTCATACCAGACAAGTCTGACTGGATCAGTTTATGTCCTTGTGCTTCAGTGGTGATGTGTGCATTGATGTAGATGGCTTTTAGTAAGATGGGCAAAACACGCAAAAAAAAAAGGAAATAGGTCAGTTGCTGTTCTTGCTAGTGGAAATAGACTCTAGCAGTCCCCTCCTGGGCATGTTTTCAGTGTTGGGTAGGGGCCTTTAAAGGGGCATAGAAGCAATAAGCCTTATTGCAATATGCAGAATCCGTTCTTTAGGGCTCTAAATAAAAGAATCACAGCTGTTTCTGTTTTGTAGAATCAATAGAACAAAAAAATACTGTTAGGCTACCACATTGCATAGCCCACAGATTTTCTGTATTTTGTAGTTTGAACCCCCACTGCTTTACATTGTAGGACTTGACGTCTTGGCTTCTTTGATTTTTATGATTTTTTTTTAGGTCCAGCATATCATTTATTGACTCATTTCAATCATCACAGGTTGATTGCTTGCTAACCATTGTAATGAACTTAGCAACTGGTTGATAATGAGATTCTCTTGGCCACACATTCTGCTGAGTGTTTCTGAGTCCCAGTGCAAGTATATTCAGAAGTTCAACAACATCTAATCCGCTTAAAAGAGGGCTGTCTGAATCCTTTTGTTAAGTTGTCTGTGAAAGAGATGATACAGTATAACATATAACCATTAAAAAAAACCAGCAGGTTTACTGACTGGTTTTGTGTACTCAGTCTGTCTAACTTGTATGGTACTTAGCCTATCAGCAGGTACGGCCACCACAGTGCAAATGGCAAATGTATGTAAGAAAAAGAGCTACAGAGAAAAATGTCACAAAAGCATTCCATAGAATGTACGTTTTGGTAAAAACTATAAAATACTAATCTGCAGTCTAGTGTGATAAACAAGATATATTCTGCTGCTATTTGGCCACAGTGGTTATGGGATACGGATCACTGGTGAAACCCGACCTCTGTGAGGAAAGAAGGGGTTGCGAAGTACCTGGCGGTTACTTGCATATCAAAATGGTAAAATATAGTTGAAACTCTGTAGTTGAAGAATTAGGACTCTGTATTTGCATTCATTACAAAAATGGAAAATATTTGAAAATTAATTAGGCCAAACTTTTATTCAAGTCTATGCAAGTTAAGCTCTAAATTTATTGACATGTGAAGAGTAAAGTGTGACTTACAAAATGTCAGAAATGAGTTTACCTTCAAGTCCAATATTCAGCACAACAATATCGTATACCCAGACCAACATTTGTTATATATGATTAATATATGGCCGCACACATTAAAAAGCCACCCACCAGTAGCGTGGCAAACAAACACATACATGCTGCATGCGACATCATTATGTGCTGTTCCTAACTGGGCCATACTGTGCACAAATTATAGTGTAATATGCTCTGAGCTTAGGCACATCTCGGCTGCACGTTGGGTATGGAAAATCCTGGCAACTTTCCAAGTAAAGCTTAGGGACAAAAAGTCTACACACTGTCCTGAATGGTAACCTCTATATCTGTCATGAATAGCTATTGCAAAAGTAAAAGTTGCTGGCTTTACCATAGTTGTTGGCTTTACCACCATATCTTTTTGTAAGTGTAAATGCCTTAAAGTCGTTACAAAGGTCTTCTCTTGGGCTATACAGGTGTTTTAGAAAGCCATTGAACTATGGAAAGCAGTAAGTCTATCTCTCACATGCAAAATACTAAGGTAATGAAGATGTCAAGAAGAAAATCTTTAAGACAAAATCTTGCGGATACAGTACTGTAGCTTTACAATACATCTGAAAAGGAGTAGCATAGAAGATACATAGAATTTCAGAAGCACCTGAATATCCTCAGAACAGTGTTGACAGGCCTCTATTTATGTTTGCTTCCAAGTTTCCCTGTTTTTTTTCCATTTGTAAGAAAAAATTGTTCAGCCATGCTGTTGCATTGCTCACTTGTTGGTATGATTGAATATTGTCTTATAAATTTTTTATATCATCATATATATTTTACCTTTTTACAAATGAAAAAAACACAACACCACCTTAGCAGAAATTTTTTTTTCAAACATCAAGTCTGCAAACAGATGTTATTTATGTTTCTCAGGACTATCTCTGCAATATGCAGCTTCAAATGGAAAAATCCATGCTTCTAGCTCAAAATAAACTCCATTCAAATGTTCTTCTTATACAATATGCTGTAATTGTACATCAACAAATTGCACATCAGTGATCTTTTCTTGCCACCTTTCTCTCCTTGTTTATTCAGTTACATGTTGAACATTTCCCTTTCAAAGCAGATTTTGTCTGTACACAAGTATTCCTATTACTCATTAATACCTAATACTTGATAATTGCATCAATGTATTAAATCAAGAGAGAAAAGAGTTTTTTTTACTTGGCCTTATTGGCTTTATTCAATAATTCCTTGTTAAATGTCATAGCATGAGTGGGATGATGCAGTAGCAAACCTCTCCCTTATTTTCATAAATTCAAGTCAGTTACTATGTTTATTGACCCTGGTATTCAGATACGACAACCTAGCACATTCCGGCGGGAAAATCTTTGATATCGGGCTCTGTCAGGCTCTGCTAACAAATACATACTACTGCTGAAGGATTGTAAAATATTGTGATTCGCCTGTGGATGGAATATTATTGGGATGTAGCATGCATTTACTTTCTCATGTAGCCTAGCCATGCAGCCTACTTAATACTATAACCAAGCATGCACAGACAGCCAATACAACAACACCCAATGATGATATTTCATGTTCACTTTCTGATAATTAGTTTGCAGTCATAGATGACAGGCAAACAACAAGTAAGAATGAAAATGTGCATCAGGAGTTAATTTTAATGCAATAGGCCTAGTTGTATATTATGTGGCTTGATTCATGTATCACATTTTAAGTCATGGTTGTACCCGCCACTTGTTCAACAACAGATTTTTATAGGCCTACGGTACATATAACATACATCATTAGGTCTGCATGTACAGAAACAAGAAGTGATATTTGCCCCGATATTTCACTTCTAAGTGGAAAAAATATGATAGACAACAATCGAAGACACCGCTATCTTGTAGTGAAAAAGTGAACATAATTAAAGAGGCAATTTGAACACACGAATGGAGAATGCGAAATTGTCCTTTTATATTTAAAGTTCCACAAGTAGAAATTTTTATCGTTAACTAATAAACCTGTCCATGAAATAAGTCTAATGTCGGAGATGCATAACACACAAAATGAAAGAAGGGCAAGGTTGACTCTTCTTTCCAACATTTATTTTCATGCTCATCATGGTAGCCATGATCAATGAGACCTGCAGAAGAAAGTTGGGGATGCTATCAGCACTCCTATTCCACATCAGTGGCTAGGCACCCCAGCTTCCTGTCTATCGGGTAGATAAAACAGCAGGGCTCGAGCGGCCACTGTGTAACTCTGTATTTAAGTATTGTTTGCAAACAATGACAACTTCCCAGCAGCGCTAGTTTTTACCTCATTAAGCTTCACACTTTTCTGGATTGTGTGCACTATATTCAGACTTTTCTGGATTGTGTGCAATATATATATGTTTATATATATATATATGTAAATATAAATGTGTTAACAAATATGACAATTTTGAAGCACAAAAATTTTTTTACAAGAAAAGGTGTATATTTCGGACACGCCTGTGTCCTTCTTCAGCACAAACCAATATTGAAAATAATCTTCAAAAACAACAGACCACACACGCCCATGTGCAGCGCGCGCTCCAACAATGCAACAATATACAATCAGTGTGTCACGCGCCCCAATTCAGCGTGTGTCACCCATCATTATCACCCCGCCCCACCCCAAACAGAGGGGTGATAATGATAAGCAACACACACCGAACCGGGGCGCGCAACACACCGATTGCACATTGTCGCGCTGCCAAAGCGCGCGCTGCACGTGGGCGTGCCCAGTCCGCCGCTCCTGAAAACTATCTTCAACACCAGTTCGCACCGAAGAAGGACACAGGCGTGTCCAAAACACACACCCCCTCTTGTAAAAACCTTTGTGTTCCAAAACTGTCACATTCGTCAACATATTTACATTTATATATATATATATACATATATATATACACATATATATATATACACATATACATATATACACATATATATATATATACACATATATACACATAATATGTGAAAATCCACGTATGCTCTGTTTGATATAAAAAAAAAAAATTTGTGCTTCAAAATTGTCATATTTGTTAACATATTTATATTTATATCAAGTGGAGCATACGTGGATTTTCACATATTATATGTATATATATATATATATATGTGTGTGTATATATATATATATATATACAAACTTAAGAAAAACTTCAGATCAAACATAATCTCTTATCCTTCTGTTTTTTTCCTTAACCACAGAATCACTCAAGAAATATAATCTTTAAATTTTCTCAAGGAACTTCTACATTTATATCATCAAAGATATATTGAAGATATAGGTACTGCAAAATCATTGCAATACCATGAAGTGAAATGTGCAGAAGGCTAGCGCAGCAATGCAATACAGAGGAGATTAATGGTGATTTATATCCTTTACATATCAGGAAGTTCCATTTGACGCTGTGTCCTATCTTACTGGCGAATGTAACTATGGTGGTCGCGTTACAGATGACCGTGACCGCAGGACTCTTCTGACCATCCTCAGTAAGTTCTTCTGTCCAAGTATTGTCGAAGATGAGGATTACAAGTTTGATCCCAGTGGTGTCTACTACGCTCCCAAGAGTGGAGAGGTCAGTGGTTTTTGGTTTTGATGATAATCGTGACCTTTGCCCTTACATAAGCATGTATGTTTTTTTACTCATGATGTGGGTGTGTGTGTCTGTTTGTGATGCCTCCCTAACATGATTTCTTAAGAAGGGAAGTGTTTACAAATCTGATATTTCGTATGTAGGTGTATCACATAAAGTACAAAATGAGCATTGTTTTGGGAGGAAGTTGAAGGTCATTTGGAGTCAACAGGAGTCAAATAGTGAATACCTTGCAGGCATGATATCACAAGAATGAAAGTTTAGACTAAACTGATATTTGGTATGTAGATGTACGACCACAGTGAAGACAAAAATCCTATTGGTGTATGTCAGATTTCATTTAAGATCAACAGGGGTCAAATTTTGAAATTATTTTAAACAGGATATCTCAAGAAGAGAAGCTAGGACAGATCTGATATATCTCAAAAAGGGTTGTACAGTACAAATCTGCTACTTAGCACATAGGTGAAGCACATTGAGTGTAAAAGCATTTTGTTTTTGATGGAGGTTCAAGGTCATTGGTGGTCAAATTGTGAAAACCTTGTAAACACACTATCTCAAGGAGGGCTTTTACATTTGTTATGAGTAGCACATTGAGTAAACGGAATGTCATTGTGTATAGAATGGTTATAATATCTTCATTGATGATATGATAAAGTCTTTGAAAAACTGAAAATAATCACACTGGTGTGGTGAGGTGCACAGCAAATAGCCTAACCACCACGTCAATTGCGCCTTGTCAAATAAATTCACACAAAAATCAGGGACGTAACTACTCCTTTTTTCACAAACCTAACCCCTAATCCTAAATATACCCCAATCACAATCACTGATTGTCTGAAATTTCATTGGTGCCAATAAAATGTTTTATTCAAACAATTTGTTCAGGTAAATAGACACTATGTTGCATATTTCATGGACAATGTCAACAGCGGACTATTTGTAAATTGGTAACTGAAGCAATAATTTTTGACTGGCAACAAAGTAGCTTTAACTGTCAATGTTTTCTGGCAGTTATGCCAAAAATGCCATTCATACCAGTACAATAAACAGGTGTTATGTCTGCCACAACTCGCATATATCATGTGTAACATTTTGTTGCAATTGTTTCTTTGATATGGTAATTGTTAAGTGTATAACCTACAGGTAATGTTAGTGTTCAGAAAGCGGAAGCCTAATCCCGTAATTGTAAGCTTGAATTCTGGAAGACATTATTAGGTTTTAGACAACTACAGTATTGCTTTAATATTATGAAACATTCTATTAATTCCTACATGCCATTTTTACATGCCAAGCTTGATTCAACACTATCATCATAATTGTCATGCTCTATTGTATGTACCAACCCACGTTTTGGGTTAGTACATCCTAATGCATGGCAAGGAGTCAGCAATCACTGCTGTACGTAGAAGCATCCCTCGACTCAGTGTATCAGTTTACAGTGAAGTTTACGAGTGCAATAGTATGAATAATTTCATTTGTTGAAAGATTGAATGGCTCAGTTTTGCCTTGTTGAATAGAACCTGGAGTCATTCAACCCATGAAATTATTCATACTGTTGCACTTCATTATATTTTTTATACAGTATCTTCCCTGTAATTAACTGATATACTGAGTACGTACCACAATGCAATGATCGCTAACTCACGATCAATATGATCACGGTTAAGCTGTGTTTCCATGTGGGTGAGCGTGGTGGATCTTGATCTAGCACTGTAGATCAAACCCTAATGAGAACGGAGATCAGCAACATTCACTCAAGATCAAGATCCACCGACTTTGATACACCCATGGGGGCGATTTAAAATAATAATCCTTTCCTTTTCAAAGATAATATTTCTTTTCTTTTTTTTGGCAATGTACAATTCATTATTCTTTTAGTAAGAATAATGAATTGCAGAACTTTCACTTCCACTATCTTGTTAAATTGTATTTAACTGTAACTTTGTCATATTGTATAACTAGTAGAGAAACAAGTAAATGATACATGCACAACTCAAAATGTGTGGTCACAGTTACCTTTTGTAATATTAAATAGTTATCATTCTACATAACCTAGCTCAAGCCACTGCACTTTCAGTTTATTCTGTTGAACTGTGTGACAATGGATATACTCTACTTAAAAGGTGGACAGACAAGTAAGTACTTGAGACTTACATTTGTCCTAATAACTAGAATGTTTCTCAAAGAAATTCAACCCTCACTCATATCTTGCCTCTTGATTCAAATTCAAAGACTCTCCTGTCTACATTTCAAGGGTTTCTTTTAGATATAAGGTATTTTCATCAAAACATATAGATCTGATGACACTCTTGATTTATAAGTCACATAGCTCCTAAGGTAAACATACTGTAAACTATTGTGAACAATTATTATGTGAAGTGCTTTCCATTGGTTTAATATCTGGCCATACCTATTGAAAGCAAATACATATCTATGTCATTCCGAATCCTATACGTTGACAGCTTGTAAGTATTCCAAAATACAAATGGCAGCATCGTCTGGCTTGTGGATGATAAGTTGTGATTAACTTTTGTCAGTGACTCTGATCCCTTTACAGTATGAAAGTTACATCGAGTACACAAAGAGTCTTCCCATTAATCCTCATCCGGAGATCTTTGGCATGCATGCCAATGCAGACATCACCAAAGACCAATCAGAAACCAAACAGCTCTTTGACAACATCCTCTTAACTCAGGTATTGTGGCAAACTCATACTTATAAATACCACTTATTTTACCCCAGATTTTAAGACTTTAATGGTCCAAGCTTTTGTTAGTCCATTTTTTTGTGAAAGAGAGATGATTTACAACATAAATGTTAAGAGGTTGGTAATCTTGAAGCACTTTTTATCTTTACAGTTTTCAGCAGCAACCTATCAGAGATGTACGTTTAATCCTTACTCAGAAACAGTTCCATCCTTTATTTTTTTTCATTTGGTAAAGATATGCGCATGGTTGACTTTCTCTATGATCACCACAGCATAAATGAGGTTTTTCATACTCTCAGTGTCTTGTCACATTCAAAATTGTGTCAAGGTTTTAGCTTATGAATTTTACTCATTGCTTAGAGATGGGAAGAAGAGAACATTGGAAATGTGTTGTGTATTTTCAATGTGAGAAGATTCTAGGAACTTAGAGAACTTGAGAGTTGGGAGAGGATTTTGTCTACTGTAGGGGACAAAAATAGAGATCTTGAGGAGGATGTGAATTGGTAGTTGTCATTGGAGAAGATGGTATGGTAAGAAGGTTAGGCCGTAGGGTTGAAACTTGGTTGAGATGGGTTGAGATATGCTTTGGTGGAAGGGCGGGCGGGGTATGGGCGGAGTCCTGTAACAACAACGCAAAAGATTGATATGTTCAGATTAGCTGTCTGGCTAGTACAGAAACATATTTTATCAATTAAAGAAACAGCATTTTAAGGGTTCCACACCATTTTGGGGTCACCAAGTTGAATTCTCTTCCAAAAATAACCTTTGGAACTTTGGCTTTCATTTCTAGCAGTGGGAACAACTATTGTGGGCTGTATCATCAAAACCACACATTATTCTTGTTTGTTCACTAGCTTGTATTGCAAAGATATAGAAATCCAACCATCTGTCATATCTCACTAAATTAGTTGTGTGCCACTTATAACTGGATAAACATGTATATTCATTATCATACTAAACTTTCATGTTTCATAAACTAACCTTCAAAGCTTGTAAGCCAAATTTATCATAATACTTACAATATCTTCTGCCATGTTCTTTCCCATCTAAGTGACCTTTAATCCCCCTCCCCCATCCCTCTTTAGTGTAGCTTATTTCTAATCCCTTCTATTTTTCACCATGCTTCTCTCTCTCTCTCTCTTTCCCTGCTTGTCTCTTTGTGTATATCATCATCATCATATTGCTCTTTCTGCTGGTATTACCCTCAATGCAATTGGCTATCATCACTCTTTACCCTGCTTGATGAATCTCTCTCTGTCTCTCTGTCTGTCTGTGTATGTGCCACATGACTTTCTTCAGGCCCAGGTGAGTGGTTTCATAAGCCAAAACTTTGCAAAACTGCAGCAGAAAGGAAGTGGTTTAAAATATTTAATCACTCTTATACAACCACAAGTTATTGTCAATTTTTTTAACCTCATTCTAGATAAATATAGATTAGCTGCAAAATCTCTCTGTTTAGGTAGTAATAAACAGTAATTATTTTAGTTTATATTAGTTTTATATTATTTTCTTCATCCCACCTCAAGAGTACTGTTGTCTCTAAATGCAGTTTCTTCATATTTGGTACTCCATTCTTGTAGGGTACTTGATATTTTGAATGGCCAAACATCAGGCATCCATTTTCCTCCTATAGGTACTCTGCATGATGTGGGTACTTTTATTGATGCCTCCCACTTTCTGCCATCTAGTTCAATGGTATTACTTAATCTATTGGGCTACATCCTCTCTGCAATTTGACTAGTTTGTTGTTTACCATAAAAGAACTGAAATGTATGTGACTGTCGTATAAGCTCACAATTCACAGAATATAGCTTTAGTGTAGATGTCAGTTCCACTTGGTGTATTTGTCAGCTATTCACTATCTGTAAAATAACTTCATTAAATGGGACAAGTTATGATTTTCATAGTTTATGTGTGACTACATTACACGGGACAAGTTATGATTTTCATAATGTTTTACTACATTAAATATGAAATTTTCTCTTCTTGCTATTGGATGTTTTTACCACCTACTCTTTAAGGTCTCCATCTGTGCATGTACGGGTGTATGTACGTGTGTATGCGTGTGTATGTATGTGTGTATATATGTACGTATGTATGCATGTATGTGTGCACATGTATGTATGTATGTATGTATGTATGTATGTATGTATGTATGAATGCATGCATACATGCATTCATTTGTGCATACATACGTATGTATCTGATCCATGCTTTTCGGTAGATACATCTTTTAATTTTCTGAATATGTTCTCTTTGTTGATCTGTTTATTCCATTTGATGCCATTCATCTTTACATTTGTGTGTATGTTGATTTTTGATATCCTATACCGCTGTGTATACTATCGTAAATTTGCTTATATCCTATTTTCATAGATACCTGATTCTTAAATATTAGATATCTCCCAGATATGCAGTTGGTATATAGCAGGTATTATATTCCCATAGTTATGTTATTGTTTGATATCTAATTATCTATTCCTGTAAGTATGGTGTTGTTAGATGCATTTGGATACGGTATCCCCATAAAATTATACAATATTCTGATATCCTATCCTAAGGGGTGTGCCTATTTGATGTAGAGTGCCTGGTAACTGTAGCAAGTCCACTTTGTGTGATCCAGCTTCAATTACCTTTCATGAAAAAGTATTCTACTGGGTCAAAAAAAGCTAAAGGAGCTCTGTTTTGGGTTTTTTTTTTGCCATTTCTGGATGAGGGATGTGCCTGGAGGCAACACGTGGCCACCCAGCATGGGCACATCCTTGCTATTTCCATAGATACATTATTGGTAGATAGCACACATCCTACTCCCAGAATATAGTATATTGTTTGACATCTGATATTTTATTCCCATGGGTACATTATTCTTAGAGAGCAGAAACCCTACTCCCAAAGTTTGCTATCATCTGATATTCTATTTCCATTGATACACTGTTGTTTGTTAGTTGATGCCCTATTCCCTGATACTGTCTTATATGTGCTATCGCTAGACATACTTTTGTTCGTTATTTATCCAACTGTATTAATGATTTTGCATTTGTTTTTCTTCCCTTCTCCTCTTTTTTCCCATCCTGCTGCTTCTTTTCCATCCTCTTGTTCATCATGCTGCCTTCCCTCCCCCATCCACTTCCTCCTGTTTTATCTTCATCTTTTGCATGTCGACAATGTCTCACCCTCCGTGACAGGCGCAGGTAATACCAATGTTCCTCAGTGTTTGCTGTTTATTTTTATTGCATCTGATGTTGCATGAAGTTTTTAACAGCTTTGGCTTTATGTTGAATTTTACTAACATGTGACACCCAGAAAAGATTTGTCTGTCACATTTTTCCTTTGATTACATTTCTTGTTGCTGTATGGTCTTTACACTTGCTATCAGAGACCGCCTGTACTGAATCAGTCACAGACTTACTTTTTCTGGAATGCGGTGCACTGATAAATACTATTTAGGTCACTGTCATCAACATATTGCTAGTGGTGCACTTTTCAGTGTGGAATATGGACCAAATTGTTACCAGTTGTGACAGTTTTATCTTCAACTACGTTATAGATACACATATGCAATGTGATGTTCTGTTTAGGATCTGTTTGGTAGTCACTAGCCTTACTAATACTGTCACTTAAACATGCTGTATATTTTATTGCAGAACAAGATTGATACTCGATACTGCTTATTGTCCACTATTATAGCTTGGTGTGGTGGACGTCTAACTAATGCTAGTCTGTGGAATAGTACAGTGTCATTTCAACTGCAAAATAGGCTCATTCTGTCACATCCATCAAACAAAGGGACCTTGCAGTGCTGTGTGTGCTGTCATGACTAAACTGATGTGTATGAGAAGAGCATGCTTTCAACGGTTCTGAAAATATGAACTGTGTAATTTGTGACTCATACCTATTGGGCACCTGATAATGTAAGACCAGCTATCAGTAACATTGGTAAATGAAGGAAACATCGTATGGAGGGTGTGATGAAATGATAAGTTTATTTTCATTTCAAATATCATCTGATATGTGTTAACATTTGTAATACATTGAATGTGACATATAACATCTGATATTGATTTGAACAAGTGTTTTTGTTCACTTTATGAAGGAACTATTAAGAAATTTTGAAACTGGGTCATAGAGATTGGGCAGGTACCCAGGTTTCTTGTGAAAACACAAGGAAAGAGAAAAACTGATTTGATGAAATATCATTTCATTTTTGTGAATGTGCAAACTTTCTACAGCCTTCTGTTCATTCATAATGGGAATTCTGGTAGATCTCCATAGTGATCTCCATAGTGACAAACACAAAAACAATGTGTTTGCTGTTCAGTGGACATTTTTCTCAACTGATTTTTCACTTCCCAAAAATAAGGCAAACTACCCCACTCCCAAAACAAGCAAACTATCCCATCACCACCACTCCACGTTTGTCATTACTAATTAGCAATAACAAAACTATGATGTATATAACAAGTAAGCTTTATTAATGAAGCTGACTTGTATACATCATAGTTTTCTTTTTGTTTCTTAATGAGAATGAACACATTCTTTAGTGTGCATGAAGTGACTGTAATTTGTCTTCCACTGTAAATGGTTTAGAGGATTTTTTACTTTTTCAACTTCAACTGACTAAATTTACCAGTTTTACCATTGTTCCCCTCCACCCCTTCCCCCCTCACATGGAAAGTTGTTTTCTTTACGTTATCCTTTTCCTCTCTTATCTCAGGGCACTTGTTTTATTCCTGTTTTCTATGAATTTATTCAACCCAGCATATTCACTTTGCTGTAAATCCTCAAGACTACCTTAGGCTGGCCAAAAATATCAAAGGTGGTTTCAAATGTTTGAGTTAAACACAGTCAATCTTTACTCTTTTTGAGTTACACGAGGCCACCATATTTTCTGCTTCTGAAAATTGATTATTTGGAGATAGTCTGACTGTGCAATATCATGTAACAAATTGCTTCATTCTTAATGGATAGTGTGTTAAACATGTAACATAAAGACAGTAGTTTAATTTATAGTATCCAATAGCTGCTCAGTCAGTTTTATAATGATGATTGTTTACAATGCTTACTCAGATCTGATGTCTTAGTAAAGAACATATTTCCTTCAACTTAACAACTTCAATTTTGCTTATGTCTCCAGTCAAGATCCTCTAAGGGTGGAGCTAAGTCTAATGATGAAGTCATCACAGAGGTGGCAGCAGACATCCTCAGCAAGCTACCGAAGAACTTTGATACAGAGGCAGCCCTCCGGAAGTATCCGACAACCTACACCCAGAGCATGAACACTGTCCTCGTGCAGGAGATGACCAGGTTTAACAACCTCTTGGGAACCGTCCGAGACAGCCTCATAAATATTCAAAAGGCAATCAAAGTAAGTGGTGTGAAGTCCCTGCTGATCCAATGAAATGATTAATTTTGAAGTGTTTTCTTCATGCAATCAAGTTTGTGATTGTTCTTTCCCATGAGTAAAGAAGCTGCTTGAGCTGTCAACATACTTGATTTGTGACATGTCCAAAGTTAAAAGCATAATCTCATTTGGTTGATCCCCTTATTATGAATGGCCATACCCATTAGAAGCAATAAAATCTGCCACAGTTTGGGATTATTTCTGTGAATATCTTCGACTACTTTGTGAATGCCTTCTGCTACTTTGTGGAATCTTTGTTAATTCTGATACTCATTTTAAATCTCAACAGTTTGGAATAGGTTTCTGTTAATACAATTGGTTCATTTGAAGACTGGAGTAGGGTGCTTTAATATAGTTAATTAAAAAGAAGGACATCCTTTAAGAATGAGTAATTAAAAGACATTGAGTAGGGTTCTTTCAATACAATTAATTAAAAGACTGGAATAGGGTGTTTTAAATACAATTAATTGAAGCCTGGAGTAGGGTTCATTAAATAAAATTAATTAAAAACCTGGAGTAGGGTTCTTTAAATACACTGAAAGATTGGAGTAGTCTTAGGATATTAAATACATGCAAGTGCATAAGACTAGATCAAGAGTCAACCATTAAGTTAACCCTGTTATGACATTATTTGCAGGTAGTCTTCTTTTAATACAGTTAACAAAAAAGCCTATAAAAAGAAAATAAATATGGTTCTTTAAATTTACTTTTCCAGTCCTTAATAGTTGTCATATGAAGAAGAATCAACTAAAAGATTTATATTTCAGAACTTCATGCAAACAAAATGTGTTGCCCAGTGTAGATTTATTTTGAAAATGGAAATAAAATCACAGAAGTCCAGAAGTGCTGTGAAATGCTTGCTTTGAATAGACATGGTAGTGCATTGGAGAAAGTAAAGAAAATGGATACAGAACACTGTTTTTACAGCAGTTTTAATTTCCCAACATATGTCTCCTTTTACCTGAATTACTTTCTAATCCCTGAAATGTTGGACCCAGGTCATGAAGGAGCATCATGAGAGGCAGACAGAGCTGATTGCGATGGATGATATTTCATTCATATCAGTTTCCACCCTTTGTGCTCTGTCATTTTGCAGGGTCTGGTTGTGATGTCTGCTGAGCTGGAGGAAGTGGCCAACAGCATCCTCAAAGCTAAGATACCAGGAATGTGGATGAAGAAGTCATATCCGTCTCTCAAGCCCCTTGGTAGCTATGTCACAGATTTCCTAGAAAGACTAAAATTCCTAAATGTGAGTTGAGACTGGAATGATATCATCACAACCCACCCCCTGCCCCCCCCCCCCTCATCCCTGGTGAACTGTTCTTTTGAATTTTCATTAGCTTGAGAACTTAAAAACCCTGGCAATTTCCATCAGCATTTTGAACTACACAGAAGTGAAAAACTTCTTTAGCATAATCTTTCTTTTGTGTGACCATATTAACATTGACACTTTATGCTTACATTAATGTACAAATTGCGTTAATCATTTGGAATATGCCTATTCTTATTTGTACCCCCAAAATTGTGTAAAACTCACACATTTTATATCAATGTCTTACAGAACATGAATACAAATTATCACCTTTTAAATATGTATATCCAAGTCTTATTTGCACCATATCAGATGTGATATAATGATGAGTCAAATTAATGTCGTAATATAAACATGCATATGTATTATTATGCAAGTAAGATATACCCCTTCTCTCAGTCACATGTGTCCTTGCTATGTTGTTTGAATTAGCAAATTAGCAAAGTGTATTGCCAGTACCTTCAAGACCTCACAGTCATATTGTATAATCTTATGTGGTAATATTTTTACAGGATTGGTATGAGGGTGAGCCACCACCAGTCTTTTGGGTTTCTGGGTTTTTCTTTACCCAAGCCTTTCTGACAGGCGCTCAACAGAATTTTGCGAGGAAGTACACAATCCCCATTGACCTGCTTGGATTTGATTTCGAGGTTATGGATGACAAACAGTACAAAGAGCCACCTGAGGATGGTAAACATTTGAACTTTGTCCTTAAAACATCTGAGAGAAGTTTGAAGAAATTCTTTAGTGACACAAAACATCTCATGAATGTGTAGTAGTATCAGTAACAATAGGTCATATAAGCTTGGAAAGTGTTTATTGGAGTGTTTTTGATGTCTGAAAGCTTTTTGTAATTCACAGAACTTCTGTTTACATGTCCAATGTTAAGAGTCCAATGTTGACAATTTTTCTTACCACTGCAGCCTCATACATTTTGACTTACATGTACTATAGTGGTGGCCAAACATTTAGCAGGGAAGGGGCAGTCCCCTTTTACGTGACAATTGCAGGCTTTGTTTCAGTACCTTGTTGTGCTTTGGGGAATAATACGTTTATCAGTGGACAGTGGCTACGAAGAGCTGTTCTATCTTTATTAGTGGATTGTTACTTTCAAGTTCCAGTATTATTCAAATCTAACAAATTTACAGATTTGCTTTTAGTATGTATGAACAATTACATCTACTTAGTGACATCCAGTATTTAATTCAGCAGATGCCAGGAAACTGCTAGCTTTGGAAAGTAACACTTTGTGGTAATTTATTTCACCCGACTGCTTTCCTTTAAAATTTCTGTCCAATTTTAAGTCATGTAGCATTGTAACTGCTACATGAAGACTATCTGAGACTTGTACTTCAACAAGACAAATCTGCTGTGATCCTATGTTGTGACTTTATCCTTCCTGCCTTCAGTAATGAAGATACGATGTCATTTAAGATCAGTTATTACTTTATCACTTGCTTCTTTTGTAACCTTCATGAATATAATCCACAGTTGCACATCATTTGTGTAGTCAGTGTCTTGTGATTGTTTAGCCATCAGCTGTGCACCTTTCATTGTGTGGTTATGTGAACCTCCATCATATTATTGAAAGGCATAGTGACCCTTTTTTTCTATTCCTGTGGTGATGTTTGACAAAACACAGACTTGTTTTTGTTGCACTTTTGTCTCTTCCATAAAATGAAATGTGAGCTTGGAATGTTTACATTTTTGCATGATAAACAATATGCTAGTCAAAGTGTATGTTGTGATGATTAATAATGCAATGATAAAAATAGCTTCAAATCATTCTGCCTACTGGAATAGTACAAGTAGAGGCACTGGCGCACTTGAAATATTAGCAAATCCTGGAAGAGTTCAGTACTGATTGCTTCTGTGAAAGTCTAAAACTTCCCAATCATACCACAAACTTTCTTCATGTACTGTTTGGTCAGTGACATTGTTCTATTATCTTGCATTATCATTTGTTATCTTGCATAATCATGCATTGCCATGCATGATTATGCATCAGCATGCATTAGTATGCATTAATTTGCATTACCATGCATTAGCTTGCATTTTTGTACAAGAAAGATCACATTCAGTGATTTGTTTTTTTTTTCAATGTTAAACTTCACTCTAATCATTATGTATAGACATAAATTCATATGCAGTTTTTCCCATTCTCTTATACCATAAAGTGACGTTGAAGGTACAAACTGAGCAAGCTAGAACCTATGAACTGAAATATAGCAGAAAGCAATGTTTAAAAAGATATTATGAGTTGTAAATCAATTATATCTAAATGGACCACTGCTGCTTTGATTGTATTGTGGTATGTTTCTGAGTAACCTTATATTTATGGAAGGAGATTTATTACCAGATCTGTCTTTCTGTTCTGAAGAAAGATCATTTTCCTCCTATTTTCCTTTTTTCCTTGAAAAATTCCTCCAGGAAGTAGTGATTAATTTGCAGACATTCTGTCTTTGTTATTTAAAGGACTAATATTGAGTGTTTGATTTACTTTCCCCTTCCAGGTGTTTACGTTAGGGGTCTGTTTGTTGAAGGAGCAAGATGGGATCGTAAAATTAAAAAGCTGGGAGAATCCTACCCAAAGAATCTCTATGATACTCTGCCAGTGGTATGTGTTTGATTTGTTTCTTTGTTGTTTTTTAATATCTTGGTGTCTTTGAGTGTTTCTGATCATTAAAAACAACAGTCATGTGTAGATTAAATTTTTTGTGTCAGTTGACAGGGCAGTATTTCTTTCATTTGATGTATATTGACAAAGTGTGAAAGTTACAACCCTCAAAAAAAAAAAAAAAATGGCTTGCCAACTTAGAAGTGACCTTAATGCAATGACCCCAGTGATATCGCTACGGTGGGCGGCAGCAGGCGGCAGCACCCAGCACTCGGAATCACCGCCCACCACACAACGCTAATACTGTCTCTGCCACCCACCACTGTAGTTCAAAACCAAGACAAAAAGTAACAGAATTCATCTATAAACTCACCCTGAATTTTCTCTCCAAATTGGCATGAGCGTGATGCCTACAATCTTGGACAAAATACCTTGGGACACCCCGCGCCCCCGTTCAATGTTGGCTATAGTATTGCTGTTCAAAGGGTACATTCACTTCTATAGCTCAACATTGGGAAGGGGCGCGGGGTTTCATGTTATCCTCTCACCTAAAATTCAGTATTATATTTGCAACATATGACAAAGTGTCCCAACAATTTTGTCCAAGATTGTAGGCTACCCCAACATAGGGTCCCCAATTTTCTGCGTTGAATTTTCCACTTCTCAAATTCTGTGTTTGTCTTTTTCAAGTTTAGCATGTCCGTGAATTTGCGTTTCAAACATAAATGGCAATTGCAACATGTGAGAGTTGTCCGTATGTGTACAAAAGTGCATGGAGATATAGGATCCATATACACAGTGTAACATTAGGATGAAAACTACATCAGCGGAACGAAGGTTTAATCAAAAGAAATCATTCCATATTGCTTCAAAACTTATATGCTTCACAAAATGTTGCATATTTCATGTAAACCAAACATTATTGCATGCATTTTTAAAGTTAAAATGTACAGAAAGGTCTCATTTGAAAAAATGCAAAAGATTGTCCAAAGCCTTCCGAAAAGTTGTAGTAACTATATCCAAACGTAGTAAGATTTATAAGGAATAGCCTAACCACCTCAAAGATTACGTGCATATTTCGTTGCCCGTGAAAGAACAGACTTTTTTTAAGTTAAAAAATTCATCTGATTTAATAAATACTCAAATGTACTCTACTGTTCTACAGTCCCAGAGGCTTAAAATATTGAGATTCAAGATTGAATTTGTAGAAAGATGGCTTCGTTGAGGCAACAGTAGCATTAATGTTAGTAACTAACCCTTCAAGTTTTCAAGAGCTACGCATGCCGTAGTCAGTGCTAGCGCTCATGGGGAATGCCCGGTTGATTCAATCAGGTGTTTAAGCCAGCCGCAGCAGGTCTGCTGGGTCAACTTTCGTTTTACTTACAAAGCATTATGAAAGTTTCTTTGATATATCGATTGTAAAGTTTATGCAAGAAACTTAAAACTGTTAACCATGTTTATTTCATTAATTTTACTTTTTTTCTGCCAAAATATGTTATTGCAGAAAGTTTATCAAAACTTGATAAATTCTGTTAATTTCCGTCGTTCAAAAGTTAAATTTTTGTTCTTTTTCCGCGATCGCAGAAAATCGGTGGCCCGAAATAAATATTAGACATTGAAAAGATGCCTAACTTTGTAATAAAAGAATTAGTTGCACAGTACTCATATTTCGATTATCTGATGCGGATATCTATAAATGGACCCCCATGTGACAAATTTCCCTTCAAAGCTGTGAAAGTGTGGGCTGAGAAGAAAGGGCGACGGTACACAACTTCTTTAAAAGTTAACTGTGGACATTTAAATGAAAGATGTCAACTCCCACATTCAAAAACCTAAAACCTTGCAGCAGATAGCACCATCTACACCCCCTGCGTATCCCAAAAGTTCTCCAAAGGTGAGGGCACCCGCTCCCTTAGACCCCTTCCCTAAGACAGCCATCCCAAAATGCCCAGCACACATTTTGCTCTGGCTACATCCCTGAATGATGCCAAATGCAAAATAAGATTGTAATTTACAATGATATTAGAATAAACTTGCTTATGCCACCATCATTATTATCATCTTGTATTCATTCAGTAGTTTTTCCTCTTTCTTCCCTGCCCCTATTTTTATTAGCTCATACCAGCATGCTGGTGTGAGCTTTTGTTTTCACGCAGCATCTATCAATCTATCTATCTGTCCACACTCGTTCAAAATGCTTCTCCTCCCACATGCTTTCATGGATTTGTTTGAAACTCGGACATAATGTCCCCTAGGTGGTGGGCTATTTGGGGTGTTCAGGAATTTTTGGTCCAAGGTCCCATTTTATGAAATTTTACAAAATGCTTCTCCTCCTACAAATACTCTTGTACAGTGTTGATGGTTTGTCATAATAATACTCTGTTAGTGGTACCTTCAGGGTGTTCAGAAATTTTTGGTCCAAGGTCCCATGTGGGCCCAATGACCCATTATGTGAAATTCTGTTTGAAATGTTGCTTCTCACACATGCATCCATGGATTTATATTTAACTTGGACACAATAATCCCTGGGTGATGCTTCATCTAAGGTGTACCAAAAAGTTTCAGTCTAAGGTCCCATGTGGACCCTGTGGTCCATTTTATGAAATTCTACAAAATGCTTCTCCTACAGATTATATTGTACAATGTTGATGGTTTGTCACGGTGATGCTCAGTTGTTGGTCCCTTTAGGATGTTCAGGAATTGGTAGTCCAAGACCCCCATGTGGGCCCAATGGCCCATTTTATGAAAATTCTGCAAATTACCTCTTTTTCTACTGTTAAAGTGCCCCTTTAAACTGTCATTCAAATCTCAAATATCCCTATCGTGCATGAATGATAATTGAGTAATTGGACAGTGTCAGTTGCTAGCTAACTGAAACTCTGTATTGCCCTCAGGTATGTTGACCAGTATTTGGACTTAAAGGGGCACTTTGAATTGTTTAATGAACTTCAGTTCGTCTAAAAGATCAAACTTCTGCAATGTTGGGGCTCTAGTTTATGAAATTTGGAGTCCTACAGATTTTCTTGTACAGTGTTAATGATTTGGTATAATGAAACTCAGTGGTACCTATAATTTGACATAATAATAATACATAGATGGTACCTTCAGGATGTTGAGGTATGAGCTTCAGCACCAATTGGTGCTCTAGTTTGATTCTATCTTCTTGCACCTGTCTCTCTGTACCTTGCTCCCTCTTTTCCTTTCACTGATCTCTCTGACTGTTGATCCCTCTTTTCCTTGAATTTGTCTCTCTGTCCCTTGTTAGCGTTTTCCTTTCACCTATGTCTCTGTCACGTGTTACCTCTTTTCCTCCCACCAGTCTCATTGTCCCTTGCTCCCTCTTTTACTTGCACTGATCTCTCTGACCGTTGATCCCTCTTTTCCTTGAACCTGTCTCTCTGTCCCTCGTTACCTCTTTTCCTTCCACCAATCTCATTGTCCCTTGCTCTTGTCCTTGCACCAATCATTCTGTCCCTTGCTCCCTCTTTTTCCTTGCACCTATCTCTCTGTCCCTTGCTCCCTCTTTTCCTTCCACCTATTTCTCTGTCCCTTGCTCCCTCTTTTCCTTGAACCTATCTCTCTCTGCCTTGCTCCCTCTTTTCCTTGAACCTGTCTCTCTGTCCCTCTTTTCCTTGAACCTGTCTCTCTGTCCCTCTTTTCCTTGCACCTCTCTCTGTCCCTTGCTCCCTCTTTCTCCTTGCACCTATCTCTCTGTCCCTTGCTCCCTCTTTTCCTTGAACCTATCTCTGTCCCTTGCTCCCTCTTTTCCTTGAACCTATCTCTCTCTCCCTTGCTCCCTCTTTTCCTTGAACCTGTCTCTCTGTCCCTCTTTTCCTTGAACCTGTCTCTCTGTTCCTCTTTTTCCTTGCACCTCTCTCTGTCCCTTGCTCCCTCTTTTCCTTGAACCTGTCTCTGTATCCCTTGCTCCCTCTTTTCCTTGAACCTGTCTCTCTGTCCCTTTTCCCCTTTTTTCCTTGCACCTATGTCTCTGTCCGTTGCCTCCTCTTTACCTTGCTTCGATGTCTTTATTCCTTGCTCCCTCTTTTCCTGGCACCTATTTCTCTGACCGTTGATCCCTCTTTTCTTTGAGCCTGTCTCTCTGTCCCGTGCTCCTTCTTATTAAGGGAAATTGTGTTTTTCCCTTGATATTTTATGAAGACAATATGTAATGTTTTGTTAAAATTAGAAATTGCATATTTTTGACAATGTTTTGTCTCTTTTTTTTTTTTGAGGTTTCTTTCTTTGAGCTAATTATATCCTTTCTTCATACATCCTGTTGTTTGTGTTTTTGTGGGTGTTCTCAAATAATTTATTTCAATCTGTTACTTGTTTTGCCTAGTTCAAGTCTATCCTTACTTAAATGTCTTATTGTTAGTGAGTTATGTATGTTTTGATTAGATTTGTCTAGATCATGTGCTTGAATTTTCTGCAGTAAATGTTTGAATGTTTACAGTCAACATCTTTCCCTGTCTGTTTAAAGCTATGTCTGTTTTTAGGCTGCATGATTTAGATTATGTCTTTAGTGTTGCTATGGATGGCCTGTTTCAGATCTCTCTCCCAACTCTGATGAAGTGAGTTTGTTTAAGTTCTATCTGTGTGCACAATTATCTTTTTCTCTCTTTTTTGCAAGACTTGGTTAATTCCAATGAAGAGGGGAGACATTCCAGAGAGGCAGACATATTTAGCACCTGTATATAAGACCAGTGAACGCAGAGGTACCCTGTCAACCACCGGACATTCTACAAACTTTGTCATGGCGATGAAAATACCCTCTGACAAGCCTGAATCACACTGGGTTGGAAGAGGTGTAGCCTTGCTCTGTCAACTTGATAATTAGAACCAGTTATGAAAATACTGTTGTCTCCTTAATTATTAACAGGAATGTACTTTACCACAGGGACCTTTCACATATTGCAGAGTTTTGTAATTTATTAAAATGTTTGCTGTGATATTAGGTTTGTTAATAATCTTTGATGTTTGAATATTTTGCTGATAAGCCGTAAAGTCATCATTCCAAAATTAAAGTTTCAATAAATCTAGTATTCTGCCTTGAAAATGACTGTCATTTGTGCCTTACTTTTAAACTTAAGTATGTATTGGTAGATTTGAAATTCTGAACAACCACTTGCCTAACATGGGACATGTGTTGTTTCAGGTTTGATTTTATTTTCCCTCAATTTACTAATAATTTTAAAATGTTGCTCCATAATTGTAAGAATTTTCAGATGATTTGTATGTAAGTAGTTTCCAAATTTGATGCGCTGAAGTGTTGGGCATGCTCCTTATTCTGATAATATGAGTGATATCAGAATAAGACCTGAACCTGGGGTATATGGCAGACTCACTATTTGAATAATATAAGTAGTATCATTCTTTTGTACAAGCAGAATAAGTCTGGCACATGAAGTATGTGGCAGACTCTTTACGTGTTTGATCTGATAAGATATCCTTACACAATGGCGGGAAGACTGACACTCAGATAAACAGGGCAAACTGAGTTTGATGTAACAAATATATTAATGTATACAAAGTTCTTGTTAAGACATTATATTTACATGAATATAACAGAACTACAGAAAATATAACGCATTCTCATTATTTGATGTTATAATAGTAGATGCAGAGGCATAGTAAGTCTGACATTGTAAGTTTATGACATACTTGCTCATTGTTTTGATGTTACTTTCATGGCGTCTCAAATATATGGTAGATCTTAGGAGAGACTTTCCCATATTTTCATTCAAGCATTTAACTTCCAAGTGCTCAGAAGTTTGGTACAGAAAGCAGTTATGAGAAATCAGTCGATGGAGGTATATCATCCATCAGTCAGAAAAACCATCCGTCAGTCAGAATAAACTTAGTGCAAAATGTTTTCAGTTTTAGTTCAATGTATGTTTCCTTTCTCATTGTATTTCATGATGAAATGTTATAGTTTAATTCACAAAATTCATATAATTCATATTTAGTATGTTTCAATGCATGCAGTGTTAAACTTTGACTTTATATAAGGTACAAGTGGAAAGTACATTATATTTAAGATTACACTGTCCAGATCTTTATCATAACTGTGTGATCTAATAGCCACTGAAAAAATTCAAACCACAAATATAGTAGTAACCCAAGTGCATGAAACAAGCATGTTACTTTAAGTCATGTGTGGCTGAAACAAAACGCAAGTAGAACCATAGGAAGATTGAAAAATGACATTATCTTTGGAAAAAATATAATATTGGTTAATTCAAATGAAATTAAACACACCTTGAAGACTTTTGCTTAAGTATGCCTTGAAAGCTATCAGCAATAGAACACAGTTGCTATGAAAACTCTCCAACAAATAGTTAATTTAAGAAAAGAGAGTTATTTGTTCAAAAATTTTAAGAAAATTACCTTGAAAACCTATTCATAACTATGTCATATTTAAAGTATTTCCGTCCATCACAGGGATACCTTGTTTGTTGTTATTTGGCTTTTGTACTAATACAGATTGAATTGAACTGCAAAGAACAAGCCTCTACCTTTTTTTTAGATATTCTCTTGTGTGTTTAGTGTATTGTTCAATATTTTTATATCATTTGGCCCATAACTGCTCAATCTGCAGAATATTTTGAGAACTGTATGTTCATGATTACTTTGCCTTCTGTAGGGTCACAGACCTATTATGAAATTGTCCATGTGAATACAGTTTATCACAATGTTTCACCTGTAATGCTGATGCTACATGTGAACACACTTCATTATGATGTTGCCTCTTCAATGCCTATTCACCATGTGAACACACATCATCATGATGTTTCCTCTGCAAGACTGATTCTACATGTGAACAGACATCATCATTTTGCCTCTGCAACACTGATTTACCATGTGAACACATCATGATGTTGCCTCTGCAATGCTGATTCTACATGTGAACACACATCATCATGTTGCCTCTGCAACACTGATTTACCATGTGAACACATCATGATGTTGCCTCTGCAATGCTAATTTACTACGTCAACAATCGTCATCATGATGTAGACTCTGCAGGGCTGACTTACAATGTGAGTGCACATCATCCTGAGGTTAATGCCTTTGCAATGCTGATTTACCATGTGAATGCACATCATCATGATGTTGCCTCTGCAATGCTAAATTACCATGGGAACACATATCAACAGTTGTTGGTATCCCAACACAAGTATTCCACTGAGTGGGTATTCCAGCACAAGTATCCACAGGGTGTCCCAACACACACCTTTCACCGGGTAACCCAAAACAAGTGTTCCACAGATTGGGCAATTGGTTCTTTAAGGTCTTCATGTTCTCTTTGCTGGTCAAGGCGACCGTTCCCTCATATTTAATGTTGCCTTAATGTAAGTTTCAAGTGATAGCCCTTTCTACGGGGTGAAGTATTTTAGCAGCATGATTACGTAGTGAAAAACACTTCACGAAAGCTATTTCTATGCAGACAACAGGTGCGGATTCAGATTTTTCAAAGAAGAATGGGTAGTTGAACTCTGTGGAAGCAAGGTTACAGGGTATTGTGGAAAGACTATGTGAGCGGAGCACTGGCACCGCTTTGCACATATTTGAAAATTTTGGGATAAATATCACTCCCTAGAACGCGGGAGACCGCGCTTCCCAGGCTCCGCACGTTAAATCCTAGAAATTTACTGTCAGTATTTTCTTTGACAACTGTGTCTCTCAATATTTGTGAAATGAAAACCCAGCAAACGTTGCTTCGTATTTACAGAAGATATTGAAGCTTTCGGCTTCATTTGCCTTCTTCAGGATACCACATCCAGAAAAAGAAATAGAGAAACCCAGAGTAGTGATGATGATCTACTATGACTTGCACTATATTGTTGGACATTCGCTAAACAGTCTCATAAGACGAGGTAGTCCCCCTGTGATTACTCATCCGTGCATTTCGACTTTGAAATATAAACTTCATGATTAAAGTAAGTAAGAAAAGTTCCCGCAATAAACATTAAACCGTTGGACTTATCTGTCGCTTTTTGAAGCTTTACTTCACATGCCCAACACCCCCCTCCCCCGCAAGAAGTAAATAAATCAACAATTTCTATCCAGTTTGTCAGTTTACTTTTTTCATTGATCATAATCTTATACTAATTCAAGGAAACTCAATTTGAAATTCGTGTAAATGTCATCGCCCTGTGAGGAAATTACCAGACTGATAGCACAATCGCGATCTATCGACTTGCCAAGAGCGTTTATTGTATTTTTTTAAAGAATGGAATATGTTTGTCATCATTTCGATCAGTTCTGTATTCTGTCCAACCAAATACTCGTCGAACCATGATTTGAACTTCTGCAAACAAAGAAAATGTATTCTAAAGGAATTTTTACCAACAAACACTTAGTACTTATAATAATAATAATAATGTAATTTTTATATTAGACGAAACACAAGCTTGTAGTTGCGCATACCCGCATGACTTACTCTCTGTCTTTCATTTTATCTTCGTTATATTTACCATTATTTTGAGATAATTTTTTTTTTTGGTTTTTTTTTTCCAAGACATCTTTGCTGAAGAAAATTAATCTTTCTTCTCTGTGCTAAAAATCAATATTCTGAGATCATCTACAATTGTTATTATTCAATGTTACGAAGAAACAAATGAAATGATCAATGAAGAATTTAAGAGAATACGGTCGCTGCTTACAGCAGTTATTCACGCAATTAGACGTTAGTCGATAGCTAAAAGATATATCGAGAAATATTAATATTTGGATAGATCATTCCTCTCAACAAGGTTGTTAGTAGCTGATTAACCGTGACGTCACTTACGGGAATGTCGACGAAATCGATGTATAAAACATCCCATGATGCATCGGGATCTAACAGATACGACAATGGTGGAAAGCATTTTTAAAAAAGTAACAGAAATTCGGTTACCGATTTGAACTTATTTGAGAGTGTTAAAGTTGTATAGCTTGTAGAGTCAGTATTTACAAAACGTATTATTGTTCCTCTCCCTTTTATGTTTGTTTATATTTTGATGTCTCAGTAGTGTCCTTGGTGTGTTAACATAGTTATGTCGTATGACAAACCACTTTACCAATCACTTATATAGCATGTTACGCAAATACAGCATCAATGTAACCCGCTTATTATTCACTCGTGACATTAATTGAGTCAGAACCAGTTAGAGCAAATTATCTTGTTGATGACTATACCTTCAGTATTTAGTGATAAGTCACTTCTGTATCACGAGAATTCGCTATGAAAATGATTCCAGTAGAGCATCAGTGGCGCAGCCAGCGGGAGGGGGGTGGGGGCAAGCTGTAGGACAGAGTTTCCTCCCTCCCCCCCCCCCCCCCCCTCATTCGCTACACTTCTGACTAGCATGTTTGCTTCAAGGGCAAACGATAATCTCTAAGTTCATTAATGCAGGTCGTATGGGAAAGACAGTTTAGTAAATACAACGAATAGTATTCAATATGGGTAAATGCAGTGACGTGTAGGGTAGGGTGGCTTTTCAGGAGGCGGTTCCTTGCTTCATTTTCTCTTAATATTACTTCATATGCACTATTTCTCTCGCTTTCTTTCACTTCGAAGGTGAAATTAAGAGCAAGATGGTTTCCTACATTCTCACAGTAATTCACTTTCTTAGTAAAGACTGATTCAGGTAATTTATCGGTTTTTTGCAAGCATCTTTTTTTAAAAGCCCTAAATTTCTTGGCTATGAAGTATTTGACAAAGTTTAAAAATTCTGTAAAAATCTTTACAAATGGAGAATGCACTATTATGACAATTTGAATGAATACGAGACTTTCTAAAACTGTCGTAAACGTGGCAAGATTTGTTTATCCTTGATAATAAGAGTGATATCATTTCGTTTTAATCGTAATATTCGAGAACGTGTTAGGTAGACCAAAAGACAATGATTGGTGTAAGGGAAGGTAAATTGTGATAGTTGTACATTTGGCGCCTGCTATTGTCAGTCTCACAATGCTGAGTAGTGCTGGATGTATTCCAACTTTACCCCTTCACCTTCTTCCCCATCTCTTACCACTTCTCTCTCTCTCCCTCTCCACCTGACTCTCTCCACCTCTCTCTCTCTCTCTCTCTGTCTGCAACTTTTGGGATCTTTCGAAGCCTTTATACAACTATCTCACACAATAAACTTACCCCACTGAATATTTTATGAGCCTAAGTTGAGTCATCTTCTTTAAATTTACGTTAAATGTTTTCAAGCGTGTAGTCAGGACATTGATGCACAAACCAGGAAAAAGAAGACCAAATCATGGACACCTTGTACCGTAATTAAGACTGAGAGAGAGAGAGCAGAAAAACAGATCAAAGATCCTCAACTTAAATTAGTCCTGTATTCTTGCTCTGTACTATAAATTCACTCAAGTACTCTCCGAAAGATTGGATTGTCATAAACTGGACAAAGGAAAATACATTTAATGGATACCTGGATGTTAAAACTTGTAATTGTTATCATTTTCAAGTAATTAATTTGATCCATTAATTGGCAGAGGCATATGCTCGGGCGTTGTAAACTACCGGTAGGCCTAAACGCTCATAAAAAAGACTTTTAATGACATTCCAGGATGAAGAAGGCAAAAAAGTTTATATTGCAAACCTTATTTTAAGTAAACATCCGGAGCAGAGAAAGTTAGTAACGACACTTTAGGAATGCCCAGAGAAAAAGAGAGGTGGGGAAAGGAAACAAGAGAATAACGGAAAATGCGTACAAAATAATCATAAATCATTGAAAAGATAAAACAAGAACATGTAAACGAAAAGGTTATTTCGAAACCACGACGGCTTTCCGACATTTCAAGCCATTCTCTGAGCCTCAGGATGAAATGTATGTAATAGACAGAGATGAGTAGTTAAGAAGTTGAGTTATCATAAATATACAGTACCAGTGTTATTCTGAATCCTAACGTCGTGACTTTCACGGAAAGATAATTTTCTGAGCAAAGCGCTTTTTTTTTTTTTTTTGTAGTTTAGTGAATGTACGAAAATGGAAAATGTTCGGGTGGAGCAGGGCCGAGTTGCTATTTGGTGGGAGAAATTTTTTCTATGGAACGCCAAAAGGGCCACAGCATATGATGATGATATCATTTGTTACGTTTTTGTACCGAAAATATACGTTTAAAACCCACAATATACGTCTATGTACCAAATATATATGACTACATATCGAAAGTATACGTCATTGCATCAAAATGTTATGTCATTGTACCGAAAATATACGTCGTTATATCGAAATTTTATGTTATTGTACTGACAGGATACGCCTTTGTACTAGAATTATACGTCGATACCGTTAGCAGAAGTGATGATGTGTTGCTAACGTCCGTATCTAGGATAACCGTATGCAAATAAGGAACCAAGGAACCCTCAGACACGTCTACAAGACTTGTAGACGTGTCTGAAGGTGGACTACAGAAATGTCAGTCACGTGTGTTGCTTCCATTTTTGGCGTGTATTGTACAGGCTGCAAGTATAGCCGGGCGAGGGCGGCACATTTGAAAAGATTGAAAATGGCAGGTATATTTAAACGAAAGACTGCAAGAGCTGGTAGACATTGGTTTCACCCACTATTAAATAGCTGAAATGTTGCATACCGGTGAGAGAACTGTGAAACGGAGAAGATGTTCATTACACATGAGGAAGAAAGACCTACATTCAAACATGAGTGGTCAGTAATTTTCAGTCGTGATCAAATCATCAAGTCTAACGGTCCGGCGTGTCAATTTCGGGGGAATTCTTTGTGCTATGAATGCGTGCAAACTCGGTAACCTAATTGGTTCCTTCCAGTAGCAATACATCACGCCTATTTCCGTTTGTCTGGTTCAGTCACGCATACACGTCTTCGTTATTTGCATGTGATTACCCCATATACGGGCCTTAGCAACACATTATCTCTTCTGATAATGGTATAATTTTAAAACAATGATGTATACTGTCAGTACAATAACATAAGATTTCGATATAACGACGTATATTTTTAGTACAATGACATAACATTTCAATACAGTATACTTTCGATAGGTAGTCGTATATATTTGGTATATAGACGTATAGTTTGGGTGCAACAACGAAACAAAAGATATCATCATCATCACCATCATCATCATCATCATCACCATCATCATCATCATTATCATCATCGTCATCATCGTCATCATCATCATCATCATCATCATCATCGTCATCATCATCATCATCATCATCATCATCATCATCATCATCACAATCATCATATTTTGCGGCTCTTTGGTGTTCCATAGTTTTTGTGATGAGACATATGTCTTCTCATCAGTGTGGAAGGGAAACAGTCTTTTTTAGGTGACTCTTCTGTTTTAAATAATGTGTACCTCCTTTTATACATTTAAAAGTAAAGATTAAAATTTACATTACATTTTAAAAAAGTTGCATCAATGGTGTTTTTTTTTGTTTTTGCAGACTCAATAAATTATTATAAGTAAGAAGCAATGGTATCAGTACTACTAACGAATGCAACGTGAGAGTATGAGAGCAGAATTTATGGTGGCCATAGCGATATGATGATGGTGATGATGATGATGATGATGATGATGATAATGATGATGATGGTGATGATGATGATGATGATGATGGTAATAATGACGGAGAAACGATGATGATAGTTATGATTGTTATGAATATGATGATGATTATTAGTATGCCATAACAGTGAGGATGATGGTAGGGTTGATCAATATCAAGTTTCTTGTCACATTAAAAACATTAGTACATCACTTTCACATCCACTTTTAAAAGGGAGAGAGAAAATATAAATATCGTTTTTTTACCCTCTGTCTCATCGTCCAAATCACTACTGCTTTTAACGCAAGACATGAGAGAATCTTGTAAATCCGAATTGTCTTCAAGTGATATTTTACATTTTGCAATGAGGATATCTTGCAAACCCGAATTGACTACAAGTGATGCATTAAATTTTGCCATAAAAGAAATTTGCAAACTTGAACTGACCACAAGTGGTGCTTTAACTGCCATGAGGAAATCTTGCAAAACCCGTAGTTACACTGCAACCTGATGCACTAATTTTAGCCAAGAAGCAATCTTGCAAACCCAAATTGGTTACACGTGGTGCCTTAAATTTTGGAATAAGGGAAACTTGCAAAGCTCAAACTGACCTGAAATGATGTTTTCAATTGCTATGAGGGAATCTTGCAAACCTGAATTTTTTACAAGTGATATCTTAAATTTTGTCAACTGACTACTGACTACAAGGCATGAGTTATACAGAACTCTAGAACTCCCTGCTTTATATTTGTAAGGAAGGAATCTTACAAAGCTGATTGACTGCAAGTGATGCTTTACATTTTGCGATGAGAAAACTTGCAAACCCAAAGTGATTACAAGTGATGTTTCAGATATTGTAATGGGGGAATCTTGCAAACCTGAATTAACTACAAATAGCGCTTCTAATTTGTCCATGAGGCCGGAAATCTTGCAAACCCTTATCGACTAGTTTAGTGAGTAAATGGATAGAAAGCACAATGTCCTCATAATAGACCATGAAACAGCAAACATCTCCAAACTCCGGCCCCATAACAATGACAATCAGAATCTCCCACACTGGCAAAAATGTTTTCAAGTGCATTCTTAAAGACATTAACACTATTAACATCACCAGACTCCAGAAGACCATTGGAAGTACTTCCTAACAGCCAGTCCACAGCGCGTTTTGGGGCTTAAATCATGTATAACTCCTTGAATTGAACCAGTGAGAAACTCGCAGAAAACTAAATTATCAACACCACATGAACAATGTTAAAAACTTGAAGCAGATCACCCTGAAGGTGTCTTAGCAATGAAGGGACGTAAGATCAAGTATTGTTATTCTGTGACCATATATACCTGACAACTCACATTGAACTAAACAGCCTAACGGCTCTTTTTTGAACTTTTCCAATCTGTATGTCTTTTGAATAATAGGGATTCGAAGTCTGTACAGATGGGTCATAACGAACTGCTTGTATAAAGCCACACAACAATATTCTCATGAAGAAATTTGAAACTCCGTCTAATCATACCTAGCATTTGGTCCCTTTAATTCCTAGCTGGTTCTGCCTAGAAGTTTTCAAAGAAGAATCTACAAATATGACAATATCTTTTATTAACTTGGACTTCTTGGATATTAATACTACTAAAACTATAGTTAATCTTAGGATTCCCGACCAATATGCATTACTTTACATCGGCCTACGTTGAACAGCATTTGCCAATCTTTAGGTGACTTGAAAATTTTATCAAGGTCACTTTTAAAACGCTAAGCATCATCATCATCAGAGCATAATTTTGCATCATCAGCAAATTTCTTGACCGAAGAACCAACATTATTGTCCAGATTATTAATATATCCCAGAGATAACAAAAACCAAGAAAGAACCCTGAGACTCACCATATAGATACATTTACCGAATCAGAAGTTTAAGCACTATTGACTACCCTCTGCTTACAATTACCTAACCAATCCTTATACCAAGCCCACCATCATTACCTTCAGACCTTGCCATTGAGGTACTTAGATTTTAAGTCATATTTTCAACTTGAAAGAGAGACTCATGTAAATCCGAATTGGTTACAGAAGATCCTTTAAATTTAGGAAGGAATCTGTCAAAGTCCAAATGATTACAAGTGATGTTCCAAACTGACTACAAGGAATTGTCAGGTAGGAATCTAACAAATCCAAATTAAATGCAAGCTCGCTTTACTTCTTGCCACGAAGGACTCCTACAAATCGAATTGACTATAAGTTAGTTTTTGAATGTTGCCATGGAGAAATCTTGCAAACTCGAATTGGTTGAAAGTGATATCTTAAATTTTGCCATGAGGAAATCTCGCAAGCCCGAACTGACTACAGGGGATTATCATGAGGGGTTATCACAAACTCGAATTGACTACACGTGATTCTTTCAATTACGCAAAGGCAAATTTTACTGAAAAATGATGGGGTTCTTAAAGGCTGTATTGCATCACCCTAAGCTATATTTTTACCTCCCTGAAAGGAAAATTCTCAACTGGTTTTAAGTTACAGTACTCTTAGATTGCCAGCAAAATCGAAAGATGCAGAGCAGCTCGTATTACACAGCGTACACAGGGATCTATTATTTTGATTACGCATGTGGAGGAATGTAAGACAGGCTGAGGGAGGGACTAGAGGTAGGTGGTTGGGAGAATTGAAACTGTCTGGGGTGATGCATTACAGCCTTTAAATGAAACAAAAATGGAAGAGACTAATTTTCAGGCAGTTCAAACCTCATGTCAATATCTTGTTCGTTACTGAAAATATTACTGTTTGAAGGAAGATTTGTCTGGTCAGGAAAAATTTTGACCTCAAGGTTATCAAAATGTTATGTAACAGTGGCAAATTATTGCAAGAAGTTTTGTGTTTCTCTAAAATTGACGTTCTCATTTACACTTGAAATTTGACACTACTGAAAATGTAGGAGTGGTACACTGTATAAATTGTCTGTAAATTTACAAAACAAATAAAACAAAGGAATAAGGATTACAGAAATTGTCTGGAAACTTATTACCAGAACATTTCTGTATTCCTTATGCATTTCTCTATTTTATTTTCTGTAACTTTACATTTTACAATTTACATTTTTAATAGTGTACATTGTAGATTTACCTACAATATTATGGGAATTAAATTCACATCTATTAAACTATCGTAATGTCTTTCAAAAAAGAGTCAAGATTATAATAAAGTAAAATAAAGAATATTCATGTAGTTGTTCTTAGGTGACATCAAAAGTTTCCATTACGCAATGTACCGTCTTGAAATAACTATTTATTTAAAAATTCATAACTTCCGAACTAAACATACTACTGAGGTATAGTTTCTACCAATAAAGAGAGAAAAATATTCCTACTTTTTCAATTTTCTTCAGTGGTCAATACCTTGCAGAGAAAATCTTGCCAAGCCGAATTGACAGCGTGTGATGCTTTTAATTTTGAGCGAATCTTGCAAACCTGAATTGGCTATATGATCCCCAAATAGCAAATCTAATTACACTCAAGCTTTGAATCTTGAGTCAAGGCAGAACAGGGGAAGACAAACAATGGGAAGATGGGATACATGAAAATGAATTATTTCTGTGCACTTTTTAGCCATTATTGAATACGAGTTGATATATATTAAACTGCTTTGTAAACTGCATGACGTCCTGCTTTTGATAGTTTGTGTTCTTTATTATGAATTGCAAGCATATCATAAATTAACAAGTATATGCTACTTGTTAACACCATTACTATTAACGTTTTATGTTAACATCTGCATTGTAACTGAGATTACATATAATGCATATTACATTCAGTATCAGGTTCTGTTCGTTCGTGGGCAGCATTTGGCAATAGGTTCATGAAAAACATTTTTTTTTCACTTGAACATCGTTTTTACACATTTAAATTTTTTAACAGTCGGATAGTCGGTGTTTATAAAGATTTCTCATTATTATTTTCCACTATTGCATGAATGCTTCTGTCCCTAAACTTCCACCAGAAGGTCATCATTGAAACAACGATAAAGGAAGACGTAAGCCAAGCTCTTACTCTCAGTATGGCAAGGACTCTGTATGACAACATTGTCATGAGTTTTCACATAAATCAACATCTTATCACTAGACACAGAAGAACAGTTCATATCCGCTATGCCTTGCTGTCGTAATAATCCATTCGCAATATCTGTGCGCCATCACAGCGGACTAACCGAACAAAAGAACTGTTGAAATATTAAGGGGGGGGGGGGGTGTTGTAGTACATGGATTACCTCAGAACCAACGAAAATGCCTGAATCATGTTTAAAATCGGTAACGTCACCAGAAAAACGAAAATTTATAGGATTCCAAAAGGTTTTCAATCACACATTTTGGAAAACCTTGCATTTCATGTTAACACACATTTTTCACACATGCAACTGTCTATATATATATATATATATATATATATATATATATATATATATATATATATATATATATATATATATATATATATATATATATAATGAAACTGAAAATAGCGATGAGTTTGAAATTCATGATGAATAAAAAATATTACGCCAATATTTCGTAAGAATACACCTTACATCGTCAAGGCGAAATAGCAAACTGATAATACAAGTCAGTACGTTACAAAAACAGCTGTAACAGAAGTAAGTGAGTGTTACAGCTGTTTTACAGCTTGACGATGTAAGTAGAGTGAAAAGCTGTAAACCAACAATATCTCTCAGAGCAGCGTGCAGGATCCAACATATTATGTGTAGACAAAATGGTGGAAGTCAACTACAGACTAAATTGAATTTGAACATAAATTTAAATTTGCTTTGGAGGTCGAGAAGCATATTTCAAAGAGAAATATCAGTAAAAGAAGCTTCACCTATGATGAATTGAAGGATACATTTTGTAATATTTAGTTGTTATCCATGTCTTCAGTATGTGCTTAATGATTTTCGTTTTATATTTAAGAAAATGGAAGATTTTTGTTTTGTATCAGTTATTTAATTGCAAAATGAGCAAAAGTTGAAATAAAATATTGATGGAAAAAAAAAAGACTAAAAGATGGAAGCATAGCACCCGACTTGGAAGCTTTCGGGTTATTTATTCAACCTTCTTCAGCCAAACTGATTAAATACAAGCATACAGACTGTAATATAAGAGACAGATTTACAAAGAGTAAGAGGTTCAAAAAAGCTAAACATTGCTATGAAAAAAAGATACAAGATTCAAACCAAAAAAGACTGGTAACTTCCAAAGAGGCTTAAAATAAATAAAGTCAATAGAAACATACAAAATACAAAGGTACTTAAACCCGACCACAAGAAATTAAAGACGCTAAACAAACTAAAGCCGACAGTGGAAAGGATTAAAGGTTGGGCTGAAAGGAGGGGGGAATTAAATTCCTTTCTTTTGTTAAGACCAGATGGATAGAAAGTACATAGCTGGGCCATCCAATAAGCTTCCCGTCTAGTTAAGACCACCATGGGTCCCAAAAATTGCGTAGCTACGCCGATTTGGCTATGACCTATATAGATAAGATAGCCAATACCAAAGGTCCTTTCTCTCCTAACAACTGGTGGAGGTATAGAGACGATATTTTTGAAATTTGGACCCATGGCCTAGAAGCCTTAAAAATGTTTACCGATTTTATTAGTTCTATATACCCTTCAATGGAATTTGTTGTTAGATCTTCCCCTAATAATTTAGAATTTCTTGATGTGAATGTTTACCTTGAGGAGGCATCTATGTATACCGATGTGTTTATGAAGAATACTTAGTTGATAGAGGCTACCTATCTATGTATATATATATATATACATATATATATGTGTGTGTGTGTGCGTGTGTGTGTGTGTGTAACCAACCAAATACTGTAACATTACTACATTAATTTGATAGTATGTTATGAGTTAACAAATGCATGCTACATTATCGGTCAAACGATAATACATTATCAGCTAAAAATAATTGCTACATTATCGGTTCGGGAGTGATACATTATCGATTTAAAAAAAAAAGCAGTACATTATTGGTCGATTTTTACTACGTTATCGATTAGTGATACATTATCGATCAATTACTACCTTATCAGTTGGGAAATGGCTTAATAATAGCAATGAATTCCGTAACACTTTGGAATAACAATGTATCGTACGACTAAATATTTGTTAGCGCAAGGAAATTAGAGGCCGTTGTTATCGGAAGACCCACGGATCTGACGACAAAGTTGAATGTCGGGTGAGTTGAACGGGGACGCAGTTGAACCCCGGCGTCTTAGCCATGCGTAGTTAACCCTCGGTACAGTTGAACCTTCAGGGGTTGAACCTCGGCGTAGTTAACCCGGAGCCATCTGCCGATATTCTGCTCCCTACGTCAACTATAATATACTGCATGGAACAGGGATCTTGGACCTGACTAGCGGAACCTACGGAACGTCTATTACTTCGTTTTGGGTGTCATTTGCACTCCTTGTTATGACCCATTTTTTAACAATTGACCAAAATGTAACAACTTGGTCCAAAATGTAACAATTTTCTGCGTAGTTAACCCGGAGCCTTCTGCCGACATTCCTTGTTTGGTTAAGTTACGGCACTTTAAAAAATATGACAGTCATGTTGGAGATTTTTCAATACCGTCTGATGTGAACCTCCACGTTGTTACATTTTGGGCAGAAAGTTGTTACATTTTGGATTAAGTTTGAAAGTTGTTACATTTTGGGCAGATAATTGTTACATTTTGCACCAACCTGAAAAGATGTTACATTTTGGGCAGAAAATTGTTACATTTTGGACCAAATTGTTACATTTTGGTCAATTGTTACAAAATGGGACGTAACACTCCTTCATGAATACTATCTTCCATATTTAAACGTGTAAAACGCTTAAACATATACGAGAGATAAACTAGTCTATAACAACCTTATTAATCAAATACATTTAAATGACAAGTGCACGGACGAGACTCAGAGGCTTTGTTTCTAGAAACAAATAGGCAGGAAATCTTCCTACAATGTTAACTTAAATTATTTAGGTTTAGAGGTATACCGTTGGACTGAATACAGTAGGCCTATAAAAAAGGAAACGCTACAACTGTACTTCTTGTGCAGTGACAAAATGAAGATAAAAGATCATTTGCTTTTTGACTTCAGCTTGAGCCGTAGGCTATGTATTTAGCTCCCTTCTCTTACATATTATTATCTCATCGCCCCATAGGGGCTAGATGAGATATTGTAGTCACTTGGCTAGTGGAACTATATATTATACTGTGCACCCATAGGAGATTGGTTGCCATGGAAACGCTTGGAGTGGATGAGCAGCGACACCCCAGGGGTACCCCATGGTAGAGTGACCATGGGTACAGGAGGGTCCTGTTGGGTGGTATAAATGAAAACGTGTCCGTGCCAATATGTGTGTGCGTGCGTGAGGGTGCGTGTGTGTGTGTGCGTCCAGACCTGTCCAAACTGTGGTTTTTCCAGAACAGTTTGAAAAGCATATGAGCGATCAAGTTGAAACTTGGTAAGGTTGTGCATCATGCCAATATGTGCAAGATGT
Organism: Stichopus chloronotus; assembly: GCA_021234535.1. Lineage (NCBI taxonomy): Eukaryota > Metazoa > Echinodermata > Holothuroidea > Aspidochirotida > Stichopodidae > Stichopus > Stichopus chloronotus. The sequence continues at coordinate 1,129,183 of CM037848.1, read as the reverse complement.
ATTAGTTGTATGGTAAATTAAGTCAAATTTGGTGATTTTTTAGAAACAAAAAAGTCTATTTTGCCCCAAAATTGCTATTTCCAGCATATCTTGAGAAGTATTTGAGAATTTAATGTACAATTTTGCAAAAACTTACCTGAGAATGAAAAATTTCAAGGTATACCACTTTTGTAGTAAAGAGAGTGAAATTTGCTGATTGTGGGAGACAAAGCCAATTTTGCCCCAAAATTTGTATTTCCAGCATATCTTGAGAATTATTAGATCAATTAACTTACAGTTTTGTAAGTGCTTACCTGAGAACACATTGTTCAACATAATACTGCTGTAATGGTAAATCGAGTCAAATTTGCTGGGGTTTTTTTAGAAAAAAAAAGCCCACTTTGCCCAAAAAATTGCTATTTCCAGCATATCTTGAGAAATATTTGAGCATTTAAGGCAAAATTCTGCAAAGACTTACATGAGAATGAAATTTTCAAGGTGTATCACTTTTGTAGTAAAGAGAGTGAAATTTGCTGATTTTTGAGAGAAAAAAGCCAATTTTGCCCCAAAATTTGTATTTCCAGCATATCTTGAGAACTATTAAACCAATTAACTTAAAGTTTTGTAAGTACTTAGCAATAAACTATTACAAATTCCCATGTGCAGGGCCTGTATTGAAATCAATGTGCATGTTGGAGATGAGATACGAAACTCCGTGGATTGCCCTTTCGTTTAAATAGTGTAGGACTTACACATTATTTTCATGATTTGAATTATTTTTATTTTTACGTTTTTCTTTTTTTTCCCAAAAATTGTTTGTGTAAAACTCCAATACATAATCTAAGTGGAAAAAACGACCCCACAACAATTCTCTATTGGCAAACTTAGTTCTACCTTTTTCTCTCTCCCTCCCTCCCTCCCTCCATCTTTTTTGTTATTGTAATAAAATCTTATTAGCGAGAGTGGGATTGTTTTGTTTTTATTTGTGATTGAAATTATTTTTATACTGAGACCTGTAAGCTGTAAGGACAATTCCCTTAAGTCATCGTCGTTATGCAGAATTCTTTACTTCTCCTGTTGTAGACGGGAACTGTTCCAGTTTTAAATTGTTCTCTATGCTGATATTTCCCTCCTTTTCTCGTTTCAGGAAATTGAAGTCATTATCATAAAGTTAAGGGATCTACGGAAATATATTAATGCAAATTGACATTGAATGGAAAGAATTAGGGCAATGTTATCTATCTGACATTTAAAGATTTTAGCGATTTTCTTCTTTCTGTTAATTTATTACTCCTTTCTGCAATTCTTTTGAGGTTTTTGGGGTCAGTGCTTCACACAAATCCAATCAGAAAAAGAAGAAATGCCGTATATGTTGCATGTTGGTACAGTGTAGGCTACAAAAAAAAAAGAAAAAGAAATGAAAAACGATTGCCACCAATTATGGCTACGTTTTGTTAAACATAGTTACACAGCTTTTCACATGTGGTTTCCTTCAAGACTGGTAGGGATGAATTATGCGACATAACTGCATTACGTTCAAAAACTTGCCGGTATATAAACAACCCTATCAAGTAATAAAGACGCTATGGGCACCCATAATTACTGATGACAGAAGGAAGTAATAGATTAGAGTTGTATATGGCCTACTGAAAGGATTACACTCTGAGATCGGTTGTATATTTGACCTCTCTTTTTCACATATGCCATTAAAGGAAACTGCAAGAGAAGAACATAAAATGATTAAGAAAGATATTAGACTATGTTACACATTGGTAATATTGACGGACAAGCTACAAACCCATATGACATGAACAACCACAAAAACAATCCGTTGTCAAACTTTCCGGAGAAAACAATTGACAAACATTCTTACTTTACAAAATTTATGACATCGTTAAATATACCACAGCCCTTAAAAAGACTTCACTGTCACTTGCCAATCCGTAAAAGCCCTCAATGGGTAATGATATTTTGTCACACCTGTCGAGTATTACTCATATGTTGATGGTAAATGGCCAAACTAAGAGATTCTGAACATATGGTACACAACTGAACAATGATAGGGTAATTAATGATTAAAGCCACTTATTGGAAATCTGTGACCAGACACTTTTTGCCATAGCGTGTTAACCATTGGCCGTTCATAAAAATCTACACTTCCTCAAATTTTCAAGTAACTGCAGGAATAAAATGATGTCCATGAGGTTAATGGAATGCAACGACTTCCTTCAAACACGTCACAAATTAACGATGTTAACTCAATGAACCTCCTTAAAGTTTTACTAAATTACACACACGAGATAACTGCTTGTAACTACGTGGATTGACAACTGCGGTGACTGCACCGTTGCTACGATGACATGAGGGAGGTCAACCTGTTACGGGATTTTGAATAACCAAAAGGCCAACATTAACAAGCAATATATTGAAATTTAAATAAAGAGACACCAGTCAACATTTTAGTAACTGACTGACGTCGTCTGAAAGGAAACACCTATTCACCAACACAGTCGAAGTGAGAATAGGCCTAAACAACACCACATTACAATATCAAGTACATAATATTACTCTCAAGGTGTGAATAAATTTGAAAGAAACACGATAAAGAAGACATCAGAGGATGCCAGAGGAGGTAAATACCTCACGAATCAGACCAGATGTGACCAGATCCTCGTTTTGATGTAAGTGTGTTAGACGACAAACACCACATTTGTGTTTACTCTATAATCCTATCTTAGCAGTTATGGAATTGTCAAGAACCATACCAAGAAGAAATGATCATGTGACCTATAGGCGGTCACGGTGCAGGCCTTACTCCAAACCTCCATCAAAATATCACTAAACTCCCTTGGGCTTTAAGCTGCATCATACATAACATTGAAATAAGAATCTCATGTCTGCAATTTCTAAATAAATGAGGAAAACTCAGTCTCTATGGAAAATAACAATTCATTTCAGATGTGTTGGGATGTTTCAAGATTCATAATAAATTATACATCCTTTTCCAACCTGCAAATTTCCACATTATCATTCTTTGTATCTCTGTTACATCTATGGAAAAGCCAAATAAAACGCCAACATTCTCAAAAACGGCAAGCTCAATTTTGATCGGCCAAACTTCTCAAAAATACGTCAAAGGTCCCAAGTTTGATCGATAAAACGACAAACTGGCAGTCCTGACCGACCCTGCTTCAAGTAGGGATTCCACTTTTCTGAGAACCCGGAGATGGGGTTGAGGGATGGTAAGGGGTCCCTCATGGTGGTGTTCTCTCCCCCTTACCCTAAAATTATTAGTATATTGTGTATTAGACCAATCAGGAATAATGTTCAGACCCAACTCCTTTATTCTCCCCATTTCTTGGAACACTTGGCAGATATTGTGGGGGTGGGTGAACATACCTTTAGCCCCCTCCACATTTTGTCATGGAGGTCTGAGCCCCAAAGCCAACCCCTCCATATCGGTTACCACAAACACTTTCCAATCTTAAAGGTAAACGAGACTATCCACGCAATTGGCTCCCAATGGGACGGTATCGCCTGTAAGAAGCGTTTCAGTAACTCAAGTGGGCGGTATACAGTATGGGTGGCATTTGAAAAGAGAGATACCGGTACCATCCTAAATTTCACAAGAGTTAGAAGAAAAAAGCTTTCACTACAATTAATTTTCTATTATTTTTTCTATTACGTTTGTATTTTCAATTTCCAATTAAAAGGGGGGTGCTTTTGAAATTGTGAAAGGGTGTGTTGGCCAGAAAAATGTTTGGAACCAATGAATAGGGTGTCTATGTAGAAGGGGGAGAGTGAAGGTAAAAACACCGACTGGATTATTGTTTTTTAAGCTGAATGGCAGCTTAGGATACGACGAATACCTAAAGCATTTACAAATTCTATAAAAGTTGAAAATATAAGTAATATTTAATCGAAACCCATAGTTTCGATTCTTGGATTTACTCAGCCCGTCGTGTGCAATATTTTCTCATTTTACTTTTCGTTGGTGCTCACTAATTGTTGTGTTATAGGTTCTTGTGCACACACGTATGGTACAGATTCACGGTGAAGGTGAACGTGACGCAGACATTTTCGTATTGTTTAATCCCCATTTCAGCCTGCTTGAAATATCCTTGATATCAATGATTTCTCAAGTAATGGTCTTAATATTTTTCACCTTAACAGTAGGAGCCTCGTTCGTAACTTTGATAATATTCATGATTATCTCTTTTAAATCACAACTTTGTGGCCCTAGGCTTTACGGAAACTTGGTTTGAGGAAAACACTTCTCCACTGATTCACTTAGAAGGCTATTGCCTTGTTGAAAATCATCGTCAGGTGAAAAAGGGAGGGGGCGTGTGTCTATCTTAATAAGGAATGATTTTGTATTTGAAGTGAGACATGACTTGTCACTCCTAAATAATGATCTAGAAAGTATTTTTGTTGAAATTTCAGTACCTAATGTTACCAAAAAGATGGTTATTGGAGTAATTTATCGACCACCAACTGGGAATTTTGCAAATTGCTATGATCATTTGTGTAACATTTTATGCGACATATCTTCACACTCTAAGTATGGTTTTGTCATGGGAGACTTCAACGTTGATCTTTGTAAGCCATCTTCAGTCTTTTAGCAATATTACGTCTTGCGGTTTCAGCAAATGTGTTAGTAAACCAACCAGAGTTACAAATAGCTCTAAATCTTTAATTGATAATATCCGTACCAATGTGAACTACATTGATGATTGCATTACGGTTGATAAGTCTGGGATTTTAGTAACTGATATCACTGATCATTTTCCAATTTTTATTCACACCTCTATTCAGTCTAATAGACTAAGTGTGAAAACGTTGCCAGTGTATTGCAGGAACTATTCATCCCGAAATGTTCAAAGTTTTATTTCATCCATTTCACTTGTTAGTTGGGATCATATTTATAGGGAAAGTGATGTTAACACATCATTTGATGCCTTTCTTGCTACTCTGCAAGAAATTTATACTAGTAGTTTTCCTTTCATTGAAATGGGTAAAAGAAGGAAGAAGAAACAACCTTGGATTCCTACAGGTATACTTCAATCGATCAAGTGTAAAAATAAGCATTATAGGCACTTCCTCAAACAACCAACACAAGATAACAAATCATATTATAAAATGTACCGTTATAAATTAACTCATATTATTCGTATTGCAAAGAAAATGCACTACAAGGACTTATTTAACAAATCAAAAAATAACGCTAAATGCATCTGGCAACATATAAACGACATTCTGCATATAGATAGAAACGGTGGTTCTTATCCGGATAAATTCATTGATTGCGATGTCTTTTACAGATACAGTAAGCATTGCTAACGCTTTAATGACTTATTTATCAATCTTGGGCCTTCGCTTGCCGAAGAAATTCCTTATGTTTCTCCCACGAAAAACTACTTAACCTGCAGTAACCTTTCCTCTTTATTTTTCTCTCCTATTAGCAATGATGAATTTGTAAAGATCGCCTTTGATTGTTTGAATCCTACAAAATCAGCTGGCAGTGACGGTCTGCGTCCTGCCATTGTTCGTAAAGTGTTCCCATTCATCTCAAAACCTCTCATACATATCTTCAATGCTTCCCTCACGCATGGCATCTTCCCTGAAAATTTAAAAGTGGCTAAAGTTGTTCCGTTATTCAAAAAAGGTGATCAAAATCAGTTTGTAAACTATCGCCCAATTTCGGTGCTGCCCTGTCTTTCTAAAATTTTAGAAAGGCTAGTTTTCAACAGAGTACAAACCTTTCTAAGCAAGCATGAAGTGCTATCTAATTGTCAATATGGTTTCCGTCCAGGTCATTCTACAGAAACTGCTCTTATTGATGCTATTGATAAACTAAACAAAACTATCGCAAATAGGCAGACTTCCATTGGCATTTTTTTAGACTTGTCAAAAGCGATTGACACTGTCGACCACGGTATTTTATTAACTAAACTCTCCCACTACGGTATTAGAGGTCCCCCACTCGATTGGTTTAAAAGCTATTTGACTTTCAGGAAACAGTACACTCACTTTAAAAGTGTTAACTCTGATCTGGCTACTATTCGCTGTTGAGTTCCACAAAGTTCAATCCTTGGCCCACTTCTCTTTGTTATATTTGTAAATGACATAACATCTGTTTCTCAAAATTCTTCACTTGTTTTGTTTGCTGATGACACAAATATTTTCTTTTCTGACGACGACGCTGATCGCCTGGAAAATACTGTTTGTACTGAACTTAGTAATTACTGTAATTGGTCTTCGGTTAACAAGCTTTCCGTAAATATCAGTAAAACAAAGTTTATGGTTTTTAATGGCTATAAAGGTAACAATCATCACAATTTCAACATAAATATTAATGGTGACAAACTTGACTTAGTTAATAAGATAAAATTCTTGGGAGTAATTATTGACTCCAAACTAACCTGGCATGAGCACATTCACTACTTATCCTCTCATGTTGCAAAAGGGGTCGGTATTATTGGCAGGCTCAAATACATTCTCCCCAGAAGTGTCCTACGTACCTTGTACTTTAGTTTATCCACATTTCACTTATTGCAGTACTGTGTGGTCTAGTACCAATAAGTCATACTTAAATAGTCTTGTTCTTTTACAGAAAAGGGCTGTTCGACATATTTGTCACTGTGGTCCACGTGATCACACCGATCCTCTTTTCAAAATGTTGAACTTACTTAAACTTAACGACATTATCAATCTAGGAATAGCTTCATTCACCTATCGCTTTACCCACAACCTGTTACCACACGCCTTTTCAAACTGTTTCACAACTAGCACTCATGTTCACAATTACAACACACGTTATCCTCAGCTTCTTCTACATACTGTAAGTCGCATATTCCGTTCTCCGTTGAGCTTTCGGCATCGTGCCATTAATCTTTGGAATACCCTACCCAAGAAAGTAATGGACAGTCATAGTTTAAGATCTTTCAGGTATAATCTTGGTAAACTGTATTTAAGTTCTTATTGACGTTCTACTGTCCGGAGCCCTGCTTTATTCTACTTTATTATGCGAAAGCAGGCCCGTAATTCGTAGCCATGTATGTAGGAATGATGGTGCTTTGGGATGTGGCGGGGGGTGGGGTTATGTTAAGTATCTTTTTAAGTTTTCGTTGTCTCTTCTTATCTTTTTTCTGCTATTGCACTAGGGAGTTGAGCACTTCGCCAAGCCCCTGAGGGTTTTTTGTTCAACTTCCTTCACATCATAAATAAACGGTTTAATTATTGTATATACATGTATGCAAATATGTATGATGTGAAAAACAAATAAATGAAAATGAAATGAAAAACCTTTGCATTTTATCATAATGTGTAACACTGAGGAACACCCGATATGTCACAAACTTTCACTAAAGGAAAATAGGGGATTTGATTGACTGCTTCGTTTCCACTACCCAGTAGCACTCTGTGCATTCTAGCTTTAAACTGGTACTGACAGTGGCATACTCAGCAAGTTGCCTGGCAGTCGTGCGTACTGTTATCTCACGTGTATACTTCCAAGTCTAACATACTACATTAACAACCAACGCCATTATTAACGCGATCATGAGGGCTATGGCAAGCGAAATGTCCAATAATTAGAAAAACCAGGTTTATCGTTCGAAAAAACAGAGTTTATCAGTCGAAACACAGAGTTTATCGGTCGAAAAACCAAGTTTTTGGCCGATAAACTCGGTTTTTCGACCAATTAACTTGGTTTTCGACCAAAAATCTTGGTTTGCGACCGATAAACCTGGTTTTTCTACCGATACACCACGTTTTTCGTCGAAAAACCAAGATTAAGTAGTATCGGCAGATCAACATGGTTATCGAAAAACCAAGTTTTTCGAAATAAGCGACAAACTTGGTTTTTCCACCGATAATCTTGGTTTTTCGAATTACGGTCGAAAAACCAAGTTTTACGTCGAAAAACCAAGATTTTTGACAAACTTGTGATTTTTAGATTATCTGTCTTATCAACCACTTGTTTTTTTTTAATTATTGGACGTTTCGCTTGCCATAAATGTAGCTAACGTTAAGGCACGGCAATTTTTTTCTCTTTTTTTTTTGCGGATGAACACTATCTAGACAGTTTGTGACACATAAGGTGCTAAGTATGCTTGCGCCGGTTCCTTGTCAATTGTTTCTTCAAGTTGATGATGTCTTCTTCAGAAGTTACAGACGTATATATGATAGGCATATATGTACTGGACGTACTGAGCTGCATGCATGTTGTTAAATAGCAAATCAATTTAATCATCTAGCATGTCGTGGTCGCAGAAAGTAGTCCCGGCCCAATCACCATGGTTATCGAAAAACCAAGTTTTTCGAAATAATCGATAATCTTGGTTTCCGACCGATAATCTTGCTTTTTCGACCGATGAACCTGGTTTTTCGACCGATAAACTTGGATTTTCTAATTATTGGACATTTCGCTTGCCATAGATGGGTGTTCCTCCTTTTCACTTCGCTACTTGAAGAAGTATCTTAACCGCGAGAATCGTTGCTGCCTAGCATTATTCCCGTCACTGTTTCAACCGAGTTTGTAGTTAATTTCAATGCAGGCATTACTCGGCATGAGTGAGTTTTCTTTCACTGTGGCGATGTTTCGTGTGTCTTACCAGTCTGGTATATGTGTCTCTATTTGCTTGCCGTTACCATCTAGGTCAGAAGTACTTTGCTTGTGTTACAGTTTATCAGTCACACTTTATATTTCATAGCCTAAGCTGTATAGGTGTTACTGGGCGGATCTGCAATCAGGGGTGAAGCATACATGTCCACAGTCCCAGTGGGCTTCGATGTACTTCCCTGTAAGCTCAATTTCCCTTAGGTATTT